>CM077167.1:132089896-132123960 GCA_039583875.1 Platanthera guangdongensis
GAGGAGGTGGAGGAGATAGAGTGATCTCTCGAGTAGGAGAGCCGGGACTGCTGAAGATCGGAGGATCCCTCCCGCTGGAGGGACTATAGAGATGGCTGCTTGCCTGTAGGACACGTCGATGTCTTTTGCATGGAACGCCGCTGAGATGCCATGGTCGATGCCGATGTAGCCTGTCATCGCCTCAACCTGGATCCTGCGGTGGCTCCTGTTCGACAAAAGCAGAGGAAGAGTGCGTCCATGCTAGCTGTTAGAGTTAGTATTTTCTATATATTGAGTTTAGTCCCACACCGCCTATCGGTGTTGGGTGTCATGTTGTAGTTCCTATATATTGCCCCTATGTGGATGAATAAATCTTGCACTTCCTATTTCCATTCTACTTTCTACATGGTATCAGAGCCAGGTTCTGAGACCTAAAATTTTTTTCCCAGCTACTGTTTCCCCCGCTCCCGTCCCGACCTAAATCCCGCTCCCGTCCCGACCTAAATCCCCCCCCCCTCCCGTCCCGTGATTTCTTCGCCCGCACCCTGCTAGGGCTCACGTCGACCTCTCCCGCTCATGTTGACGGAGTCGATTGTGAATCCCGTCGACAGGAGCGGCTTCGATTCCGTCGTCACTGCCCTGGACTGCTTCTGCCTACGACGTCGAGGGCTTCTCCGGCTTCCGTCTTCGACATCGACGTCGACTGCTCCCTGTGCGACATCGACGACGTCGACGCCTATCTCTCCTTCTCTTGATGGCGTCGCTACTCCTCGACGACGATCCCGTCGTTTGCTTCTCCCGCAGTCTTCGTCGTCTGGTTCCTGTGCATCTGCGATAACACCGACGTTCCCGTCGGCTCTCTTCTACGAAATCTCCGGATCCGACGGCTTTTCTCCGTCTCTGCTTCTTCTCTGGCCTGCTGCGCTGCAGCTGCTTCTTCTATGGATTGCTGCGCTGCAGCTGCTTCTCCTCCAGCCTGCTGCTCTGCCGCTTCTTCTTCTTCGGCATGGATGCTGCTCTGCCACTGCTTCTCCGGCCAGCTGCTGTTGTAGCCGCTTCTTCTCCGTCTGTCGCTGCTTCTCCGGCCCGTTGTAGCTACAGCTGCGTCTTCTCTGTCTGCGGTTGCTGCTCATCTTCTCCGGCCCCTTAGTTATTTGATGTTGTTGTTGTTTTTTTATTTACAAGTTGTTGATGGGTTGTTGTATTGCGTCTCTATGATTTCCGCCTTCTTGCACGTGATCTACGTGAGGGGGAGTGTACGTCACGGCCTCTAGGCGTAGTCTATACCTTCATGAACGTATTCCACGTGAGGGGGAGTGTTTGTGATATCGGCGACTCGGATGCTTCTTTCCCGACTCCTTCCTTAGTCACACCCGGCCCCTAGGTATAACCTATGTCTTCTTGCACATGATCCACGTGAGGGGGAGTGTTTGTGATCATGGCGACTCAGATACTTCTTTCCCGACTCCTGCCTTAGTCACACATGGCCCCTAGGTTGATTTCATATGTTGTTTGTGTCTCCTCGTTGTTTTCTCTGGATTTGGTAGGGTTGGTTTGGTCTTGCGTGGTTGACCTTGTTTCCGCTCCGAGTGTATCCAGCATTGTCATGGTCGGTTTGCGGACCAACGTCGTGTGGATCTTGCCCGGTTGAAGTATCCCCGGTGACACGCGGTTGGGCCTCAGTGGCTGTTGTTTTGTCCCACGCTGCCTTCCTTCTTTTACCTTTTATTTAATGTTGTGTTCAAGCTGTAGGCTTCCCCTTCAGCTTGAGGGGGAGTGTTAGAGTTAGTATTTTCTATATGTTGAGTTTAGTCCCACACCGCCTATCGGTGTTGGGTGTCATGTTGTAGTTCCTATATATTGCCCCTATGTGGATGAATAAATCTTGCACTTCCTATTTACATTCTCCTTTCTACACTAGCTGAGCCAATCAGGGAGGAGGTAGAGAAGCTGCTGGAGGCAGGTTTTGTCTCGGAGATCCAGTATCCAGGCCGGGTCTCCAATGTTGTAATGGTGAAGAAGCCTGGAGGGGGTTGGCGACTATGTATTGATTTTTTAATGTTGAATAAAGCTTACCCGAAGGATTGCTACCCCTTACCTCAAATCGATGCGCTGGTTGATTCCGCCGTCGGGTTTCCTGTGATGAGTTTTCTTGATGTTTTTTCAGGATATCACCAGATCCAGATGCATCCCCCCGACTGCCGGGACGTCTCCTTCATAACCAGCAATGACTGCTACAACTACAAGATGATTCCCTTCAAGCTCAAGAACGCGGGCGCGACCTAACAAAGGATGATGGACCAAATCTTCAAGGAGCAGAAGGGGCGGAACTTGGAGGTTTATGTGGATGACCTCCTCGTCAAGAGTAAAAGTGTCGCGGAGCACAAAACGGATCTGGTGGAGACCTTCGCAACTCTGAGGAAGTATAAGATGCGGCTCAACCCGGCCAAGTGCGTCTTCGGTGCAGGCAGAGGAAAGTTTCTAGGTCACCTCCTAACTCCCAGGGGGGTGGAACCTAATCCGGACAAGGTGAAGGCCATTTTGTAGATGACGTCACCAAGGGATCCCAAGGAAGTTCAAAGGCTGACTGGAAGGCTGGTAGGCCTTATTCGTTTCTTGTCCAAGGCAGGGGAGAAGTGCTTCCCATTCTTCAAGACCCTTCGGGGGAATCAAAAGTTCGAATGGACGGCGGAATGTGAGGAGGCCTTCGGAAAGCTCAAGAAACAGCTAATCCAAGCTCCTCTCCTCCAGGGACCGCGGGGTAACGAAGATCTCTTCCTCTATCTGGGAGTCGGGGCCGAGGCAGTTAGCTCGGTGTTGGTCCAGAAAGAAGGCAAGAGGCAGCTCCCCGTCTACTATGTTAGTAGAGTGTTGCGACAGGCGGAAACTAGATACCCTATCTTGGAGAAGTTGGTGTTTTCCTTGGTGATTTCAGCCCGGAGGCTCCGTCCGTATTTTCAAGCTCATTCCATCAGGGTCATCTCCGATCATCCTCTACGGAGTATCCTGGACGGGGTGGAGCATTTTGGCAGACTGGCGAAGTGGGCGGTGGAGCATAGCGAGTTCGATATTTCATACTCTCCGAGGGTGGCAATCAAGGCGCAGGCAGTGGCGGATTTCCTAGCTGACTTCTCGGCCGAGGTAGAGGGTGAAGAAGGCTCTTCTAGCACAGTCTCCTGGAAAATGTTTGTGGATGGGGCCTCGGGCAGATATTCCGTGGGAGCCAGAGTCGTGCTCGTAAGCCCTCAGGGAACCAGGATCGAGTAAGCGGTCGAGATCCTTTTCCCAGTTGCCAATAATCAGGCGGAATACGAAGCCATGGTGGCCGGCTTGCGTCTCGCCAAGGAGCTGGCAATTCGAGATATAAGGGCCTTCACCGACTCAATGGTAATAGCATCCCAGATCAGGGGGGAGTTCGAGGTTAATGATCTGATTCTGCAGCGATACTTGATCAAGGTAAAGGGTCTGATCGGGGGGTTTCAATCCTTCTTCGTCGAGCATGTCCCCCGAGAAGAGAATTCAGAAGCCGACTACCTCGCCAAGTACGGTCCCCGGGTCGGGGGTACCATGATTAAACTGTTTCGACCGTCCATCGAAGAAGGGGAGATGATGGATATCGAGCAGAGGGCGTCCTCGAGGGATCCGTTTGTTTCTTTCCTAACCACAGGTCAGATTCCTGCCAGCGAGGGGGATCAGAGGAAGTTCCGTTATAAAGCCGCATACTACTTACTTCAAGAAGGGGAGCTCTACCGCAAAACCATCTCAGGTCCTCTTGCTCGGTGTCTCTCAGAGATTGAAGTCCCTCGTGTCTTGGAGGAGATTCACTCAGGGGAGTGTGATAGTCATTCAGGGACTCGCACTCTGGAACAAAGAATCCTAAGGCATGGGTACTTTTGGCCCCACCATTCGGAGAGATGCGGAAGCCTTCTCCAAAAAGCGTCCCAAGTGTCAGCTCTTCGCGGCTCTTCAACTGCAACCGACTCAACACCTTCGCTCGATCACTCCTCCATGGCCCTTCGCCATCTGGCGTATGGACTTGATCGGCCCTTTTCCTCAGGCTAGCGGGCAGAGGAAGTTCGTACTCGTTATGATCGACTACTTCTCCAAATGGATCGAGGCAAAAGCTCTGGCCAAGACCACTTCGCAGATTGTAATGAACTTCATTTGGGGAGAGATCGCATGCAGATTTGGAATTCCTCTCGCCATCGTCACCGACAATGTACCGCAGTTTGCCATCTTAGATCTAGAGGACTTCTGCAAGTAGCTAGGGACGAATCTTCGATTCGCCTCTGTGCATCATCCTCGCAGCAACGGACAGGTGGAAGCCGCCAACAAGTTGATCATCAACCTGCTGAAGAAGAAAGTCACCAACCTGAAAGGCAATTGGGCGGAGCAACTCCCCTCGGTCCTCTGGGCTCTGAGAACAATTCCCAACTCGGCTACGGGGGAAACTCCCTTCAAGTTGTCCCACTGGTCTGAGGCGCTCATCCCAGTGGAGTTCGAGGTTCGGAGCCCGAGAGTCATAGCAGCTGGAGATGGTGGCGAAGAATGGCGCTTAGAGAACGAAGACGCTCAAAGGCTCTCACTGGATTTCGTAGAAGAGCTTCGTGACTTGGCCTCCATCCGCCAAGAAGAGATCAAGCGGCGCATGACAAAGCACTTCGACAAAAATGTCCGCCTAAAGCACTTCCTCGCAGGGGATCTGGTTATGAAGAAGGTGGACGCCGCAGGAAGAGGAGCAATAGTGGGTAAGTTACATCAAAATTGGGAAGGTCCCTTCATCATCCAGGAAGCCTGGCTACCGGAGGCTATTATCTTCAGGATCAGATTGGAGAACACGTGGGAGGTACTTGGAGCGGGGATGACCTGAAAAGGTTCTATCCCTAGTGGTTCATGTTGTACTTGTATTTACACATGTTTTCAGATATACAAATGCGATATCAACTATTTGGCTTCTGTTTCATTCTTCTTCCATCTTAAGTTTCTGAGAACTCAAGTTTCTGCTCCAAGATCGATCCGAGAAATTGGCCGTCAACTTGTTTCTCCTAGATAGCCCAGTGCGGACGATGGGACGATGCCTCGGGATATAAGCGTCCTTGTAAGACCAGACCCTTGCATTGACGGCCGATATCAGCTCCCCCTTGCATGTCAGCCTAGCTACCCCCAACCGCATCTCTCCTCCGGCTGGAGGAACTAGCAGGAAAAGGTTCTGACCCCGACCTCTTGGGTTCGAGGAAGGATCAACCTTGTCGAGCTCTCTTTTTGGGCAGCGGCCCTTCCTTTATTTCCAAAGGCCAGATAACCAACCGAAGGGCAAGTATAGGCATTAGGGTATGTTAGTCGCGAGTGCGTCCCGAGGGAGCCTCGGAATAACATTACCCCTCGCCCTTGCGTTTGCGCTCATGGACAGATGGTAGAGCTGAAAATGGTTTCAACCGTTGGATTGGGAAACGTGCCTTCGACCTGTTTCTCCTAGATAGCCCAGTTCGGACGATGGGACGATGCCTCGGGATATAAGCGCCCTTGTAAGACCGGACCCCTTCATTGACGGCCGAGATCAGCTCCCCCCTTGCATGTCGACCTAGCTACCCCCGATTGCATCTCTCCTCAGACGGGAGGAACTATCAAGAACAGGGTTGGACGCCAACCTCCCAACTCGACCGTGGTGAGATCATCGTTCTCTTTATTATTTCTTCATCCTCAAAGATATTGATGCGCTTGATTCATTGTCAATCTCTTAAAGCAACAGGAAAAATGACTTCAACATATCAAGTCCTCGAGTGGCATTGTTGCCGTAAAACCAAGTCCCTGCATGAGCTCCTCTCCTGCACATTGGCCAAGGACCTCCTCGAGTGAGATCAAGTTCCTCGCTGGAGTGATGCCATAATTCGAGACCTCTGTACGAGTTTCTCTCCTGCAGACTGATTACTTGCATCCCTGAGTCGACTGACTCCACCCCCAGTTGAGCTTGGTTCCTGCTGGGTGTCGACTGACTCCACCCCCAGTTGAGCTTGGCTCCTGCTGGGTGTCGACTGACTCCACCCCCAGTTGAGCTTGGCTCCAGCTGGGTGTCGACTGGTTTCACCCCCAATTGAGCTTGGCTACTGCTGGGTGTCGACTGGTTCCACCCCCAGTTGAGCTTGGCTCCTGCTGGGTGTCGACTGGTTCCACTCCCAGTTGAGCCTGGCTCCTACTGGGTGTCGACTGACTCCACCCCCAGTTGAGCTTGGCTCCTGCTGGGTGTTTACTGACTCCACCCCCAGTTGAGCTTGGCTCCTACTGGGTGTCGACTGGTTCCACCCCCAGTTGGGCTTGGCTCCTACTGGGTGTCGACTGACTCCACCCCCAGTTGAGCTTGGCTCCTGCTGGGTGTTGACTGACTCCACCCCCAGTTGAGCTTGGCTCATGTTGGGTGTCGATTGGTTCCACCCCCAGTTGAGCTTGGCTCCTGCTGGGTGTCGACTGGTTCCACTCCCAGTTGAGCTTGGCTCCTGCTGGGTGTCGACTGGTTGCAGCCCTAGTTGAGCTTGGCTCCTGCTGGGTGTCGACTGACTCCACCCCCAAAGGAGCTTGGCTCCTGCTGGGTGTCGATTGACTCCACCCCCAGTTGAGCTTGGCTCCTGCTGGGTGTCGACTGACTCCACCACCAATTAAGCTTGGCTCCTACTGGGTGTCGACTGGTTCCACCCCCAGTTGAGCTTGGCTCCTGCTGGGTGTCGACTGGTTCCACCCCCAGTTGAGCTTGGCTCCTACTGGGTGTCGACTGACTCCACCCCCAGTTGAGCTTAGCTCATGCTGGGTGTCGACTAACTCCATCCCCAGTTGAGCTTGGCTCCTGCTGGGTGTCGACTGGTTCCACCCTCAGTTGAGCTTGGCTCCTGCTGGGTGTCGACTGACTCCACACTCAGTTGAGCTTGGCTCCTGCTGGGTGTCGACTGACTCCACCCCCAGTTGAGCTTGGCTCCTGCTGGGTGTCGACTGACTCCACCCACAGTTGAGCTTGGCTCCTGCTGGGTGTCGACTGACTACACCCCCAGTTGAGCTTGGCTCCTGCTGGGTGTCAACTGACTCCACTCCCAGTTGAGCTTGGCTCTTGCTGGGTGTCGACTGACTCCACCCCTAGTTGGGCTTGACTCATGCTGGGTGTCGACTGACTCCACCCCCAGTTGGGCTTGGCTCCTGCTGGGTGTCGACTGACTCCACCCCCAGTTGAGCTTGGCTCCTGCTGGGTGTCGACTGACTCCACCCCCAGTTGAGCTTGGATCCTGCTGGGTGTCGACTGACTCCACCCCCAGTTGAGCTTGGCTCCTACTGGGTGTCGACTGACTCCACCCCCAGTTGAGCTTGGCTCCTGCTAGGTGTCGACTGACTCCACCCCCAGTTGAGGTTGGCTCCTGCTGGGTGACGACTGACTCCACCCCCAGTTGAGCTTGGCTCCTGCTGGGTGTCGACTGATTCTACCCCCAGTTGAGCTTGGCTCCTGCTGGGTGTCGACTGATTCTCACCCCCCAGTCAAGCTCGGCTCCTGACGGGTGTCGGCTTTGGATGTCAAGAAAGTCAAGTTCAGCTTCGGCGAGATAAGCAGGAAGGTGGATGCGAGTATGGCCCGATGAGTTGGCAATTTCGAGATGACAAGCCGGCGAGTATAACATGGCGAGTAGTTGCCCACGATATTGGCGAGAATCGGAGGTGCGAGTTATGAAGAGCGATTATGGTCGAGCGAGTATTAGCTATGCGACTATAAATGATGACGACGTGCAGGTAAAGCGTCACGAACGCTCGTCCTCCCCAAACCTACGAGCCTGGCGATCATCACCAACAAACAAGCATGAAAGCAAAAAATCAACAACATGGTAATTTAAACTTGTATATATCTTTCAAAATGATTACAAGTTACAAAAGATGTCTGTTACAAAAATGATGCTAACTGCCTTGTGCGAGCATGACGAATATCGGCAAGCAACTAGGACTCGTCGTCACCAGTATCAGGCAGATATTCCCTATCTCCAATGTCAGTATCGCTCTCTTCCTCGCCACCATCCTCGCTCTCTTCTTCGCCGCTGCCACTGCTGTCGTTGCTGCTGCTACCACTGCCGCTGCTGTTGGAGCCCGACGACGGCGAAGGTAGGTGATCTGGCAAGACCGTCTCGGCGAGCAGCTCAGGGATGAGTTCGTCTATGGTGAACTCCTTCTCCCCCTCGTCGAGCTTCCCGCTGACCCTCAGCCTCGCGAGCACGACGTTGTCTGCCGCACGGACTATCTCGCGCCGGACTGACGACCTATCCTCCCACAAGACGCGAGATCTCTTGACGGTATAGAGAGGGTCCTCCGGCCGCGGCTGAGGAGCAGAAGAACTCGCGCCGGATTCTAAAACGGCCAGACGACTTTCCATCTCGGCAGCACGGACTTGGGCTGCCTCCAGGTCGGCCTGAGATTTGGCGAGCTTCACCTCATGCTCAGATAATTTCTTGGCGGTCTCTATCTCGGCAGCCTGAGAAAAAGAGCGAAGAATCAGCAAAAAAAAATCCAAGTCCTGCAACATCGACATCGCACCATGACGGCGACGTACCTCATAATCCCGCCACCAGACGGATTCCCTGCCGCGATCGATCGCCTTCTTGCTGACGATCTTCAAGGCCTTTGTCCTCTCCAGCATTTTCCTCGCCGCGAAGTGGTTCAGCTCGACAGCTCGCGCTAGCGAGCAAGAGGTCTGCTGTGCGAGCTCCTCTTCACTGAGGTCCAACATCGATTCGTCATCGCTTCTCCCATAAAGCGCATGAAGGACGGTGAAGGCCTCCCCCTTGTCCTCCCCGTCCTCCGCCCAAGAGGGGAGATTGGTGCTCAATGTCACCAGGTGTTCATCCGCCGACCAGGTCACCAACGGGCAACCATAGGCGTCCACCAGCTCCAGCCCCAGGTTGAAATTGGGGTGGAAGTGGGGTAGCCGAGCATGGAGCGGCGACTCCTGGTCGTCGGGTTGTGGCGATGACACATTCTGTTTTTTGGCCGCAGGGCCCGGCGACCTGGCTTTTCCCTTGCCCTTGGCGAGCCTTTTCTTCTCGCCGACATCAGGTGGCGAGTGGGGCTCAAGAAGCGAGGTGGCGACCTCTTTTGCCGGAGGAAGCGGCGTCTCTGGGAGCTCGTACGGCACTGCAAAAGGCCGAGTATACATCAGTACCGAACGAAAAGACGAGTATACAGACGATCCTCGCGCAAAACTTACCCTCCACAGGAAGGATTGACATAAGGGTGTTGACGTTTAGTCGCCAAAATATGACGTCGGACCGACGACCTTAGAACGACTCGACTAATTGCTCGCGGACGCCTTCCAATGTTGGCGGAAGGAAGGCGACATCAGCAGGTTGGTGCGTCCTTCGCAGGACGCCCACGAAGTCGCCCTCGACGACTACTAACACCTCGCTCCATCGGTGGACTTTATTCGCCGTCCCCACCAAAGTACAGACGTGACTACTGAAGTAGATCACGCCCTCAGAAGTCGCCGCGAAGGCGAAGATCTTCCGGAAGACGGAGAGGTCAAAGACGATCCTCTCCTCGCGTAAATAGCACAAGAACCCCATGATGATAACAACACCATTCGGGTTGATCTGCGTGGGGACTATGCCAAAGTAGCGCAGAATTTCACAATACTCCGGCCATAGCGGAAGCCGCAAGCCGGCATCAAAGTGGCGGAGGGAGAGGACCAACACGCCTTCAATGAATGTGTTCAGGTGCTCGCTGCTAGTCGGAAGCCTGGCTGAATATCCCTCCGGCAAGAGCCTCTCTTTGAAGCTCTCCAACTCGCACTTTGTAGTAGTTGATTTCTTGAAAGCATCATCCACAAAATTGATGGCATGGGCTTTGCGGCGAGCACTGGCGTCATCTCCAACCATTTTCGCGAGTAAGGCGAGTCGAAGGAAACTGGCGAGATGAAGAAGGAAAAAGGGCGAGGAAGCGAGGAAGATCTAAGCGCGAGAGTTAAGACTGATACTCGCGAGCAAGGGGTTGAAAAGCGCAACAACGTACTTCAGTTCTACCTACCCCCTCTATTTATAGGCGCCGGGAGGGGCGGTATATCTTCGTTATGGCGAGTATCGGCCTAAGTCGCGATCTATGCGAGCAAGTGGATTCCATCACGTAAGTCGCACGATGCAGCAGAAATATGTGGCAGCAATAATCGAAATCTACATAACATGTCGCCAGACAAGGTATCACACAACCAGCATAAAAGGAAAAAATTAATAAGAGTGCGAGATTCAACCTCGCTTATTACAAATATTTGTCCATAAGGTCGCACGCGGCGAGCTTCGAATAAGGAAAAAGGAAAATACAGAAAAATTCTAAGTCCTAGGCCTCTCCGGAGGGTGGGGATGTCGCCCGGCCCAGCCCATCTCACGAGTTCGTCGAGGACAAGCTGGAGGCGATGGTTGTTAATCGCCATCTGACGATTATTCTCCTTTACCATGTGGAAGCGGGCTTCGTAACTCTCCAGAGTGCTCCGGAGCTCTTCCATCTTCGACATCCGCACTTCCAGGGATGATATTCGCCGATGAGGCTCGCAGATTGCCAGCTGGTCGAACTTACTCTCCAGCTCCATATAGGCGTGAGCAGCGGCATGACGGTATTCGATACCCGACAACCCAATGGCATCGATAAAAGCCGCCCCTGGAGTCGCCGACCGTTCTGTCAAAACAAGAAAGTCGCCACATTAGAGAAGACACTTAGCCATCATATGCAACATCGGTGGCGGAACATACCGCGGCGAGGAGACCTTGACCGGCAAGGATAGGATCCACGAGTTGTCTCATCTCGCTGGCTTATAGATGGCCCACCAGCGACCTCGGCCGCCTTGCCTCGCCCATGACCTCCATGGCCAGGATCCACCACTCTCAGTGGGAAGTAACTCGGCCGCGATTTGCCCGGCTTACTGACCGCGGGCTGCGAGGAAGGATGCAGGGGCAGCGATGAACTCGCCGGTTGCTGAGGGTTATTCAGCGGAGGAGGCGGAGGAAGTCACGTCGTGGCAACTTGGGAGGGGGTGACAAGAGGAGGTGGTCGCGGCAAGGATGCAGCTACCGACGGGATATTTGCAACTCTCGGAATAGGCAGCGGCGGGGGTAGCGTCGAACTCGCCGCGGGTAGCACAGAACACGCCGCGGGTAATGCAGAACTCGCCATAGGCGGCGTGGACCTTACAGCGGGCAGCGCAGTATCCCGCGCGAGGGCGGGCAGGGTACTACTCGTTGGAGGATCCTTACTCACCGGTGGAGCCTTCTTCAGCAGAGGATCCCTCGTCAACGGATCCTTGCTCGCCGGCGTCGATTTCTTTAGCGGCGTACCCTTCGCCAACAGTTCCTTGCTTGCCGCAAGAACCAAGGTCTCAGGAGTCTTATTGGCGTCGATCTGGATTTGTAGCGTGTGTGCGATCCTTCGTGGTCTCTCGGCAGGAAGGGCGACCAGCGACGCTGAGCTCAGCGGTGCGACATTCAGAACATCGCCAGCACGCCCCGGTGGAGAATCTGTGAGTATCAAAGTAAAGTCAACAAGAAGTAGCTGCGACTATCGATACAGGAAGGAGCATCTCGGCAACATGACGACCTAACAGACTGATGACCTCAACTTGCCGTGACACCGGGGTAGAGACGGTTTTCGGGGCCAGGATGGAGGCGAGCTTCGGGACAGCGAGTGAGCCTAGAAGGCTCGCGCCAGAGGCGGCGACATCGGGAAGGTCGTCAAGCCCCAAGTCGCTGAGTAACTGTTGTGTATCGGCTGAGAGAGCGGGGGCACTAGTGGTCGCCGCAACTTGCCCGGACAGCGGCAGTGGGTTATCGTCACCAGAGGCGGGCTTCTTAGTCTTCTTGGTCTTCTTCTTCTTGGGGGGAGGAAGGTCGGCGGAGGCATCTTCCTCGCGCGGCCTCTTTGGTTTGGCCATGCCAAGGATACCAGTCAGCGCAGCGAGGCTGTCTTGAAGGAATTTCTCAGAATTCGACATTGCGCGCGAGAACTGTCAACCCGGCTAAAAGACCAGGCCCCCCTATTTATAGAGATCGGCAGCCAGATACCAGGCGCGAGCAACTCGGATACTTGGCGCAGCTGAAAGATATAGTACTTAAACACCTAGAGGGGGGGGGGGTGAATAGGTGACCTAATTCTTTTTAACTTTTTATGGCAGCAATCAGTTAATTTCAAAGAATTATATCTAATTTAACACAGCACACATTCAGCAATCACAGCAACTCAGCAAACACAGAAGACACAGAGTTTTATAGTGGTTCCCCAAGCTTTGGGTACATCCACTTTCCCCCTTCGCCTATCTAGCAGTGTACTAGATTCGGCCAAACTTCTTCCCTATCTCAGAACCCAAACTGGTTCCTACACCTCAGGCCCAAGGACCTACAACTCAGCTTTTCCACAAAGCCTACACTCAGCCACAAAGGCCTACACTCAGCCATCAAGGCCTACACTCAGCCACCAAGGCCTACACTCAGAGATTTCACTCTCCTACCCTCAGCCTTTATAATTGCAGGCTTACAATCTCAGATCCCTAAGGATCCAACAAGTTATAATGAATACAAAAAGTATAAACTCAACAACTTAAATGAAAGAGAGATAAGTTGTGAGATTCTTGATGAGTTCTTGGAAGAATTCAGCTGGACTCAATCTGACTTAGCTTTCTTCAAAGCTTCTTGAAAGTAGAACTCAATAAGATTGACTCCTTCTGCAGTTGATCCTTGATCTCTGCTTCTTAAGATTCAGACTAATCTGAATCCTTCTTCTCAGCTGGGTTCCAACAGCTGATTTCTTGGATGGAGCTCTCTCTCTCCAACTTCTTAGATCTTCACTTGATAGCTAAATCTTCTTTAAATCTGAACTTGGACTTGTGTTCAATTTCTTCAACAACTTGTTGATCAATCTCTTCTGTAGACAGCATAGGCCTACTTATAGGCCTTCTTCATGGTAACCGACTGGTCCGGTCCATAACTAAATTCTGACAACTCTGACAGGTGCTATAGACCGGCTAGAATGGCAGCTGTAAAGTCATCCAGTCAGTTCTTGAAAATGCTGTAACTGTCTTTAAGTGTCGAGACTTTCTGTCTTTAAGTGTCGACACTTATAGACTAAGTGTCGACACATGTTGTCTAAGTGTCGACACTAGTCTACAAGGTGTCGACACAACTCCTTGTGTTGTTGATTCTCTATCTCGACACTGCTTCTCCTTCATGTGTCGACACTGAAATTGAGTGTCGACACAACTACTTGTTCTTCAGAATTTTGCTGAATTCTTCTAAGTGTCGACACAACGCCTTTGTGTCGACACATCTTCATGTGTTGTATCTGTCAAGTGTCGACACTGCTTCTTGGTGTCGACACATGTCTTTATTGTTGATACTTGTTGAGTGTCGACACATTGCTTTGGGTGTCGACACTTACATCTTAAGTCGAGACTCTGGCTGAGTGTCGACACATTCCCTTAGTGTCGACACTTGTACTTAGAATATTCTTTGAACTTTGCTGTTCTTTGCTAAGTGTCGACCCAGCTCCTTGTGTCGACACTTTCTTCAAGTGTTGAGTCTTCAGCTAAGTGTCGACACATTGTTCTGGGTGTCGACACTTACTTCCAGTGTTGACTCTTCTGCTAAGTGTCGACACATTGTTCTGAGTGTCGACACTTGTACTTAGTCTCTGCTGACTTTTGCTGAGTGTCGACACAGCTCCAAGTGTCGACACTTTCTGATGTAGACACAGCTTCACTGGGTGTCGACACAACTGTTAAGTGTCGACACAGCTTTACTGGCTTTTCTTCATTGAGTGTCGACACAGCTCCTTGTGTCGACACTTTCTGTCTGGTGTCGACTCAGCATCCCTGGTGTCGACACAATGACTCCAAGTGTCGACACTGCTTGCCTGGGTGTCGACACAAGTCTTCTTAAGTGTCGACACTTTCCCTCTGGGTGTCGACAAATGGACTTAAAAACTTTTTCATCATTTCCTGCAAATACTTAACCTGCACATGTAACTCAAAATACATCAAATACATTTTGATGTATATCATTGAGTTGGGTGAGGCTTCTTCAAATCAGGTACATTTTGACCAATGTACCCAACAATCTCCCCCTATTTGGAGAAGTCATAACCCTTAGTCAATGATATACACCATTCATAATTAAATTATAAAATGATGTAAAGCAGGATTATATACAGCAGGGTAAACATAAACATGTATTAATCACACATGTATACAAATATGTCATCACAGAACAAATATGAAATAGACATAGACATCATCACAGAACAAATATGAAATAGATTTAACATATAACACATTGTTCTAATATCTGTCATATTCATTTTCAGAAGTTCACAAAATGTTTTACATCTAAAAGATTACAAAGTAAACTTCAAGAAAATTCTAATTCTATTTCAGTTCTGGCTCCTTAATCACTATTCCTTTGCCAACTTGAACTTTAGCTTGAATAGGAGCATCAGCAACTTCAGCATCAGCATGCTTCTTGCCTTTCAAGTCTTTCTTCTTAAGCTCTTCTGCTTTAATCTTCTGCCTTTCAAAATAATGGTATGGCTTTGGAAAGTACTTGCTAGGCTCCTGAGCAGTAGGAGGTAGCTTTCCCATCTTGGCCTTCCTTCTGTATTGAACTATTGCCTCCTGACTTGATTCATGTTTCCTCCATTCAGTTTCAGAAAACCATTTGTTCCTGTCTTGAATGTTATCCTTGGCAGCTTTCCAGGCAGTTAATATAATGTTTCTAGAGGTAGGGCTCCATTGCTCAAAATCTGGTCTTTGTTCAGCTTGTTCCCTAAACCTCTTCTTAGATAATCTGGTTTCCTCTTCAGCTTGCTCCTTCAAGATGACTTCCTGTAAAGCTTCAGAGACAGGCTGAACAACTTTCTCAATTATGACATTGTCCTTACCCCCAGGTGGGCTATACATGGACTGTATGTCAGCATGGATCATGTCAAAATCTGGAGGAGGGTAGATAACTTGAGCTACTTCTGGTTGCTCCCCTCCTAAATATGCAGGATGAATTCCAGATTCAGCAACATTGTCATCATCACAAAGAGGAGGATAACCTAGTGTAGCTCTGATGGATTTAGATATCCACTTTGCATGATCAGAGCTTGTCTTGACTAACACTCTCTCCCCCTTTATGACTTCTCTTTCAATATGATCCCTTAAGTCATCTTTTTGAAATATCACTTGAGCATTGAGATAATTAACTCCATCCCTGTAGAAAGGTCTTAACCTTTGGAGTTTTTCAGAGATGATCTTCTGAGATTCTTGAATGACAGTCTTAACAGCAGTGAGTTCTTCCTGGAATACTTTGTCAAATTCAGCTTGAACAGTAGCAGTAGAGGTAGAAGGTCTAGAAGCTATATTCTTCAGTTCTGTGACAATATCATTATGAGATGCTGTCAAATTGTCATTCATTCTGAGTTGATTTTCAAGTACATATCCTTGCTTCAGGGCTATGTCATCAACTTGAGCTTTTATCTTTTCTTGGTGTGTAGCTAAGTACACCACTGCATTTCCACCCTTGTGGAAACAGTCTGTCATCTCCTTCTTGTTAAGATTCATCTCAAATCTTATGGATTTAATATCCTGGGCCAGATCAAATTGCAATGATTTCTGCCCTTCATCCACATACTTCTCTATTGCCTGCCTGTGCTCATCCAGTTTAATTTGCATTGCCACCATTAAAGCAGTATAATCAACTGATGGTGTTTGCTGAACTATAGGCTGTGGTGCAATAGATTGTAGAGTCTTCTTATAACTTTGACTCCTTCTTTTGAATACATAAAGTTTCTGCTTCTTAGCCCTGGTAGCCTCCTCATCTTCAGATGCTGAGGAGCTGGCAATGTCAACCCTCTCCTTAGGGCTTGGGGGCCTCTCAGTTTGCACATCTGGTGCCTTCTCAGTTTCTTTCCTGGCAGGGTCTTCATGAATGTGCACTTGCTCCCCCTCAGCAGCAGCATTATCTCCTTCAGCAGCAGTAGTTTCTTTTTCAAAGTCTGCTTGATCTAGATTTAAGAAAAGATCTTCCATGGTATACTCTTGTGGAGACTGAGCAGGAGAAATTCTGGTCTTTTCAACCACTGGATCAGGAACTATTGGAGTTGCAACAGATGTGTCTTCCAAGACAACATCTGGGACTTGGTGATCCAGCTGAGTTTGCTGATGAACATCAGACAAATCAGTATCTTCTATAGGAAAATCTAAATTATTGAGTTCAGTGATTACCTCTAGGATAATGTTAGTTGCTTGTTCACTTTCCAGTGTAGTGGGTTCATCTACAACTGGTAGCTCCCTCTGGCTTTGATCCTTGTGTATGGGGCTAGCTTGAGGTAGCTCCCCTGGATCTCAGCATCATCTTGAGGAGCAGGAGATTTCACAGCAGGCTCTTCCTCATTTTCATCTGGAGTGAAGACAACTTGTTCTTCACTGTTTGAGCTGCTAGTGGACTCTTGAGCCACTGGGGCAATTTTCCTTTTCTTCTTTAATGGTATCTCCTTCTCAGAAACTATTTTCTCAGGGGTTGGCATCTCCTTAGTCAACACCCTGTCCCATCTAGAGAACAACCTCGTGTCCATTTTTCTCATATGATTTATTTTGCTTCCAGCAGCTGTACTCATAACTTCAGGTATTACACTAGCAAGGTAAAGACTTAAATTCCTGCCCAGGTTGGGCTTCTTCAAGCTTTCTTTAATCTTCTCATAAACTACCATAGACCAGTCAGTTTTTAGAGTGAAGATTATCCTTATCATTATACTAAACATATGGGCAGACACTCTGTCATGCCCTCCTGGCTTGCTGAGTATGACTTTGCCAACAATCTCTGAGAGGAATTTCCCTTGATTGTTCATGCCTTTTCTAAGAAACACTGATCCAAGCTTCATCTTAGGATCCAGTCCACACCAGGTTAGAGCTTCCCTGGTCTTTATAGCTGTAACCTCATCTTCCTCTTTAATTCTTGGTAGCTGTAGAATCTTCCTCAGACTTTTAGGTGACACCTTCACCTTCTCACCATGAACCCTGGATTTGATTTTGAATCCAGATTCGTCTATCTTAGCTCCACTGAGAAATTCTAGTACCTCTTTCTTCCAGATTTTAGTAGGTTCAGAAACAAGATATTCTAATCCTGAATCGACTACTTGGGTTACGACAGCCTTAATTTCTTGATCGGCATCCTCAAAAGCACCGCGCACCAGCTCGTATCCTTCGTTGACATTCTCCTCAAGCTTTGGCGCCATTAGGGTTTGTAGAATTTGTCTTGAGAGAAGAGAGGTGTCGACACAGAAGTTTGGTCTCGAAACTTTGAAAGCGTGTCGACAAACTAAGGCAAAACCCTATTTATACCTTTCTAATTTTGAAGATGAACAGGCGGGACAGCTAACTTAAATTGTGTCAACACTGGCAATAAGTGTCGACACTGACTTATAATGTCTCGACACATATGTGTCGACACAAGTTTAGTCAACAGTTTTTATGTGTCGACACTTGTTTATGTGTCGACACCACTCTACTCGACATTTAGTCGAGACTTTACTTAGAAAATACTGAGTAAACACTAAGTGTCGACACCACCTTGGTTGTGTCGACACCTACTTGTCATATGTCGACACTAATATTCTGAAGTGTCGACACTAACTTCCTAGATGTGTCGACACCTTTTTCCTGAAGTGTCGACACTTACTTTCTGTGTCGACGCAGAAATCTCTATGTGTCGACACCTTTTTACTTAACCAATTTCAATACTTCTATAAACTTACTCTAAGTTTATCATTCCTAGTTCAATTTTAAATCTATTGAACTTAGCTTCTTCTAGGGGCTTAGTATACATATCAGCTAATTGATTATCAGTTTTCACATATTCCAATAAAATATCTTCTCTTTCTACATGCTCCCTAAGAAAATGATATTTAATTTCAATATGTTTTGTTCTACTATGGGATACAAGATTATTAGCTATTGAAATAGCACTAGTAGAATCACAGAAGAGTGGAGTTCTACTTACCTGAAATCCATAGTCCTTTAGCTGATGTTGTATCCACAGAAGTTGAGCACAGCAACTTCCTGCAGCCACATACTCTGATTCTGCAGTGGAGATAGCCACACTTGTTTGCTTTTTGCTACTCCATGAAATTAGTCTCCCACCTAGGAATTGACAGGTTCCAAAAGTGCTTTTTCTATCTTCTTTGCATCCTGCAAAGTCTGCATCTGAATAACCTGTTAGTTCAAAATCCCAATTCCTAGGGTACCAGAGGCCTAGATAGGGAGTGCCCTTCAGATATCTCAGTATTCTTTTGACTGCTGTCAAATGAGACTCTTTAGGGCAGGCTTGATACCTTGCACAGACACATGTAGCATACATGATATCTGGTCTACTTGCAGTCAAGTATAATAGGGAGCCAACTATCCCTCTATACAAGGTTTCATCTACAGGCTTCCCTGCATAATCCTTGCTAAGAGACATACTTGACCCCATAGGAGTATTCATGGTGTTGGATGAATCCATACCATACTTTATTATGAGTTCTAGGGTGAACTTGGACTGGCATATGGATAAACCACTCTCAGTCTGTCTTACTTGGAGACCCAAGAAGAACTTTAGCTCTCCCATACTACTCATCTCAAATTGACTTTGCATTAGCTTTGCAAACTTTTTGCAAAGGCTACTTTCAGTAGACCCAAATATAATGTCATCTACATATATTTGGACTAGTATTACTTTGCCTCTAGATTCCCTAAGGAATAGAGTCTTATCTATTTTCCCCCTTGAGAACTTGTTCTAAATGAGGAAACTAGATAGGGTTTCATACCAAGCCCTAGGGGCTTGCTTTAACCCATATAAAACTTTCCTAAGTCTATAGACATGATGAGGTAGAGTTGAATCAACAAAACTTGAGGGTTGTTCCACATAGACTTCTTCTTTAAGATTACCATTCAGAAATGCTGACTTGACATCCATTTGGTAAACTTTGAATCCTTGATAGGTTGCATAGGCAAGAAACATCCTTATGGCTTCCAGTCTGGCTACTGGAGCAAAGGTTTGATCAAAATCAATACCTTCTTCCTGTCTATATCCTTTAGCAACTAATCTTGCTTTATTCTTAATGATGACACCTTGTTCATCCAACTTATTCCTGTAGATCCACTTGGTTCCAATTATATTGTGGTCTTTAGGTTTAGGAACAAGTTCCCAGACCTTGCACCTCTTGAACTGATTCAGCTCTTCTTGCATTGCTTCAGTCCATTGTGGATCTAGTATGGCTTCTTCAAACTTCTTAGGTTCAACTTGAGATAGAAAACTGGAGTAGATTGCTGCATTCAGGTTTCTGCTCCTTGTTTGTACTCCTTGTCTTGGATCTCCAATAATCTGCTCTATTGGATGATCTCTAAGATGCCTATTGACTGGAGGCATCCTGACTTCTGGTTGAACCTCTTCAGCATCTCCATCATGCTGTACTCCTTGAACTTCATCAGCAATAGGTACATGTAGTTATCCCCCTGGACAACAACCACTATCTTCTACTTGTTGTCTTGCAGTAGGTACTTCTTCTATAGTAAGCTTGTCCATCTTCTTTGTTAAACCTGTGGGGCTGCATACACTACTAGACAATTCATTGTTAATAAGTTTAGTCTCATCAAATACTACATGTACTGATTCTTCTACAACTTGTGTAGACAAGTTGTAGACTCTATAAACCTTATTGTTATTGCTGTACCCAACAAAAATTCCCTCTTGGGACTTGGCAGCAAACTTAGTCAAGTAAGACTTTCCATTGTTAAGTATGAAGCATTTGCAACCAAAGATCCTGAAGTAGGATAGGTTTGGTTTCCTGCCTTTCACAACCTCATAGGGGGTCTTGTTGAGGCTTTTAGTGATGGTAGCCCTATTTATAACATGGCATGCAGTATTAACTGCTTCAGCCCAGAAATATTCTGGCAGTGATGTATCACTTAATAGGGTCCTACCAGCCTCAATCAAGGTCATATTCTTCCTCTCAGCAATGCCATTTTGCTGAGGTGTTATAGGTGAATAAAATTCTTGAAATATCCCAAATTCTTCACATAGTTTTGTCATGCTATCAGACTGAAATTCAGTGTCATGATCACTTCTAATCTTGACCACTGTACTGTTTAGTTCATTCTAAATTTGCTTGACAAAGCTATAGAAGACACTAGGTGTTTCAGATTTCTGTCTTAAGAAGAACACCCAGGAAAACCTTGAGTAGTCATCTACAACTACAAAGGTATAGACCTTCCTACCTAAGCTGTGAACTGACATTGGACCAAAGAGATCCATGTGCAAGAGGTATAAACACCTTACAGCATCTTTGTTTTCTATGCTCCTAAAGATGGATCTAGCCTGCTTGCCCTTTTGACAAGCTGAGCAAATACCATCTTTAACACACCTAACTTGAGGACCATTCCTCACTAACTCTTTGCTAAAGAGTTTGCTAATAGTCTTGTAGTTAAGATGGGCAAGCCTCTTGTGCCATTTGACACAATGAGAGACTGTCTCATCAGCTACAAGACACACTGGAGAACCATTGTTCTCAACCATAATGTCTAAGCAATAGACATTCCTCTTCCTATAACCTGTCAAAATGATCTCTTGATCAGTTGACCTCATGATATGACAACCATTTTTAACAAATGAGATGTCATACCCTACATCACTTAATTGACTTATACTTATTAGGTTGTGTTTCAACCCTTTAACATAAGCCACTTGAGTAATGGTAACCAAGTTACTAGAAATGTTACCAAATCCTTTGATGATTCCTTTTTCAGAACCACCAAAGGTGACTTTAGGACCATCTTTTATTGGAATGTAGTCTCTTAGTAATCCTCTAGTTCCAGTCATATGTCTGGAACATCCACTGTCCAAGTACCATGTTGGGGCATGGCCACTTGGACTCACCTGCAAAACAGATTAATGAACCTTAGAACCCAAAGAATTCTTGGGTCCTTGGTACTTGTTAGTTTGCAACCTGACAAAGCTACCTACTGGTTTTCCAATAGGCAGTTTGCTACTCACTTTGGCACTATCATTGTGCCAAAAATCCATTGCAAAATGGCCAACTTTGCCACAACACCAACATTCAAACTTATTGTACATTTGCTTAGGTACTATCTTTGCTGTCTTATCTACAGCTGACTTGTTGAATGTTGGGGCTTTGCCCTTGGACTTGGACTGGACAGTCCTTGCAGGTTTAATAAAACCCAGTCCAGCTTTACCCTTGTGATGAACAAATTCATCAATTATGGGTAACACTGACTTAGGTTTGGAAAACCTAGCAACAAGCTCTCTCTCCTTCTGAAGATTGATCTCCAGACTCTTGATTTGATCATTCTTATAGGTGATAATCCCCATCTGAATCACTGTTATGTGTTTCAGTCTGGCTATCTCATTAAGCTTTTGATCAAATAACTTCTCAGAATCTGTTGCAGCAGCTTTGAGATCAGCAATTTCCTTTGCCTGACTTTTGGCTAGGGACTTGCTCTTCTTGTAAGCTTGCAACAGTACTTTATATTCATCTATCAGCTGATGAATATCTTCCTTAGACTTAGATACACTCTCATCAATTGATGATGATGAATCTGATTCTGTACTGGAACAAGAAACTGAACTTAAAGTTGAACTTTGTACCTTACTGGGTCCTGGCTGCTCCAGGATTTTGTCATTGTCAGTCAATGCCATCAGTCCTTGGCACTGACAGTCTTCTTGCTCATATATAGAATCCATAATCTGCATGAATTCTTCTTCTTCTTCTTCAGCAAACAGCCCTATGTATGCCTCAGCATCTGACTCAGTTTCTGAAGAAGAAATATCTGACAGAGTCTTCTCCTTCTTGGCAACAAAAGACTTCTCTTTCTTGCCTTTGAAATGAGTCTTCTTCCTGTCACTAGACTCTTTTCTCTTTTCTGGACAATCTGCAACAACATGGCCTTGTGTATTGCAGCAATAGCACACTATTTTTGAACCAGTTGCCTTGCTACACTTAGTCCTCTTCCTGTCCTTCTTTGAAGCCTTTTTATTCTGATATAAGTCTTCTTTTCCCTGTGAAGTAGAAGGCCTTGACCTCCACTATTTCTTCTTCAAGAACTTCTGAAAATGTCTAGTGAAGGCAGCAAAGTCTTCATCACTTTCACTACTTTCAGACTTTGTGCTGACAGACTCATCTGACTCTGATTCAGCAAACTTTGGAGGTGGAGTTGGTGACTTACCTCTGTACTTTCTCGGGACTTCTGTCTTGAAAGCTACTGTTCTTTCCTTATGTTCATTTCTTGATGATTTCTCCTCCTCTTTCCTCACTGTCAACTGCATTTCATATGACAACAATTTACCAAACAGTGTAGGCGGAGGAATTTCTCCCAACTTAGTCATTTCTCTAATGGCACAGATCTTGGTGTCCCAATCTTTAGTTAGGGACCTTAGAAACTTGTCATTTAGTTCATAATTACTGAACTCTCTTCCATAAGACATGAGTTCATTCACTATCCTGTAAAACTTCTTATAGCACTCAGTTATGCTATCACCCTTTCCTTGTCTAAAACTTTCATACTCTTGATTTAGCAAGGATTTTATGTCTTGCCTAACTTCTTCAGATCCTTCCATATACACAATAAGAGTATCCCACATCTCTTTGGCTGTCTTACAGTGTATAAGATTCTGAAAAGTTGCATCATCTATGGCACTCACTATAATGTTTTGAGCCCTTTTGTCCATGGTGGCTAGGACAATCTCATCCTTTGTCATTTCAGAGAAATCCTTTGGTGTTCTCTGATTAGCATCTAGGACTGACACCTTCATGGGCACATATGACCCTTCCTTTACTGTTATATAAATTTTAGGGTCTGAGGCTTCCATAAACAGCCTTACCCTTTCCTTCCATATGCCAAAGATGTCCTTTCTGCATATAGGTAATTTCATGGATCCCAATTCCTTATGATTATCTGTGGAACCCATGGTTCTTGATTTTCTTGAATCTGTAATTTGACTTAGACTGAAACTGCCAATCAGGATCTCCTCAGACTGTTAGTCCTTTTTGAGGAACCTCTCTTTGATACCACTTGAAAGATATAGTACCTAAACACCTAGAGGGGGGGGGGGTGAATAGGTGACCTAATTCTTTTTAACTTTTTATGGCAGCAATCAGTTAATTTCACAGAATTATATCTAATTTAACACAGCACATATTCAGCAATCACAGCAACTCAGCAAACACAGAAGACACCGAGTTTTATAGTGGTTCCCTAAGCTTTGAGTACATCCACTTTCCCCCTTCGCCTATCTAGCAGTGTACTAGATTCGGCCAAACTTCTTCACTATCTCAGAACCCAAACTGGTTCCTACACCTCAGGCCCAAGGCCCTACAACTCAGCTTTTCCACAAAGCTTACGCTCAGCCACAAATGCCTACACTCAGCCACAAAGGCCTACACTCAGCCACCAAGGCCTACACTCAGCCACCAAGGCCTACACTCAGAGATTTCACTCTCCTACCCTCAGCCTTTATAATTACAGGCTTACAATCTCAGATCCCTAAGGATCCTACAAGTTATAATGAATACAAAAAGTATAAACTCAACAACTTAGATGAAAGAGAGATAAGTTGTGAGATTCTTGATGAGTTCTTGGAAGAACTCAGCTGGACTCAATCTGACTTAGCTTTCTTCAAAGCTTCTTGAAAGTAGAACTCAATAAGATTGACTCCTTCTGCAGTTGATCCTTGATCTCTGCTTCTTAAGATTCAGACTAATCTGAATCCTTCTTCTCAGCTGGGTTCCAACAGCTGATTTCTTGGATGGAGCTCTCTCTCTCCAACTTCTTAGATCTTCACTTGATAGCTAGATCTTCTTTAAATCTGAACTTGGACTTGTGTTCAATCTCTTCAACAACTTGTTGATCAATCTCTTCTATAGACAGCATAGGCCTATTTATAGGCCTTCTTCATGGTAACCGGCTGGTCCGGTCCATAACTGAATTCTGACAACTCTGACAGGTGTTGTAGACCGGCTGGAATGGCAGATGTCAAGTCATCCAGTTAGTTCTTGAAAATGCTGTAACTGTCTTTAAGTGTCGAGACTTTCTGTCTTTAAGTGTCGACACTTATAGACCAAGTGTCAACACATGTTGTCTAAGTGTCGACACTAGTCTACAAGGTGTCGACATAACTCCTTGTGTTGTTGATTCTCTATCTCGACACTACTTCTCCTTCATGTGTCGACACTGAAATTGAGTGTCGACACAACTACTTGTTCTTCAAAATTTTGTTGAATTCTTCTAAGTGTCGACACAACACCTTTGTGTAGACACATCTTCATGTGTTATATCTGTCAAGTGTCGACACTGCTTCTTGGTGTTGACACATGTCTTTATTGTTGATACTTGTTGAGTGTCGACACATTGCTTTGGGTGTCGACACTTACATCTTCAGTCGAGACTCTGGCTGAGTGTCGACACATTCCCTTAGTGTCGATACTTGTACTTAGAATATTCTTTGAACTTTGCTGTTCTTTGCTAAGTGTCGACACAGCTCCTTGTGTCGACACTTTCTTCAAGTGTTGAGTCTTCAGCTAAGTGTCGACACATTGTTCTGGGTGTCGACACTTACTTCCAGTGTTGACTCTTCTGCTAAGTGTCGACACATTGTTCTGAGTGTCGACACTTGTACTTAGTCTCTGCTGACTTTTGCTGAGTGTCGACACAGCTCCAAGTGTCGACACTTTCTGATGTAGACACAGCTTCACTGGGTGTCGACACAACTGTTAAGTGTCGACACAACTTTACTGGCTTTTCTTCATTGAGTGTCGACACAGCTCCTTGTGTCGACACTTTCTGTCTGGTGTCGACTCAGCATCCCTGGTGTCGACACAATGACTCCAAGTGTCGACACTGCTTGTCTGGGTGTCGACACAAGTCTTCTTAAGTGTCGACACTTTCCCTCTGGGTGTCGACACATGGACTTAGAAACTTTTTCATCATTTCCTGCAAATACTTAACCTGCACATGTAACTCAAAATACATCAAATACATTTTGATGTATATCATTGAGTTGGGTGAGGCTTCTTCAAATCAGGTACATTTAGACCAATGTACCCAACAACAACAGCTCGCCGAATAAGTGTTGGATGTTTCTTTTCAAGCTCCTACGTCGCCTGAAAAGAGCGGGGATTGTGTACAACCCGTATTCGTCGAGGATGGGTCCTACCATGGCCAGGTCAGCGGGAGTCAAGGTCAACAAGTCAAGACAGAAGTCAACATCAGCATGCAAGATCTTAGAAGGCCTGGGCGAGTATGGCGAGCTCCCCTCGCATACTCGCCAGGTAGGAGACTAGGCGAGATACTCGCCCAGCCTGTGCGAGTTCCTCCTAGAAGTTGCCTAGTCGCCAGGGGGTGGGGTATAAATAAGACCCCCCCTCCTTGAATTTGCCTATAAATAGGACCCCAGGGGTACGAGGTGAGGCACGAGAAATCCTCGGCAGGATACTCACGCGCTTCATTTTTTGGATACTAGCTTTGCCTTTGGATTCCTTTTCCTGAGAGAACAAGTCGCGACTTTGCGACTTTGTCAGCTAGCTTCCCTCGTACCCAGTTCGACCATCTTTAGTTGAGAAGGGGCTGCTCCTTTCGAGCATCTGGGTACGTGGTGAGACCTTCCTACCGCAACGTCTGGGGTCCTGTTCGACCTAATTCTTCGTTCTAGTCACCCTAGCCTTCTGATCTAGCTTTCGAGCAGGTAACCTTAGGCGGCTTTGGTCCGAATTCTGATGTTAGGAATTTTCCTCGCTTCAACAGTCATCCTCATTCTAACATTTCTCTTCACAGGGGCACAACTCTGGTATACCACAAAAAAAATTGTTGACCTAGATTGTGGGTATATTAGAGTTTTAGGGTAATAATATGCATGTTCTTCTAGTTTTATGAGTGCACTTGTAAATGTATTGGTGTTTAACAGGTGTGCTTTTTTAGTTTTATGCAAATGAGTGCAGAAAATAAGGCGTTGGTTGTTGAAGAAACGCCACCAATTGCATATGTAGATGTGGGTATTCATTTTATTATGGATATAGAGTTTCCAAGCAAAGATGAGTTAGTTTAATGGACTTGTGAGGTTGGCAGTGGTTTAGTGTTTGTTACTATTACTCAACTAGTAGATAATCTAACATCTCGGGCAAGGCCGAGAATTTTACTTGGCTACGATAGACCGGGTTTCTCTCGTCTTAGTCAATACAAGAAAGGATTTGTTAAGAAGAATATAAGGAAGTCTAGCTCCAAATATTGTGGTTGTCCTTTTGCTATCTAAAGTAGAAAAGATGTGAATTTGGATGTTTGGAGGGTTGAAGTAATATGTGGTACTCATAATCACAAGTTTGTACATCTTGAAGCACACTCATACGCAGGTAAATTGGATGCAAATGAAAAAAATGTTCAAGATATATACGTGTCCGATGTGAGACCACGAAAATTTTTATCTACTGTTAAGAAAAGAAATCTTGATAACAAAACAACAATGAAAATGATATACAATGAGAAGTTCAAGATGTACAAGAAAGAGTTGGATGACCGAACTCCTATTCAGTTTCTTTATAAATGTATATATGATGCATGTTATATGAGTTTTAATCATGTTAATCCTACCACCAACATTTTGGAATGTTTATATTTTGCTCGTCTGACCTCTATTCAGCTCACCAACATGTTCCCAGATGTTTTATATGGATTGTACTTACAAAACTAATCGATATAGATTGTCATAGCTTTCTATTGTTGGGATTTCATCCACTAATTTGTCATTCTTTTCTGAATTTTTATTTCTATCGAATAAAACTCAATCTATTTATCAGTGAGAACTTGAATGTTTTAAGGGAACATTAAATCGTGGTTTTTCACCTAGTGTTTTTGTGATTGATAGAGAAAATGCACTTTTGAATTCCATCAAGCTAGTTTTCCCTCAGGCAAAAGTTATATTATGTCAGTTGCACATCAATAAAAATATTTTAGCCCACTGCAAAAAAATGTTTAAGGAGGGCAAGAAAAGTGACAAATTCATATGTGTATTGCAAGACTTGGTAAATTCACCAATGACGCATGATTTTACATTGAGGTACAACGCTATGTTAACAAACTATGCAGATCTATATCCAGATGTTATTCATTACATTGTCACGACAAGGATCGAGCCTTACAAAGAGTATTTTGTGTCAACATGGATAGACACTTTTTCACTTTGGCAGCTCTACGATCAACCGTATTGAGAGTGCTCATAGTCAACTAAAAAGATTTATTGAGGCTTATATCGGGAACTTGAGCACGGTTTGGAAGAGTGAACACGCCCGTGTCCAGAATTACATCCCCGTGTTAATTTTGACTCGACACTCAACGCCTCTAGTATGACTCGACACTCGACTACTTCGCCAGGCACACCTTCCGGACACGCCCATGTCATTCGGCGCATGCCCGTGACCGACTCAAATTTTTCAGACAAGACGCCGCCAACGAGGCAAGGATTCGACGCCTTGTCCAGTCATGACCCCCTACAAGCCGGTGTCATTTCGACACACCTGTGACCGCCACGTGGACATCTATAAGCTTCCAGAAAAAAAAAGCAAGCTCACAGATTTTCTGCTTCGCCTGCACGCCAGTACCGACACGCCTCCCCTACACGCCCGTGACCAGGGCGTGTAATCCGATTTTTTTGCCTATAAATAGAAATTCTCTGTTTAGACAAAGAGTTCACTTTTTTGGGCCATTTTGCTTTAGGTAGGGCTGTTAGGGTGCTTTTCATGCTATGTAAGAAGATTTTCTCCCCTCTCTTTAGTGTTTGTTTTAGCTTTCTTTGTAACTCCTTTTTAGCTTGATAAAATTTATAGATTTTCTCCTTATATCGTATTTGAATGCATCTGAGTGCCCCTCCTTAAGTGATCTTTTATCCTTGTTTTTATCTTTTTAAAATGGGTTTGTGTGTGTGTATGAGAGTAACTTGTCCCTTTTTATGTTTTAAATCTTATTTTTGTTTAGTTTTTGCTCTAGGTTTTCTCTTGTAAAGTTTAGTATTTTATGCTAGCTTTTCTTAATTTTTCCCTTAGCTTTTATGTTTTTTAGAACTTTATGTTCATCCTTATGGATTTGTAAAAGTGTATTCAAAGTGATTTTTATTTCTCTTTAAATTAAATTTTCCATTTTAGTTTGTAAAACTTTATGTTCTTTTTAATTTTATTCTCACTTTTTATGCACTTTTATAAAGTTATAAGAATGAAAAAGTTGTTATTTTAATTTTTCAAACACTTTGATTTTGCTTTTATTTGAAAATCTTTTGCCTTCTTTAACTTTAATTTTCTCTTGTTATGCATTTTCATCAAGTTCTAGGAGTAGAAATATAATCGTTTTATTTTTTAGATAACTTTGTTTTTTTTTTTTCTTTTTTATGTAGAGTGTTTGAGTGTTTGAGTTAGGTTTTTATTGTTTTCCTTCTTTTAAGTTTAGTGCATGTGTGTATGAGATAACTTTTACCGCTTTCATTTCTCGCCTACTCGTTTGAGTATGACTAGCAATTTTACCGCTTTCATTTTACCCCTACTCGTTTGAGTAGGACTTGTCATTTCCCGCGTACTCGTTTGAGTATGACTTACAATTTTACGCCAGCTTGTTTGAGTAGGACTTGCAATTTTACTGCTTTCATTTTCCGCATACTCGTTTGAGTAGGACTCACACTTTACTGCTTTTTTACTGCTTTCATTTTCCGCCTACTCGTTTGAGTAGGACTTGTAATTTTACAGCTTTCATTTTCCGCCTACTCGTTTGAGTAAGACTTGCAATTTTACAGCTTTCATTTCTCACTTACTCGTTTGATTAGGACTTGCAATTTCCCACCTACTTGTTTGAGTAGAACTTGCAAATTTTCACTTTCATTTCTCGCCTACTCATTTGAGTAAGCCTTACCTTTTTCAATTATGTAATTATGTTTTTCATAAGCCGTCCCCATTCCGATGAGTGGCTAATCACTCCTAGCCCTCAGTATCGAAGAGCATTGAGACAGATAAAATCTTTTTAAATAATTAAAGGTCTTCTTTTTCTCTTTAATTAAGAACTTAAGGTTTACCCTGGGTCTACGATGCCTAGAACCACAAATCGATGTATAGTCTCTATGTCGGTTTCCATATGCTAGCTAGCCTAGAGATCGTGCGTATGGACCAATCACCCTTGGGTAAAGGGAGTTCCGCACTAACCCTCGAGAGAGGAGGCGCAGAATTCTATCAGATTGGGTCCCCCCCAATAGCGGGGTTCTTAGTGTAATGTGGGCATTAAGAGGAATCTTTCGTCGAACGAGAGCTCGTTCGAATAGTCTTAATGTTCAGGTGAGCAATAGTCCTAGAGATTGGTAAGCTCATTCTTTTGAAATCTCTACGACCAAGTTTTCCCTATAATTGAATTGAAATTTTAGATCTCTAGTTATATAAAAATTATTTTGGTCTTAATCGATTCAATACTGTGCGCTATTTATTCATCGGCTTTTTCAAGTGTATTTTCTATTTTTATATAACTACACTATTTAGTTATTTACCCGACAATTTATCTTCGGTAAAATAATAGTCCCTCGAGGGAGCAGTAGAAATAATCAACTCATCCCCGAGAACAATACGACCTCGATAGTCCCCACCGGAATATCCTGTACTACACGCAATAGGTGCACTTACCTCCTTTCATTAAAACTCGGTTTCAACTTATATATATCTCAAATAAATCCGCGCGCTCCGACCACCCGAATCGTTAAATCAAACCAAATAAATAAACCACCAAAAAATAAGGTCTGGGGCGCCGTGAGTTTTAACCATCAGTTGTCCAACGCCACATGTATTCTCAGTATGGATGTGTTATCATGAGTCAATTGCTAACGAATTGGATTTACAGTGCATGTGCCAAACAGTAGAAACAAAAGAGCATGACAGTGAAATTATTTCTTTGGGGGATCATTGATATACACTATATGTTTTTAATTATCATGGATATGTTAAAAAGGTATTTAAAAATTTGAAATTTATTAACATGATTTCTCGTGTCTAATGTAGTTTTGGCAGATCATTGGTATACACGATTGTCCTTTTGCTCACCATTTTGCCTGCTTGCTGGCTGGCCCACTTCTCTAATATATTTGATGGTACTTACTTAACATTCATTATTTCATATTCTAGGAACCCAAAATCAATGTTAAATCTCATACTCTTATTTTTATGCAGGTGTTATTGGATAAACATCAAGAATACAAGTTTTGAATATTATGATTTTTAGTTTTGAATATCTTTCTGTTTAAATTCAGATGCTATAAATATGTTGTATGGATTCATGTTTATATATGTAATAACTGACTTAATTGTTTTATTAAAACAATTTGAAATTGGTCTGCATATATAATATTTGGCCTGCATATAAAAAACTTGGTATGCATATAAAACTCTTGGCCTGCAAGTACATATTGTTGGCCTGCTTTTATCAGCGGCTTGTATTTAGCCAAAAGTAGTTGTATTTAACAATGCTCAAAGTAAAAGGCGTTTATATAGGCAGCCCCACATATGATTATTAGCAGCACCATTTTTTGAAAATAAAAATTAAAAACCTTTTCTCCCCTCCTAAAGGCAACCCTTTTTATATGCCAGGTAGGTCTTTTTTCCATTTGGCTGGAGTCGAACAAAACTCACACCTCTCATATAGGAGCAGATCGTTCCCCCCACGTCGTCGGCTGGTGAAGAACACTGATGAAGGCTCCTTAGTGGTCGACTTGGCCCAAGATCTTGAACCGTGCCGATCATGATTCTTTTCAAACCCAAGTCTGATGATGATGGATCTTGGCGGTACCGTGATTGATCCCCTTAACCACGGGCAAGTTCGGGGCTGTGGCGGCCGCATTTTAATGATCTGGGTTTGCCTGGGTCAAAGTTATGCAATGTGGCAGAGGCCTCTAAAAACTGCACTCAACCTGCTTATGTTAATGCCTCAATTAGAGATGAAAAATCTGCTCCCACTGTTTGTGGAAATATCTGATTCCTGAACAGAAAACTGCATCCCGCAATAGTCTATTTTAATTTACAAGTTATAAGATTTAATTTTGTTTATATATTAAACATGTAATATATGTATTACAAGTTGTAGGATTTAAGTGAAAATGGATTTAGATTTTATTAAGAGTTTTAAATTCTGAAAACTTAACAGTTGTTTGTAGATTCAAACTTGAAAACTTAACAGTTATTAGTCGCTTGAAAACTTTACATTTTATATTGAGGATTTAGCCAAAACTAGAAATCCACAACTTCAGATATTAAGAAAGTTCTTTAAAACTACTTGGTTGGATTTTTCCTGAATTCTGCCTAGATTCTGTTATCTATTTTAAAAATTAAGATCTATAGTTGAATCCCGCTTTTGGCAAAATGCTCAGATTTTGGTTTGAGTTCAGTTTCTTTTTTATGATTATAGAAAACTAAATAATTCTACCCGTAAGGATCACTTTTCGTTACCTATTATTGATCAAATTTTAAAGCAACTTTCTAGTCACTCCTCTTACTGTTTTTTCAATGGCCTTTCAGGATATTTATAAATCCCAATTTTGCCCAAAAACAATAAGAAACTCACTTTTATTTATCCCTTCGGCACCTTCGCTTATCGACGAATGTCGTTTGGTCTTTGTAATGCACTGACAACATTTCAAAGATGTAAGTTGATAATTTTTTACAAGTTAGTGGAGCGTGTGATGAAAGTTTTTATGGAAGATTTTTCTGTTTTTGGTGATTCTTTCAAATTATATTTAAAAAATCTCGAGTGTGTTCTTAAATGCTGCGAAAACATTAACTTAGCACTTAACTGAGAAAAGCACCACTTTATGGTCTGAGAGAGATTAGTCCTCAAACATAAAGTTCCAAGAGGAGTTCAGACTGATGGGAGTAGCTTGTTGTACAACCCTGGGTTCGTTGAGTCGGCCGTTAGAGAGTCCCAGGGGCTAAAGGGCTCTATAGCTCAGAGTGGTTGAGTAGGCGAGTGAGGCAGGAGAGTGAGGCAGGCGAGTGGGCGGACGGGCCCGCACTCGCCCCTAGGCCTGAGGCTCGCACGCAGCAGGAGAGAATGAAAGGGGAAACTAGATCTGATATACTCTAGAGGGGGGTGAATAGAGTATATGGTGCTTTTTGAACACAAAAAAAAACTTTTGCAAAGCTTTACAACAATTGTTGTAATGAGTGTGAGCAGGGAAGCAGAAATAAAACTAAACACAAAACTAATCTATGCAGAAACTAAGCACAATAAAATCTTGGCCAGAAACAAAAAGAAAACATGCAGAACCAGATGACACAAGGAATTATAGTGGTTCCCCAAACTTGGGTACATCCACTCTTCTACCACCCTAGGTAGGAATCCACTGCAGGATGAGTTGATCAGGTGTCCTGGGCACCAATGAGCTTTTGATAAGGTGCTCAAAAACCAAATTAGATTTTTTGATCAGGTGTCCTTGCCACCAATGAGCTTTTGACAAGGTGCTCAAAAACCAGATTCAAACTTTTGAAGGGAGTTTGAAAAACCCTTTACAGAGTGGGGGTGAGAGAGTGATGTCAGTCTTCTCTTTCTCAATCAACTGAGAAGACTAAGTGGATTGATGTCAAAGCTCCCCCTGAGTCCTTGATCTTCAGGAAGATGAGCTTTGCTGAGGGTGATAGGCCTTCAAAGATAGATCTCCAGCAAAAGATGATTTCAGCAAGCTGAAATGTTGAGAGTCTGGAGTCTTGAGATGATGTTGGCCTTGAACACTTTGAGAGCTGAAGAGATCTGAAGATTTTTTGAAAGCTTGATCTCTCTGATGAGTGTTCTTCAGAATTCTTGTTGACAGAAATTTTGAAAAGAGTCTCTGTATTCTGAGTTGTGTGTCCTCTTCTTGTCAATCTCTGTATTTCACCTTTATTTCATTCAAAAACATTCTGTCATTTATTCTCTGTGCCATAATAGAATATCACTCTGTCAAAGATAGCCGTTGGTCTGCATTGATTACAGCCTTAATGCATAATTTTTTCTGAAGGAAAGTCCACTGAATTGTTCCTTGAAAAATCTCTTGAAACTTGCTCCAGAAAGTAAATGAAACGGCTGGCAGATCTTCTGTAATTAAATGCAGAATAACTTCTATCTGATTTAAATTTGAATTCTGAAGGATAACTGAAATCGTCGAACTGAGCTCTGCTATCGTCGAGCTGAGCTCAGCGAACTGGAAAATCCAAGTAGCAAGATAATCAGTCGATCTGAGCTCAAAGATCGTCGAACTGAGCTCAGAGATAAGGATCCAATGCAGAGTTAAAATCGTCGACCTGAGCTCACCAATCGTCGAATGGAGTTCGACGATATTGCGAAGTTGAGCTCAGCGATCGTCGAGTGGAGCTCGACGATATTATGAGGTTGAGCTCAGCGATCGTCGAATGGAGCTCGACGATCTACAGAAGTTGAGCTAGACGATCGTCGACCGGAGTTCGACGAATCGTCATGCTGAGCTCGACGATTAGACTTGGTCTACAGAAAAACTTGGTCTTCAGGGCAGCTTCCAATCCTAGACTTCTAACCCTTAGACTCAATTCTAATTGACTTATTAAGCTATACAGAAGGTCAACACAGATTCCTAGAGACATAGTGTTATCCTGACCCAAATTAGTAATAGGGTGTTCCAACAATCTCCCCCTATTTGGGTTAGGATTACTATTTACAGACTTTGGAAGAATCAAATAACATCATACAATCAGAAAAACATGAAACAATAGCAGATACACAATGCAGAAACATCACAGAAAAATGTATAACATGATATCCAGACAGTAGTCAGGAAAAACCAAGGATTGTCCCTTACAGAGTTACTTTTTCTCTTTGCCTTTTACCATTTTGATTTCTCTGTTAGGATTCAGGGCTTCTTGTTTGGATCTGGTGTCATCAGCTGCACCCAAATAAATTTGCTTAGTAGCCCTGGGAACCACAGCAGCAGGATGCAATTCCATATATCTTTCTGCATCAAAAAATTTGCTGGAAGCATATCTCTTTAATTCCTTCTGTC
>CM077167.1:132124460-132569339 GCA_039583875.1 Platanthera guangdongensis
TTCTTTTGAGAGAATCTGAGCTGTAGACTTGCTGAGTCTTTTGTAAGATAACCATTCAGGTCTGAGCTGTAGATATGAGATCCTAAGGAAGAAATAATGGGAGTTAGATTCAGCTGAGCTGAGGATCTAGTATCTGCTAGATAGGCGAAGGGGAAAAGTGGATGTACCCATCACTTGGAGAACCACTATAAATCTGTTGTTGTGCTGTGTTGGCTGTGTATGTTATAATCTGTGTTGTGATAGATATTGCATAGGTTGTATAATTGATAAACTTATCTGCACTAAGAAAGCACGACCGTGCGTTTTCACAAATTAGAATTCCTTTCTTGGGAAAACGCACCACCTGCACAGCAAAAACCAAAACTGGAGCACAAGCTCCCAACACCAATAAACAACAAAAAGAACAGCCAAAAAGAGCCATGGGGAGCACCATGTGCTTACCCCCAACAACAGAATGTGCAATTACACACCCTCGGGCCAAAGCGTTGCACATTGTGGTCAGCGACCGATCGAAGCAAATATATCTGATTACCGTTGAAATGCAGTGCCGAGTGAGAGAAATAGGCCTAGATGAGTCCGAAAAACCCTATAAATATCGGACTCATCATAACACCAGACTTAAACATTTGCTCGTCCCGAGCAAATCATCACTCAGTGGACTAGAAAACATTTAGCTGGCTTCGTAATTTCAAATAAAGTATTGCGAGAAATCAAATACATCATGGACATAGAAAATAATATAAACTTTTTAATTATACTACAGAGGTTAAACTTTTCAACAAACGTAAATAAATATTGTATCTACTCAAATTGGAATTCTGGAGAATCGTCGGTCAGCGTCATGCATTGAAGAAAGTAGGCAAACCACTAAGATGAGCATTGCCAAAGACCGAGGCTCGTGATCACCTCCAAAACATCCATCAATGTCGGGGACCATACGCTTGCCTGTCACACTCTCTCCACGGCGCTAGCTAGACTCAAGCGTGAATCCGTAGGATTTTAGGATAATAATGGGGCTTGAGCATATACAAACAATTATCCCAGGTGAATTCGGAGTAAGCACGTAGTTGTAGAGAACTATTGCTGGAGAAGAAGAGATCATGACAGGTCGTCGCCCGGAGATAGCGCAGGAGCCGCAGCAGATGACCATAATGTACAGAGGTGGGCGCACTAACAAATTGGCTCAGCACATGAACAGCATTGGCAATGTCAGGTTGAGCATATACGTAGGTAACGATGCACAAGGGTAAAACGACGGCGACGCACAACCCCAAATGAATACAAACAATTATCCTCGTACCAACAAAAATTGCAGGTACACCACACCACCAGACTTGAACTTGACAACAAGGATGTGTGCACTGCCTACCGTCACAGAAATAAAATCACAAATGAAACTTTCAATTACCTTTCTTATTTCTCAACAAACAACATCTCTTTTTTACATTCTTTTCTTTTCTCTTTTCCTTTTTTATTTTTTATAAAGCAACACATTGAGCACAAAATATCAGAAAACTACACCACACAACCACATAACAACACCACAGCAACATCCCAAACACAAGAGTAACATACTAATAGCTCGAGATAGGGCGTGCTACTGGGATAGGCTTTTAGGCTTTGGTGATCACGGAGTAGGGCTAAATCAACAGGAGGGATAAGCACAACACGGGCTAACAAGGATTACGTTAGGACGGGGTACAAGGCTCAACCGGGCCAAAAAAATTCCTACATCACGCTCACGCTTGACTTACCATGCATCAATGCTTCGAGAGTAGCTTGGGGCAAGTTCTTAGCCACCGAGAAAGATTATCCTTCCTCCTGACTCGAGCAAAACGAGTCTAGTGATGACTACACACATCCCTACACTATCGTTCGATTACACCAGATTCAAAATTTTTGAGTAGTACAAGCAATATTTACATCTGCAAAAAATATTAATCTACGAGTATAAAAAAAAAATTAAATCTATACTATTTCTACGCAGGCCATGAGTACTCGATTAGGAGCACTGCACGAGTTTCACACAACTTTATCCTAAAATCCTAAGCCAGCACCGTTATTTTAAAGTTTACACAGAAGAAATACATTTGACTCGAGCCGCGAGCGTGGTTAAGATCGCACTCATGTGGGTGTAGGTGCACAATGCGAACGTGATTACATGAAAACAAAAAATAAAAATATGTTTTTGGTATGAAAGTGATAACGATGCATGTGTACAGGTAACTCGTATAACTCTCTCCCACCAGACTTAATCTAAACAATCTAACACAAGATTTGCAATAATATTAATGAAATACAAGTTGGGGGAGAGGTTAACACATGCTCAGCAAATGAGCATACCAGAAGACCGACGTTAGAGCATGAAGCTAAACCAGCAAAAATTTCCATCACTTCTCCGCGCAAGTGAAGCGCTAACCTGCCAATGAGCTCCAGCTAAACATGTATATATAATGACAATATCAAATTAAATCTAAGCTATACAATACGTAAAACAATTTTTAAAATAGTAAAATAACTTACAAAACCTACTCCTAAATAAGTGCTGGGGTTATTGTCCACTCAGCACAACTTATTCGTCTAACGAAAAATTCTAGCTAATGGGCCTATGAAACAAAAAATGCACAACTAACTCGCCGAATATCCGTTGCGGTAGCGAGTACCGATACAGAGATAATGTAGTTACCCCTCTACCTAAATAATAATACCTGCACAACTCAGGTAGAGGAAATAGGAAACAAGAAGAGGAGTAGCACTGGTCCTCGCTAATCTCATTAAAAGATATATCCTTGCCTAGCAAGGCGCTGTCCACCGCAGGTCCACAGGAGGCGATGACGAAAACTGGGGCTTCCACTGCAAAGGAGGTAGGAACCTTCTCACACAAGGAGAAGCACTCGTCGACGGTATGAGCACAAGGCTTATCGTCATCCCAACGTACCCGTGGAGACTCAACCCGCACAGGCTCAGATAAAGAAGGGGGGTCAAGTAATAAAAGAGAGGAAGAACTAAAATGTACAGAATATGAGAGAGTGATCCCGGTATCACTCTTAGCAAGATCCGAGCATAGATCACTGTTGGTATCATATGAGTCGTATCGGGGGGGATCAGAGAACTCGAGGTCCGCGGTGGTAAGAGTCACTGCCTCGTCTAATAAGGAGGTGAAAACCTCCGCATCAGAAAGAGGATATTCCTCATCCCACCGGGGTGCGTCATAGTGTTCCGAAGATCCACATTCTCCATCGGAGATAGTAAAATCCTCATCCCACTTTGGCGCAACCTCAGGCACTGAATCACCAACAAATACGGCATCATCAGCCGACTCACACAAAGAAGGAGTAGCACGATCGAGCAAAAATTGCGGAGGGGCAAAACTGCTCTCGAAATCCGGCATTGAACACAAGAGAAGGGGGAGAGATACAACCAAACGCACTAACACTTTTCAAGATTCGCGGACGGAGTCAACAGTTGTCGGGCCTTGTCCGTGCTCGGTCTACGGATGACGTTCGGGGTTGATAAGGGCTGTCACTTCCTTCTAATAGCCCGTCTTCTTCATGAATAGCCGTCGGGTTAAACCTGATTGGACAACTCCACGTATGCAATGCCTAAGAGCTTGAAACGGAGATTTGAGGTTGGAGAAGACGATGGTGGCCGAAGATGAAGATATTGAGAGCTTTTAGAGGGATAAAGGTGGCCGGACGAGCTCTCCAAGGAGGAGAGAGGAAAAAGCGGTTGGAGGAAGGGTTTCCCGCTCAAAGGAGCAGAAATTGCGGACTGGATCCTTTGGGTGAATGAGACCTGCGACTTTAATAGAGAAGTCAGAAATAGTGGTCACGCACGGTTTGACGCACAACCGTGCGTTAACCGTGCGATATTAACACGCAGCAAAAAGCCTGTGAGGAAGAAGCGTTGACCCGTGCGTTTTACTCGCGCACGAGCGCGTATGCCCGTGCGTGAAGGAAAACGCACGGGCAACCACAGAAAGCAAAATTTCCGGCAAGCTGGTGGAACCATGCGTTTTACTCGCGCAAGGCACTTCTGCCCATGCATGAGCAAATCACACGATTAACCACAGAGCACAATAAATTAAAGCAGCCACAGGAAAGCCGTGTGTTTCCTTCACGCACGGTTTCGAAGAAACTGTGCGTTAACCGTGCGTGAAGATCGTCGAGCTCCACTCGACTCTTATCCTACTCAACAAAATGCACGATCGGGTAAAAGTGTGTGCTAAGGAAACGCACGATCGTGCATTTTCCACAAATCAGAATTTCTGCCTTGGGGAAAACGCACCACCAGCACAGCAAAAACCAAAACTGAAGCACAAGCTCCTAACACCAATACATAACAAAAAGAACAGCCGGAAAGAGCCATGGGGAGCACCATGTGCTTACCCTCAACAATAGAATGCGCAATTGCACACCCTCGGGCCAAAGCGGTGCACAGTGTGGTCTGCGACCGATCAAAGAAAATATATCCGATTACCGGTTGATATGCAGTGCACGAGTGAGAAAACATGCCCAGATGAGTCCGAAAAACCCTATAAATATTGGACTCATCTGCAACCCTTTTTGTAAAGTGATTTCGGAGCAGATCGTTGAGACTAATTTCCTCTGACACAACATGAAATCTAGCACACTTGATATAGCCCTCCCCTCTACATATAGGCTCCATTTGGGGCCTTTTTTGCCACCAGTGAGTTTGGACAAAAACGCCACCATCATAGAATGCACGTTTGGCGACAACGGTTATGAACGCCACGAAGGAATCACACTAGTTTTTAAACATAAAAAGGGTCGAGGTTCCATAGGTGAGGTCGAGTGTTCACGAACGACGGTTCATAACAATCATGCTCACGACCGCCACCACTACGCCAAACAGAGCCATAATCAATTGTTTTAGGCTATACACATTTTTAATAGTAAGGTAGGCATTTTATTTTATTTAGTAAATGAGAGCATCAAGCAAATTATTTTATCAAGAAAATTTTTCCAGTGCATTATCAAAATGTACGGTACATGTGTGGAAGAAATAAGCTCAAACAAGGGACAAAAAAACAGTTTAATGATAAATTCAACATGCAATAACAATAATAAATTAATGACAACTTCATTTTTAAATCAAATGAGAAGATATGAAAGAACGAACTAGAACATGAACTTGGAAGAAGGGAAGCGCACGTGAATCCACCGCTTCTCATAAGACACTAAATGACTCCACCCAATTTCCTCGAGTAGCACAATCTTTAGATCACATTGTTTTGTCTTTGGCAGTTCAGATTCATCCTGAATCAACTCGCACAGGACCTGCCACGTTAAGTAATGTTTTTTTTAACAAAAAATTGTTGAGAAAGCCTACAAGTGGTTGTGTTCAGTTATCTTGAAGTGAATATTTCATTACCAATAATTCTAACAACTTTGGCTGAAATATTTATCCATTCTCTATTATAAAGATGGTGCAATTTGATTTTTTTAGAATAGGAATGTCTCGCCAAAAATTTATAACAGCAAAGAGGAGGGGGTTGAGAAATTCATCATACAACGTCTTCCCCGTTATCAAATCCATGAAGTCTTGATGAATGAAATCGAGGCTTCAAATCCTATATGATGACTACCAAATATTAATAAATGCAAAATTTGTTAAAACATGATGATAGAAGGGTTGAATAAAAAGCTCCACGATAACAGAAAATTTCACATAAGATTAAAGAACTTGATCACTGTCAGGGATGGACCCATCATCCTGAAAAACATATATGAACGTTCAATCAAAGATATAAGAATATAAAAGACTGATAGTTGTCATTAAACAACTTAAGTATACCTCAGCATCGCCAAGTGATTCATCATCGTCAGAATACACATTAATGTACTCGGAGTGATACTCCTTTCTCTTTAGTACATTCTGATATCCGGGGATACTATAAAATCTCGTGTTTTTGGATATCGCTATTATGTTATCTTTATTGATGCTTACTCGCGTCTCATCTGATTATATCTAATTCATGATCGTACTGAACTGACACTATTTTTCGTACTTTTATTACTGAGACGCGTACGCAATTCTCGACTACGTTAAAAATCATTCAAATGCTCGTGGATATACTAGTCGCACATTCTCAAATTTATGCACCGAGTTTGACATTATACATGAAACCTCATGTGCTTATACCCCCCCCCCCCCATCAAAATGGTGTGGACGAGCGGAAAAATCGTCACCTTCTTGTTATTGCCCGGTCACTCGTGTTTCAAATGCAGGTGCCCACAGAGTACTGGAATTTCGCGGTTTCTACCGACTATCAACTCATCAACCGCATGTCATCCTCCGTGCTCGACTTAGCATCTTTGTTTAGTCTCCTCTTCCCTTCCACGTCTCCATTCTCCCTTACACCTCGTGTCTTTGGATGTGCATGTTATGTTCACATTCTTGGTCTGCCTACTGATAAGCTAGCTGCTCCCGCACTCAATAAGGTTATGTCTGCTACTCTTCTACCAATGACAAGATGATCGTTTTGGCTGATATAACTTTTCTTGAGGATCAACCATTCCACTCATCGTCTTCCACACCGTCTTTACCTTTCCCCGTCTCTCGTCCTGCTGTGCCTGTAACGACTCAGTCTCTCCAATCTCTTCCTTCCCCACCCTCTACGCCTGCTCTACCTCCACCATCTTTTCGTGTCTATACTCGTCGTTCGTCCAAGACTGATCCCCTACAACATCTCCCTTCTACCACTGCCATCTCGCCGACCGCAGATCCAACATCAACCTCTATGGCTCATCCTTTGGCGAAATGACTGCTCTTTGAGCTAACCAAACCTGAGATCTGCTTCCTCTTCCTCCCGGCCAGCCCCGTGTCAGTTGTAAATGGGTCTTTGTTATCAAACATGCTGCAGATGAGACTGTTGACCTCTTAAAAGCTCGCGTCGTGGCCTGGCGTTTCACTCTGCAGCAAGACCTTCATTTGATGAAATCTTATCCACAGTCGCCAAGGTAAATACCTTTCGTGTCCTAATCTCCTTGGTCGTGCATCGTCAGTGTCCCTTAAATCAGCTAGATATTAAAAACGCCTTTCTCAATGGCGATCTCCAAGAAACTATTTATATGAACCAACCTCCCGGGTTTGAGACTATGAGGGAGTCACGTGTATGTCAAAATACATAAAAATAAATCCAAAAAAAACTAAAGTAGCATGTGATTTTGACTCGCGGCGACCATCCTGACACATCCGCGGAAACGGATCGGCGATCTGATCAAGCCTTCCTGCGTGAATAAACAAATGTAGGTCCCATCTTGCGGCGAACCTCTCCTGGTGCACAATCTGATGGCTCCCCATCAAGAAGAAACTATATAATGGAGAATTAGCAGTCCGTGAAATCAGAATGAGCATCAACTACTTCACAAAGAAAGAAATCGTTTAGCCTTTTTAAATATTTAACAAAAAATTTGGTCATCAAATGAAATTAATTTTGCAGCTCAGCTGATTAAAAGTTTGCAAAATTGGAGGGCATACATTTCTGAAGTTGATTTGCTCCAAATTATTAATCATATCAAACTCTAACATTCATTTTGTCTGACTTAAATATGACATGGACAATTAAGTATTTAATCCAAAATATTTTTCAAAACATTTATTTATTCAAATGGAGGCAGAAGGATTGACTTGGTCCCTATCATTCTAGCTATTTTCTAATGGATATGAGATTGTCTTGAAATTTTGTTGATGCAGATTATGATAATATGACACGACAACTGTTAGTGATATGTGAATTTTTTGGGCTGGTGGTTGAAACTTTAACATCTTCAAATACGTTTCTAGGAATTGATATTGACATTTATGTAGTTATTTATAGAGCTCATTTAATTCATTTTGTAAAATATGCTCTCCGATTATAAAAGTTGTCGAAAAGCCGCCAGTTGAACATAAATTCAACAGTTTTAGGAAACGTTTGGTCTGAAGATGCTTGTTTTAGTATGAAACTTCCATTCTTTCTCCTATTGATGGATACTTACATTTCTTTACTTGTTTGGAATTATTATATTGAAAATTATTATGCACATTATTTATTTAGTGTATTTCTAAATGATTTACACTTTTGATCAGAAAACATCAAGGTCTTGTTCGGAGTTTTTTTGAAAATGCAAGACATATGCTTTCACCTCGTGGGGAGGTGCACATAACTCACAGGGACTGTGGCCCATACAAGAAATGGATTATCCAAGATCTTGCTACTTCCAGCAAGCTAGAACTCTTGGATAAGTGCATTTTTATCGCAATGATTACCGTGGATATTACAACCGAAGGGGTGCTGGAGGGAAGAGCCACAAGCCTTTTACAATCAGGAATAGTTTTACTTCAAATTTAAGGCCCAATAGGAGAAATATTTGGATTGTCCACATAGCTATACGTTTTATATTTGTTTTCTCTGAAATATTAGACAGGTGCACATTTGCCCTGGTTTACCCTTGAAAATAGTTCTGCCCTTACATGTACTGTCTAAACTTTTAATTCAATGAGCTATGCATCTTGTAAAATACCAGCGCAACTGCATGCGATCTACATATATTCTTAATCTCTTCCTCTTCATCTCAGTAGAGATTCTCTTTCTTACATTTGTATCTTGCTGGATGTTTATTTTCACTCTCTCCAACGAAGAAAAACATTAAATATGTAGTAATACCGCCAGTAGAGTTAAATTTTTTACAATAATAAACAATATATTAATACAAGCTTTATGAAATCATTAAACAAGAAACAAATGAATTAATAGTGTGATCTATTTTTCATATTGTGGAATTGCGTCTTATGTTTTAACTTTATAATCTTACTAATATTTTAGAAATTGGCCAGGCAATGAGAAAATAGGACTTTGGAGTGAAACAGTTGCCTCAAGCAATGCGATGCAACAAATGAGACTTGAGCAAATGATCTCAGAATTCACCTCAATAAATTTTGTTAGACCTCGGAATTCCATTTTGATGAGAATCCGTGAAATTTTAACATGGGCACGAATTTAAATAGCTCAATTTATTCAAAAAAGATGAAATCGAGCAAACAAGAAAATCACTTTTTTTTGTGAACATCCAAGAAATATCCTCAAGATTTCTCTCTACTCTCTCACGTCTCTCACTCTTTTGTTCAATTTTCTGCTAAGAGCCAAGACTCTCTCTCAAGGTCTCTCTCTCACTTCGGCACAGAGGAGCTCTCAGATCTCCACCTCTCTCTCATGGTCGATCTCCACCAAACTAAGTCATCTCTTCCATGGCCGACCACCTCCAACTCTGGCGAGTTCTTCCACTTCTCCTAGCAGGCGAGCTCCTCCTTCCAAGGCCAAAACAGCCCTTCTCCAAGAGGCAAGATCAGGCGACTCCGCGTTTAAAGAGATCAAACATCGTCTTCACCAAATACCACTTTTCCGTGTGTTTTCTGTATCTGATACGCGTTCGAGATGATACACAGAGCAATTTTATGTATTCGTGCTTCGTAGCTTATATGTCACAAAAACATGTCATATCCTAAATAGAAGTCATGAATTAAAAGTATGAAATTAATAAAATCGCACCACTTGTAATTCTACATTTTTTCTTTCACATGTTCTCCACGTCACAAGTGCAAGACACTTATTTGCTGGGTATTTTTGAGCCCGCTCAGGCGTATCCTATAATATATGAAAGTAATTGTGAGTATCCAAAATTTTTATATCTAAATTTTTTTAAAAAAAGTTTTCTTGAGTTTCGGGGACGGGTTTCCTAGAGTTTTCGCGAGATTCCTAACTCCGAAATGTTTCGGATAAGAATTATAAGGTTGTTGTAAGTATCCTTGCTTCATAGATTTCTGATTCCCCTCATTCAAATCTTCCACAAACTCCTCTACCTCTTCAACTTCCAACAAACAAACTTTTTCCTATGATGACCTACTCTGTAGACATCATAACAATAGAAACATAGACTTTTAGCCTACGTGACCCTCATTTCTGCCCAAGATAACTGCTTGATAAAAGTTGGCTGTATAAGTGGCAGGGGAGGTTATTGTCATCAAATGGGCGTAGTTCATGTGGTGAGTTAGAGTTTCCTTGTTAATATTTTTATAATCGCTCCTTATTTAATTAGAGTAGTCAGTCACCAATTCATGCAAAACTCATAGCTTGCAACCCACGGGGAATATTACAACTTGTTGTTCTAGTAACACATTATTGTCAAGAGCCAACTATTATGCGCCTCAGGCGTAGTTATCAAGTCACTTTTATTTATATTAAATGATGAGTCATTATGAGAGTGTTAGGTATCATTAATATCATGTAAGCTTATTTAAAAGCATGAGATTTTTGGGAGGCAGCAAATATTGAGTCTATTTTCTTATCCTGCATGAGATTGTGGTAGCTTTCTTTCTCCCAAGCACATCCCTCTTAGGTAATCGTGGTTCTGGATCCATAGTATTCTCCTCAATCATATCCACCTTCGACCACCCTCCGACAAAGCGACCAATGTTCTACGGATTTTCCCGTGACAATTTGGTATCAAAGCCATGTTTCGTCTAACTCACAGGGCATTTATTAATCTTCTTACAGCTGTAGCACAAAGATTAGTCATCCAACACACATTTCCTCACGCCAGAACGTTGTAGCCTGCCCTCATTCTTCCCAATGAGTTAAACTGAACAATATAACAGAATTCTCCCGGCCATAGTTTCGTTTAGTGCATGCTCACAACAGTGCTACCATCTTCTTCTTAGGAGGAAACAACGCTCCAACCTGTAGAAACCCATCGACTCTCTGGAAAAGCTCTCTTAGTTGTGGTTTCATTCCGCACATCGTCATATTACGAACGTTTTCTTCCTAGGAGGAAAGGACGGTCCTGCCCTTAACAAATAACAACCCCGTCGCCACTAACAGAGCTCTCTCAACCCTCCTTTAGCTCCATCATTATCAAGACCAGTGACAACCTACGCGTTCTTGCAACTTCGCCATCAAAGTATTTTCATCATCACCGAGTGCCTTTTCGAACCCCATTACCTGCATGCGTGCTGTCCTGCTACCCCATCCAACCCTGTAAAAACTTTTGTGTGTGCGTGAAGCTTCATTGAGCCACATGTAATCGTCTTGTCAACTCCTGATAACGAGCCTGTTCTGTGCATGTTCAAAATCAGTTATGCTCTCATCTCGCCCCACATATGTTGCTTTTTATTATCTCAAGACCCGCACAATAGTCCTCATCGAGCCACACCATTATTGAGCCCTTGGCGCTATTCTCCAAACTGTTTTAGTTAGTTAACATGGTTGTGCAATACCGTACTTGTCGAGTGGAATCAGTAGAACAACATGTAGAAGGGGCATAATATTTTTGAAGAGGGTAAGTGCGGCCAGGAGGACTAGTGCACTCGCCAACCATGGGCAAGTGTACCCCTGGCTGCTCGCACTTGACTCCGGATTCGGGCGAGTGAGAGTACCCAACCTCACCGGGTACTGGCCACCCCCGGGTGAGCACACGTCAAGTGGTATGTACTCTTCCCTGGGGGTGACACATTTTTCCAGGGAATCTTATTTTGGTCTGCAATTAGCCTCACCAAACAACGAGATTCTGCTGTTGGCAGACCAATTTGAGATGCAATTAAAAATACCAAAAATTGTGATTCTGCTATCCGCAAATCATTTTCAAAAAAACTATAAATAGACCTACAAAGGCACCTTTGGAGAGAAGCTTTTTGCTTCTCTCCTTTAGCCGGCTCTGGTTGATGAGAGCTCCAACACTCTGTTCACCCAGGTTTTCGGATTGACATTTTGGTGCTCTCAAGTGCGCTCCAGGGTGTCAAACTCAGCTTTGGTTTGGGAGGGAAAGCTCTCTTTGATTTTCCGGGTTTGTGGCAGGACCTCGTCGCTGCAGCCCACGAGATCTTTTTCTAGTTATCCACCTCTGTGAGTGAGGTTCTTTGCTCTGAATGCTCGTCCTAGTGTCCCTACTTAGGAGAAGTAAGCTCAAGCTACACCCAATCGGCCTGACTCTTCTTGAACCCAGGCAGCAACGGGTTTCGTCCTGTCCTCTGATACCAAGTTGATTTGAATGAACCATAATCTCATTAGGGTTAATAATATGGCTATTTATATCCCACACATCTAATAATATGGCTATTTATAGCCTACACATCAATCTCAATATTACAACATCAACGAATATGTCAAGTGATACTAGTAAATGCAGGGCATCCAGTGCTGGATAAATTTGAAATAAAATATTTTCTACTGATGGAGAAATTTTTATTAAATAATTTTATCAAATCTAATTTTATGCATAAGGGAATTATTCTCAAAAATAAGTAACATGTCATATTCTTTTGAAACATTTAGCTGCATTTTAAATTCATTGATTTTTTTTGTTTATTATAATCAAAAAATGGAGCAACACGATTTTTGATAAATCTAGCATGTAAATCGGTAGACACATTAGTACAAAAAGATTCAATTTTAGCATTAAGAAATCATTCTCTAATTGTAATTTGGATTTATCATTCTTAAAATTTTTTATTTCCAGTATGGCCTCCTCCAGAGCATGTGATGTAAGACTATATTTAGATTAAAGAATATAAAATTGTATTTTGCTTACATTGCTATTAAATGAATGATGATCATTTGAGTTCTCTGACTCTAGACACGTATTCTCATTTTCTTATGTGTTTATGTTACGCTTACGCGCGGGACATCTTATTGTATTTTCTTTAAATTATAGGGCATTAGAGTAAATTGTATTTGAACCCCCTTCGTATAAAAGGATGTGACTTGGGGAGTTTTTTTACTTATCTTGGATGCTTAGGATCTGAGATCTCTCTTTTGGAAATGGACTTTTAGGAAGAACCAATCTCACGAGGTTTGGCACGAGCATACCTCATGATTGTATCCAAGTTCATTCACATTTATTATGTAACGATCCGCGACAGCCCTCACATAGGCGAAGCTCCACTGAGATCGTCCATGCTGCAGCCCATGCAACCTCCAACCCCTCTCTGTATCTGTTTCTCCGTCGCGACGGATTGTTGAGGTCGGGGATCGAACTCGAGATCTCATTGATAAGGAGCTTTTAAACCACTCATCACCAATTGAGGTGATGAGAAGTGAAAAAACTCCAAAGTTAAGCGTGCTTGGGCGAGAGTAGTACTGGGATGAGTGACCTTTTGGGAAGTCCCCGTGTTGCATGTTTACTATCGAGTTTTGCTCATCGAAGAGAGGTTGTGACCACCAACAACCCGCCAGTGGATAAATAGTGGTTGGGGTGCTTGAGCTACAGCCTGGTAACGTCGCCTAGAGCGGAGCCGTGACATTGTCTCGTTGGATCGGCTAGGGTCGTTGCAATAAAAATTCGATCCCCGACTTCAACAACCCACTACGACCGAGAAACATGCGCGGAGAGGGGTTGGGGGTTGAATGGGTTGCAGCCCGGACGATCTCAGTGGTAGGCCGGTCCTAGATCGCTACAAAAAGTGCACTTTTTTGTAACGATCCAGGACCGACCCCACATGGGCGAAGCTCCACTGAGATTGTCCGGGCTGCAGCCCATGCAACCCCCAACCCCTCGTTGTGCCTGCTTCTTGGCCGCAACGGGTTATTGAGGTCGTGGATCGAACCCGAAACCTCCTCGATAAGGAGCCTTCAAACCACTCCTCATCACCAATTGAGTTGAAAAACCAATTGGTGATGAGAAGTTGAAAAACGTCATAGTTAAGCGTGCTCGGGCTGGAGTTGTACTGAGATGGGTGACCTCCTGGGAAGACCCTGTGTTACACGCTTAACTATTGAGTTTGCTTCGTCAAAGGAAGGTTGTGGCCACCAACAACCCACCTGTTGATGGAGAAGGGTTGGGTGTCTGGGATGCAGCCCGAGTGATGCCAGGTGAGGCCACAGTAATCCATGTGTAATTTAGAATGGGTCAGGAGCTTCACCCATGTGGGGACGGTCCTGGATCGTTACATTGTATAAGTATTTTCTATTAGGTAACATTGGGCCACTCATTAAAATTAGAACATAAATCTCCTTTGATCATTAAACATACATGCACAATATCCCCATCCTGGTTTGGCACATTGAATTTATTTCTTCTAGTATCTGCAAGTGAAATATCATACACATTTTAAAAAAAGATCAAATATCATATGTAGATGTATAAGAGAATATGAGATCAAAGGATTTCATATTATATTTATAATCTTAGCATTTGTGGAATAATTATTTTTCTCCAACTCATTCAATTCATTTATAGATTTGATTATAAAGATGTGATTAATTAAAGAAGGTGTAGACATAAGAAAAATTGCATTAAAGTTTTCCATGTTATATACTGGAGTTAGAGAATAGTTGAGGATGACAATTCACATAGCTATTTGGGAGCGTTTACACAAGCAAGGGCACCATATAAAGTCTTTTGGTTGTTTGACCTAAAATTCAGAGAACTCGCTCTGATACCACTTGTTGGATCATCCGGGACCTTAGAGTGGGTTGAATGAAATCTTATAAGTTTTGTTACAAGCACAAAGTTTATTGCAGTTGAATAAAGAGAATGATCATAAAAGTTGATTACACAAGTTTATGATGAATAAGTAAAACAATATATTGCACATATATAATTGTTCGAGATCTTGTAACGCCAAGATCGATGCTACAAGAAAATAGTTTATTGTCCAGGGCAAATTGCCCTGACAAAAAGTCCAAAATCGTGGTTGAAGAGATTTTGCCACGGTCTAGCTATGAGAAAATTTTGTGGTTGAAGTCGGCGTGGCTAAAAGTTTTAAATCACAGATTGGTCGTGGCAAATAGTATTGGACACAAAAAATCTACGGTGGCTAATACATTGACAGAAATTGTGGTTAGTGTTGTCTGCAAGCCATGACCATGTGCTAAACATACCATCTCCTCAAGAAAACTCAATTCATTCCTAAGAATGCTAAACATACAACCAATCCACTGCAAGCGATACAAGAAAAGTCATCTTATTAAGATCAGGAAGACTCCTACAACAAAGAAAATAAATAGTATTCTTTACAAGATTTCGAACAAGTTTTCAGTGATAATCAGATTTCTTAATAATCACAATCTAACTAAATACTATGTGAATTTCACCATCAAGAAAAGAAATTCATCATACAAAAATATTTTAAATAGGAATGTCTCGCCTTCAAGAAAATTTATAACATCAAAGAATAAACGAGGGGGTTGAGAAATTCCTCATACAATGTGATGGCGATCGATGACACGCGCGCGTCTATTCCTGCAGGAGGCGGTGATCGACAACCCGGCTGGGCTATCCAAGTCCGCGGATGCGTCTGGAGGGTCATTCCAAGCAAATTTGATATATTAGTTTTTATATTTTTGATGTATTTAGCCCCCGTTCAGACCGAACATTTATAGCCGTCCGATCGAGAGCCCTAATTTTACTTTAGCTTGTTTCTTATTTAAGTGCTTGTTGGTGACCGGTTCAAGCATCGAAGTTGCATGTGCTGCAACTCACAGTCTTCTCCTTCGGTGGTTTCCGAAGAGCTGTGCTCCGCCCTGTCCGCACATGCATCTTCCCGTCCAGATCCGCCCCGCCCCGGCCAGTCCCGCCCCGTCTCCACCCAGCCTAGCCCTCCTTCTCTTCCACCTCTCTCAGCCATGCACCTTCCCGTCCAGATCCGCCCCGCCCCGGCCAGTCCCGCCCCGTCTCCGCCCAGCCTAGCCCTCCCTCTCTTCCACCTCTTTCAACCATGCACTGTCCCGTCCAGATCCGCCCCTCTCCTCCCACGTTTTCCCTTCCCAAGCCCCACAGCCCACGCTCGTCCCAAACCTAGATCCACCTCCATTGATCTCGTTCTCCACATTCCCTAATAGCCCTAATCCACCCATCCCCTACCACCCGCAGCCCTCCGCGGATCCACCAACACACCGAAAGCATCCCGCCCACGGTACTTCATCCCGAGGCCGAGCCGCCGCATACACGAGCTAATCAAGGTATATGACATTTTATTTCTCTCCTTTGGATGCCAGGTTTTGAACTATTGCTATGGTTTGGTTATGGAATCATTATATGCTATTGTATTGAGAAGTTGTTTGACTTGTTGGATCCCTACCGGCGCGCTTAATTGACTCGCGCCTCGCTCGTTGGCAAGTTATAAAAGGCTCCTACGTTATTAGTTACTCTAAATTGTGGTTGTCGTTCTTAGCCTTTTGTTGAAATTTTATCACTTGCTAGTTGATCTACTTTGGTTGCTCTCATGTTTGCACGCGCACGATCCATTGATCTCATGCACACTAGTTCGCATTGTTAGAGTCCTTTTAAATTTTAGTCGGTCTACCACTGCATCATTTAGTATCAAAGCCAGGTTTGAGTCATGTTGCATGCTTCGTAGTGGTAGGTTGTTTCGAGCCCCGATGTCTGATCAAAACGTCACTGATGATCGGGCCACCAGTTCGAATTCGGACATGGCGACTCCCGAGTTCCAGCGCTTAGTCCTCGAGCAGTTCGCCACCCTTAAAAACGAGATTGCTAGGGTCAACACTAGAGTCGATCAGATAAGAGCCCTTAGAGGTCCAGTGTTGGGTACATTGGAAAATGTGTACCTGATTTGGAGAAGCCTCATTTTACTCAATGATATTCATCAATGTGTATTTGATGGTATGTTGAGTTTCAATGTGCAGGTTAATGAATTGCAGGAAAATTTTCTAAGTACAAGTGTCGACACTTGGGAAAGACTGTGTCGACACCAGAAGCCAGATTGTGTCGATACACAGGACTTGTGTCGACACACAGAAATTCTGTCGACAACAACCGTGTCGACACCATAAGCCAGATTGTGTCGACAAACAGGACTTGTGTCGACACATATAAATTCTGTCGACAACAACTGTGTCGACACCAGAAGCCAGATTGTGTCGACACACAGGACCTGTGTCGACACAGAGAAATTATGTTGACAATAATTGTGTCGACACACAGGACTTGTGTCGACACACTCCAGAATTTTGTCTAAGCAACAACTATGTCAAGACAAGAAACAATTGTGTCGACACACAAGACTTGTGTCGACACATTTCACGGAAGCTGTGTCAAGAAGTTGAAGTAGAGCTGAATCGACATTATGTGAACTGTGTCGACATCACCAAGAATTGTGTCGACACATGGTCTATTTGTGTCGACACATTTGAACCATTGTCTCGACACTTTGCTGCTGAGATAAAGTTCTATGAAGTATCAGATGACATGACTGGAGACTTGACAACTGTCATAACTAACAAAGCAGTTACATCTGTCAGAGCTGTCAGAAGGTCGTTAGGAACCGGATCAGCCGGTAACCTCAGACGGATCTATATAAAGACCTGTTCTATCAGCAATCAAACAAGATCAAGTGAAAGGGATCTGAAGCAATCTGAAAAAATCAGAAGAGAGACAAGAAGAAGGCAGACTCTGAACAAGTTTGCAAGAAGAATTCAGATCAAAGTCTGGATAAAAGCGGGAGGCTGGATTGAGGATCATCTCCAACTTCACAAGAAGATCAACCCTACTTTGTTCAGATTCAAGAAGATTTGAAGAAGCCAAGACATGTTGTATCTTAAGCAATCAGATCAATCCAGAACTGATCAAGAAGCCTTCACCCTCTTCTCTCTCTAGCTGGGTGAAGGATTAAATCATTTCATTATCAATTTTATCTGTAGGATCGTTTTAGATCTGAGTGTAGGAGAGTTATCTCTCTGAGTTGTAAGCCTATACTTACAAAGGCTGAGGTAGGGCTGAGTGCCTGAGGTAGGGGATTAATTTCCCTGAGCTGTAGGCCTGTGGAAGAGGCTGAGGTAGGGCTTGATAGTCTGAGTTGTAGGAGTGTGGACTCACTCTGAGGTAGGATTATTTGAGAGAATCTGAGCTGTAGGACTTGCTGAAGTCTGAGTTGTAGGAACCATTCAGGGTTCTGAGCTGTAAGATCTGAGAATCTGAGAAGAAAGAAGCGAGTTAGGCCGAATCTAGTATACTGCTAGATAGGCGAAGGGGGAAAGTGGATGTATCCATCACTTGTGGAACCACTATAAATCTGTTGTTGTGCCGTGTTGGCTGTGTATATTATAATCTTTGTTGTGATAGATATTGCATATGTTGTATAATTTGATAAACTTATCTTACTAAATAATAAAAAAAATTGAACTTATTCACCCCCCTCTAGGTGTTTAGAACATCTTGAAACCAATTCTTTCAAGTGGTATCAGAGTCAGGTTACTCAAGAATAGACTTAACAGTCTGATTTGATCTTCAAGGCAGTTATCAATTAGACAGAATGGGTTCAGGTGAGAATCAGAAAGAACCTGGATTCATGAAACTCCCTATCTATAGGAAAGAGAATTTTGGCATATGGACATATCAACACTTCAGACAGCCACAATTCTGATAAAGACTTTGCTGCCTTCACAAGGCAGTTTCAAAGGTTCATGAAAAATAAGAAATGGAGAACAAATCCATTTTCATTTCTATCCAAGGATGACTATTACAAGAAGAAGAAAACATCTAAAGATGACAGGTATGGCTCTAATCCAAGGATGACTATTCAAGAAAATTTATAACAGCAAAGAGGAGGGGGTTGAGAAATTCATCATACAACGTCTTCTCCATTATCAAATCCATGAAGTCTTGATGAATGAAATCGAGGCTTCAAATCCTATACGATGACTACCAAATATTAATAAATGCAAAATTTGTTAAAACATGATGATAGAAGGGTTGAATAAAAAGCTCCACGATAACAGAAAATTTCACATAAGATTAAAGAACTTGATCACTGTCAGGGATGGACTCATCCTGAAAAAACACAATATGAACGTTCAATCAAAGATATAAGAAATATAAAAGACTGATAGTTGTCATTAAACAAACTTAAGTATACCTCAGCATCGCCAAGTCATTCATCATCGTCAGAATACACATTAAAGTACTTGGAGTGATACTCATTTCTCTTTAGTACATTCTGATATCCGGGGATCCTATAAAATCTCGTGTTTTTGGATATCGCTATTTTGTTATCTTTATTGATGCTTACTCGCGTCTCATCTGATTATATCTAATTCATGATCGTACTGAACTGACACTGTTTTTCGTACTTTTATTACTGAGACGCGTACACAATTCTCGACTACATTAAAAATCATTCTCACAGACAATGCTCGTGGATATACTAGTCGCACATTCTCAAATTTATGCACCGAGTTTGACATTATACATGAAACCTCATGTTCTTATACCCCCCCCCCCATCAAAATGGTGTGGACGAGCGGAAAAATCGTCACCTTCTTGTTATTGCCCGGTCACTCGTGTTTCAAATGCAGGTGCCCACAGAGTACTGGAATTTCGTGGTTTATACCGACTATCAACTCATTAAACCCGCGACCATCGTTGCACAACCAATCTTCAGTAGGAGCATCAGGAACAGCTTGAGTCAAATGATGTAGAAAGCCTTTGAACTGAAGAACTTGACGAACAAAGTGCACCCACTCCACAAAATTCTTTTTCTCGGCTAAAGAAATAGTGGTAATACGCAATTCATCCCTGAGTTCAGGAACAAGGGTCGGGCGGTCTGCAGGAGAGGAAGCCGCCTGTCCAGAAGAATCAAGAGAAGACCCCATGGCAAGACGGTCAGGAGGTAGGACCAGCGGCGAGAAGACCAACGACTAGAGAGGAAGACCGCGCGGAAAGCAGATCGCGCGGGAAGACAAGCAGCGATCAAAACAGTGAGCAGAGCAAACTACGGCGAGAAGACCACGAGAGAGACACCAGCGGCAAGAAAAAGACAAGGAGAAACCGCGCGTGAAGGGTTGCGGTTAGATGTGGAAGGAGAAATACTTTAAAACGGACAAGAGGAAGAGGAGGAAAGGGAGGTGGAAGCCACAAGAGAGAGAGCAGGAGGTTTGGTTAGAGAAAGCTTAACCGCGTGGGTACCAAACGGAGAGCAGGCTGGCGGTTAGATAAAGCTTAACCGCACAGAGGACGAACCTGATATTGACATGTTATTTATTTCCAGTTTATGTGTGGGTGGTATTCCCCTTGTATCTCCTATATATATATATATATATATATATACCTATTTCCCCCCTTTGTGGATGTATACAATAATCTTTTCCTCTTCTAATTTGGTATCAAAGCGAGCAGATTGTCGATGCCTTCACCAAGGCGGTTGGGCCCTCCAGACTTCTCTCTACATGTGGCAAGCTGGACTTGCTTGAACTTTTCGCTCCAGCTTGAGGGGGAGTATTGACTTGTTATTTATTTCCAGTTTATGTTTGTGGGTGGTATTCCCCTTGTATCTCCTATATATATACCTATTTCCCCCCTATGTGGATGTATACAATATTCTTTTCCTCTCTTCTAATTCCTGGCTCTGATAGCATGTGGAGAAAAACAGAAACTTGTATATACTTTCTCAAATAATCAAATACAAGGAATGAATACACATTTATAGGAGGGAGAAAGAGAGAAGAGATCCCTATACATGACGTGGGACTAAAGATGAGAGAAGAAAAATAAACTAAATGAGCTCCAACATGGGCCTCTTTATACAGGCTTTTCCAACAAAAAGAACGTCCAAACCAGTTGCACTGTACTTGTGTAAATTCCATACATTGACAATGTCATTATCCCATAATAGAGCAGTAAAGCATCCATCAGAATAGGAATGTCTCACCTTCAAGAAAATTTATAACAACAAGGAATAAAAAAGGAAGGGGTTGAGAAATTCATCATACAGCGTCTTTCCCGTTATCAGATCCATGAAGTCTCGATGAATGAAATCAAGGCTTCAAATCCTATATGATGAGCATCAAAAATTAATAAATGCAAAATATGTTAAAACATGGTGACAAAAGGGTTGAATAAAAAGCTCCACGATAACAGAAAGTTTCACATAAGAGTAAGAACCTGATCTCTATCAGGGATGAACTCATCATCCTGAAAAAACATAATATGAACGTTCAATCAGAGATATAAGAAATATAAAAGACTGATAGGTGTCATTAAACAATTTAAACTGCTTCTTGACTAGGTTGTAAAGTAAGTTTTTTTCTCATTAAGTCCCATGTACGCAAACGTCCATGTCCATCCTCTCCTATTACCTGAGTGAGGCAAGAATCTTTATATTCTACGGTGCACCCGTCCTCATGCACCTTTTCAAGAAGAATGTTCATATCTTCCTGTGGTGTGAAGATATAAAAATAAGAAATGTTGCCAATATTTTAACATTATTTTGAAATTATTTGTACCTTCATTGAGATGCTTAACTTCTTTGGATAGATTGATGTCAATAGATCTAACTTGTAGAGATAGTCAAAGCATGGATGAAATTAATGTAATGATTTATTAAAAAATTGATCTTCATTAGTAGATTGAAGAACTTACATATTGTTTAAACCATAAATAAATTAATTCATTATGAGCTTTATCAATTTGATGTTCGGTCATACAAGGCATTGTCTTTTTGAGTTCTTCGATGTGTTTTCTATATTAGAATACATTTTGATATTGTTAAAAAGTAACACCAAATTTTATTGATTGGAAAAAATATGACAACTCACGTTAGAAAATGTGTGATTGCATCTGTGTTGAAAAGAACATGACGATGCATTTATATCCAAGAAAACTCATCAAGTTGTATCTTTTTCCCTTTTTTAAAGAACAACCAATATCATGACCATCATAATTTCTATTTATATTTTGTTTTAATTCCATCAAGATGTCATTCGCAAAAGTTCATGCATTCCTCCATTAGATATCCTTTCGCAATAGAACCTTCTGGATAAGCATGATTACGAACATATCTCTTTAAGGTAAGTAGATACCTAATTTCAATATATATAATAAGTTAATACAAACAATATTATATATACAAATATATAAATTCAAATATATGAAATGTTCATTACCTTTCAATAGGATACATCCAGCGAAATTGCACCGGATCATCAACGGAGGCCTCTTCAGGTAAATGTATTGTTAGATGCTCCATAATATCAAAAAAAGGTTGAAATATTTTTTCAAGATGACATAGTGTAAGAACTATGCGTTCTTTCATAGTGTTTAAGTCAGCATGCTTAATTACCTTTGAGCACAATTGCCTATAGAAACTAGATAACTTGATAAAAACCTTCTTAACATCTGGTGGCAACACTTTCGTTATGCTTATTGGAAGGAATTATTCCATAAGAATGTGCGTATCATGACTCTTAAGACCCCAAATAGTTCTCTCTTTCAAATGAACACATCGTGAAATATTAGATGCATAACCATCCGACACTCTGGTATTTTTTAACACTTGTAGGAAAACATCTTGATGTGCTTTGTTCATTGAAAAACGGGCTGGAGATAAGAAGGCCTTACTAGATGCAAGTTGTTGTCGGTGCAATTTTATTTGAATACCCATTTCTTTTAAATCTTGTCTTGCTTTTAAGCCATCTTTTGTTTTTCCTACAACCCTCAATATTGTATAAAGAAAATTTTCACCCATATTCTTCTTTTCGTGCATTACATCAATGAAATGACGTGTTTGAAAATACTCCCAATATGGTAATTCAAAGAAGATGCTTTTTTTCTTCCCACCATATTTTTGACTAGCATTACTAACCCTACGATTATCTTTTCTCTTCCTCTTTTTAAGATCATCCTTGTTGTATTCAGTAAGTACATCATTCAGTTGTGTTGTGATATTACTTCCCATTAAAAGTTGCCTTATCTCTTCGAAACCTATGCCCATTAGGTAACCATCGATGATGCCCAAAGTAGCAATATTTTCTACAATTTGTTATCCATAGTGATTTAGTTTGCAAATTACAATTTGTACAAGCATACTGACCTTTTGTACTCCATCCTGATAAGTTTGCATATGCAGGGTAGTCATTAATTGTCCAAAACAATGCGGCACGCTGAGTGAACATTTGATTTGTTTTTTAATGCATCATATGTAGCCACACCATTCCATAATTATTTAAACTCGGCAATCAATGGTTGAAGATATACATCAATTTTATTACCAGGTCTCTTTGGTCTATCAATTAGTACAGTAAGAAAGAGAAAAGATTGTGTCATGCATATCCACGACGGTAAATTATACGGAATTAAAACAACTGGCCATGTGTTATGAGCAATGGACATGGTTCTACATGGATTAAACCCATCAGATGCCAAACCAAGTCTAATATTGCGACACTGTGCTGCAAATTGAGGAAAATCTTTATCAAACTTTTTTCAAGTTTGAGTCAGCTGGGTGCCTCATAGTATCATCATTAGTACGTTCCTCTGCCTGACATCGTATACAACCTGTAATTTTTCATGACATGAATAACCTCTTCAATCTCGGTTTCAAAGGAAAATATCTTACATGTTTTGCTGGAATTTTTGTGTTACGCCCCCAAACATGACGCAGTTCTTTGGGCGTACATATGCTCGCAGGCGGAAAACGAAGACAAACGACAACGGGGCTGAACCACCCGGTTCAGCCCCCACTCTCTAAGTCGACGGGTTGGGGGGTTGAACCACCCCGGTTCAGCCCCGCTTGGGAGGGGTCGGCCGACCCCTCTTGGCCCAGGAATATTTATATACCTGGGCCTCTTGGTGTTGGGGCATGTAAGAGTAAATCCAGGAATTTCTTTCTCCCTCATTCCTAACTCTAATCTCTCTTAGCTTTCTCTTTAGCCTCCACTTCCCTAGTCTTCTCCTAACATTTGGTATCAAAGGATTCGCTTCTACACCATGGTTACCACACGCACACAAGAAGAAATCACTCCAATGGAAGCCCTAGGAGAAAACTACGTCGGCTTGACGGACTCGGTGACCTCCATCGAGGAGGAGATGAGGACTTCTACCCAGAGACTGGAAGAACAGATCGACACCCGAATGGAAGAAATCAAGGAGCTGTTAGCGCAAAATCTGAAAGAGAAGGCGCCGACGAATGAGGAAATCGACGGATTTCAAAATCAGGAGGCCGACACATACACATCGCAACACCCGATCCCGCAGGCAGGGGAAATAGCGGGATCGGCAGATCCTGCGCGTACAGGCGCGGGAACGAGCGGATCGGGAGCCGATGACTTCAGTGGCATCGCAACGACATGGGGGAACCAGGTAGCGTCGCCGACGGCTGGATCGACAATCGCCCGGGCAGCGGACTTCAGCACGGGGCTTCCGCCCTGGACATGACACCAAGGTGAGCCAGGGGACTACGGCGAGGGCAGACCGCCCTAAATACGGCCCGACGGCTAGCCAGGAGGGGTCGGATGGGTTTCAGGAGGACCAATGCAGGGAACGAGAGACATCTTGCCTCCACCGCGTGGAGCCGGGCCTCCGGGAGGCCATGGAGTCGACGTTCCTTGGGGCGGCCAGCCATTTCAGGGCTACCCAGGAGCCAACACCGTTCCGATTGAGCCGAGACGTCCGGTATGGAATGGTCAAGGGCAAGGGTGTCACGGCCCAGCCACTCCGCGGGCGTACATGCCTCATAAACTAACATGCATGAATTTTCCAAGGTACAGCGGAGGGGACGCCCTAGAGTGGGTCCAGAAGGCCGAGCTTTTTTTCAGGTATCAGGAAGTACCGGAGGGCCACTGGGTGCAACTAGCTTCGTTTCACTTGGAGGACAACACATTTCAGTCGACGCAGTGGTTTCTGAGGGGCAGGGATTATGTGCCCTGGACTGATTTCGTGGAAGGGTTCACCGCCCGATTCGGGTCACTGGAGTACGAGAACTTTGACGCTCATCTGCCGAAGTTGCGACAGAAGGAAACTGTGATCGGGTGCTCTGGGAAGAGAAGACGTTGCTCAGCTGTTTTGTCTCGGGACTGATGGAGTACTTGTTGGATGAGGTTCAGGAGTATATGCTCCACAGTCTGAATCATGCCATCAGCCTAGCCCGCATACAGTAAGAGCGCTACAACCGGCAGCGGACACGCACCACGGGGAAGCCAGCGACTACCCAGGCAACTGCTCGAAGAGAGACGCCGACGCCCAACAAGCCAACGATAACACGACTCTCGTGGGCCGAGCTACAAGCAAGGAAAGAGAAAGTCCTATGTTTCAACTGTGACGAGAAGTTTGCGCCCAGGCACAAATGCCAGAAAATACAGGTTTTTATGTTACATGAGGATGCCGAAGACGAGGTTGCACCCGTGACAGAGTCGGAGGAGGACTTGGACTTGACCGAGTTCAGTGTTTCCATACAGACAATGGAGGGATGCAATACCCCACGCACTATGCGAATTGGGGGAAAGATTAGTCAGGAGAAGGTGACGATTTTGGTGGATAGTGGGAGCACCCACAACTTCATTCATCCTGATGTGGCACGACGGGAGGGGCATGCGATTGATAAGGGGGCCGCCTTTCAGGTCATGGTGGCAGATAGGAGCAAACTGCAGTGTGAAGGGGTGATGAAGGGGGTGGAGCTATGGATACAGGGGTACGCAGGGCGCACACACGTCTACCTTCTACCCAACCGTGGTTTTGACATGGTGTTTGTGGTGCAGTGGCTGTAGCAGCTGAGGCGGGTGACCTTTGACTGAGATCAGATGACGATCGAATTCCTGCAGCGCGGGCAACAGTACTGTCTGGGGGCGGGGGGGGGCTGAAATCTGCTCCTATGAAGGAAATATTTCTTAGGAGCTTGGAGCGACTAGAGAACCGGGGCAGCACGATGACGGCGGTTATGGAGGTTACGTAGGCGCCAACTGAGGCTCCTATTGTACCAGCTCAGATGCAGGCTCTAATGGCGCGGTATGCAGATATATTTCAGGCACCCCCTCACACTACCACCACCGCGGTTTCAAGATCACCAGATTCAGCTCAAAATAGGTACAGAGCCTACCAATATTCGACCGTACCGTTACCCGTACATCCAGAAGACCGAGATAGAGCGCAACATCTGTGAAATACTGACCGCTGGAATTATCCGGCCCAGTACCAGTTCTTTTTCATCACCCATTATTCTAGTTAAGAAGGACGGTACATGGCGATTGTGTGGATTACCGTGGTCTGAACAAGGACAATTTTCCCATTACCTTGATCGAGGAACTACCAGACGAACTGCACGGCGCTCGTCTTTTCACCAAACTGATCTCTGATCGGGCTACCATCAGATTCGGATGCGCGAGGATGACATACACAAGACAACCTTTCGTACTCATGATGGACACTGAATTCTTGGTAATGCCCTTCGGGCTCACCAACGCACCGTCCACATTCCAAGCTCTGATGAACGAGACCTTCCGGCCGCTCCTCCGCCGTTCAGTGTTGATATTCTTTGATGACATCCTCATCTACAGCTCCAGTTGGGAGGAGCATTTGGTCCATGTCGAGCAGGTTTTCACCATCCTCCGCCAGCACCAACTATATGCCAAGCAGTCCAAGTGTTTGTTCGGGTAGAAGGAGGTGGAGTACCTGGGTCATTTGGTATCCGCTAGTGGGGTCAAGGCGGACCCTAAGAAGATTGAGAGCATGTTATCGTGGCCCCGCCCACAAACGGTTCGTGCACTACGGGGGTTCCTGGGGCTTACAGGATATTATAGACGCTTTGTCAAAGACTACGGCACGATCGATCGACCGTTGACTTAGTTATTACATAAGGATGCCTTCCACCGGCTTGTCAAGGGGGAGGCGGCCTTCCGGGCCCTTAAGCGGGCCATGACAACCACTCCGGTGCTCGCTCTTCCTGATTTCACTAAAGAGATTGTCCTAGAGAAGGATGCGTCCGGGGTAGGCATTGGCGCGGTGTTGATGTGGGAGGGACGACCCCTAGCATTTTACAGCAGTGTGTTAGTGCCCCGTACTCTGGGTCTCTCCACGTATGAGAAGGAGATGTTGGCGATCATCCATGCGGTGGCCTTGTGGCGATCGTACTTGTTGGCGCGACATTTCAAAATCTGCACGAACCATCAAAGCTTGAAGCACTTCTTGGACCAGCGGGTCTCCACTCCGCTCCAGCAAAAGTGGGTGACAAAGCTGTTAGGATATGATTATGAGATCCTTTACCGGCAGGGTAAGGAGAACGTGGTTGCTGACGCCTTATCACGCCTACCGGAGAGCACTTCCGCCCAAATTTCTGGGCCCCTGCTCGACTCGCTAGATGATGTTCAGCAGGTGATCATGATGGACCCCGCACTGCGAGCCATTGTGGTGGCTCTTCGACAGGGGCATATCACTACGCCAGGCTATCAGCTGCAGAGCAACCGACTGTATTATCAGGGGCGGGTGGTCATTCCGGCCAACTGGGCTTGGAAGACGGTCATGATTCATGAGTTTCATTCGTCTCCATCGGGTGGACATGCGGGAATTCTCTGTTCCCTTCAAGGAGCACGAGCTAATGTTTTCTGGACGGGGTTACGGCGCGACATTCAGTAGTTCGTGCAGCAGTGTGAGGTATGCCAACGTCAGAAATACGAAACGACCTCCCCAGCTGACTTACTGACACCTTTGGAGATCCCACACCAAATTTGGGAGACAGTGTTCATGGATTTCATCGACGGTTTGCCCAAGTCACAGGGCAAAACAGTTATACTGGTCGTGGTAACAAGCTCTCCAAGTATGGCCACTTCTTGGCTTTGAGCCACTCTTACACCAGCGAGTCAGTCGCCGATCTCTTTGTTCAAGGGATTGTTCGTCTGCACGACATTCCGAGCGCCATCATTTCGGATCGGGATCTGACTTTCGTCGACAATTTCTGGCTGGAGCTCTTCCGCTTACAGGGGACCAGCCTACGCTTCAGCACGACGAATCATCCCTAGACGGATGGCCAGATGGAGGTTCTCAATCGGGATTGGAAGCATACCTCCGTTGCTTTGTGATGGACGAGCCGCGAACGTGGACCAGTTGCCTACACTGGGACGAATACTGCTACAATACCCCCTACGATTCTGCCAGCAAGATGACCCAGTTTGAGGTCGTATACGTCCGTTCTCCTTCCTCTTTGAGCAGCTATGAGCCGGGCATCACAACATTGACCGTTGTGGATCGGGCACTACACGACCGGGACCGTACTATCGCCACGCTGCGTGAGAATCTCCGTACAACACAAGAACGCATGAAGACCCAAGCAGACAAACACCGGATGGAGAGGGAGTTCGCAGTCGGCGATGAAGTCTTCATCAAGTTTCACCCCTACCGGCAAGTCTCGGTGGCACGTCGGGCAAACCAGAAATTAGCTCATCGTTACTATGGGCCCTTTCACATTATCCGCCGTGTAAGCCCTGTTGCTTATACTTTGTCCCTTCCCGATGGGTCGCGCATTCACCCGACATTTCACGTATCATTATTGAAGCGAAAGATCGGCAATGTCGTACAGGCCAGTCCTTTTCTCCTAGAGGCGAAGTAGCGGGAGAACTCCACCCACTACCTGAGGAAGTCCTGATGCTCAAATGGAAGCGACTTGGAGCTGAGTACCGACCTGAGCTCCTCGTTAAATGGAAAAACTCTTCAGAAGCACACAATACATGGGTTGATCTGCTGGAGTTTCGGGAACTCTACCCGGATTATCACTTTGACGACAAGCTGATTCTTGATGGAAAGGGTAATGTTACTCCCCCAAACATGACGCAGTTCTTTGTGCGTACATATGCTCGCAGACGAAAAACGAAGACAAACAGCAACGGGGCTGAACCATCCGGTTCAGCCCCCACTCTCTAAGTCGGCGGGTTGGGGGGCTGAATCACCCCGGTTCAGCCCCGCTTGGGAGGGGCCGGCCGGCCCCTCTTGGCCCGGGATTATTTATATACCCGGGCCTCTTGGTGTGGAGGCATGCAAGAGTAAATCTAGGTATTTCTTTTCTTCCTCCTTCCTAACCCTAATCTCTCTTAGCTTTCTCTTTAGCCTCCACTTCCCTAGTCTTCTCCTAACATTTTGTAATTGTATTTTGTATGCTACTTCCATTGTTATTGAGTTGTTTATATCATAACTCGTCACATATCTCACAATTTTTAAGTGTAATATCATTACCTTTAAAAATCATTTAATTGTTGCGGCATGCATCTCAAGGCTCGTAAGAAAATTCAAAATATGTAGTAGTCTTTTGAGATTCATAATTAGACTTGGGTATTTTTATGTTTGGAAAAACATCAATAAGAAACTCCAATAGCCACGTGAATGAGGTATCTGTCCATCCATGCATGACTTTAGCTTACAGTAATCTAATTATGAAAGTCAATGATGTATACTTGACATAATTAAGGTACAGTGGACACTCTGCATCTTCCACAAGTTTTATAAATTTGGCATCTTCTTCGCTAGGACCATCTATTCTTGGACTGCTTAATAATGATGGATTCTCGTACAAACTAGCACCAATAGGTGGAATTCCAATTGATTCATGTATCATCCCCATCATATCATCTCTAAAATCAGAATGTTACTCATCCTCACTGCAAGATATCGAACAATATAATTCCCAGTGAAGTGTCCATATTTTGTACTTAGATAAAAAGTCATTTATAATTATATGTTCACGAGCAACGACCCTCTCCATAAGATAAGTATTACAACATTTTTTTGCAAGGGCAGTAAATTCGAGTCTCAAAATTATTTGTTTTATTTTGATATGCATAATCCAGAAACTTGTCAACACCCTGGATGTATTCAGATGAAGCTCTATTTTGCAAATCAATCGAACTTTTATCCATATTTAATGACAGAGAAATCTACATAAATTAAAAGGGTTATACAAGTAGACGATGGACAATGAAAATGTATTATTTTGAGTTTAAAGCTAATCTTTGACAGAGCAATAACAATAAAAATGATTATGATGAATGCTTAAGATCGGAAGAAAAAATATAACACGACAGCGTTTCTATAATAATATAATTAACAAAAAACAATAATGATTAAACAAATGATTACATTTATTTCATTAACAATGGGCTTTTAGGGCATGGCGGTGGCGGTGGCGTACACAATGGTTATGAATCATCATTTTTGAATGTCCGATCACACCAAAGGAACTCGATCCATTCACTTTTTTGGTGGTGGTCATAACCATTATCATGTCGATTACATATTCTAACAGAATCTAAAAGAATTTCCAAACGAAAGTGAGTCTGACCAGACACTTTTCAAACAATTAAATCTGTAAATAATTTAATTTACAACAATGTTGCAAGAGGCAAGGAAAAAATAACTAAATATTTCTTTCAAATAGAGTTAGTTGTTTAAGATTTTAAAATGTATAATCGATAGTCCAATCTTTGTCACAAGAAGTAGCTTAGATGAAGCTGGAAGATACAACAAGAAATTTTTTATGATATATATTTGACAAACTAAATATTAATATGGGGACTTTAAGTACGTAAATTTTCTACTTTCAGTACTCGAAAAATTTTAGGCTGGATATGTGATTCCGTTTAGCTTATTTCCAGATGAAGTTAGCTTCTTGTAGCTACATGAGGTGATTTTTTTCTTCTCTTGTTATCATTTTATGCTATTTTTGTTCTCTATTTTTCGTATTATCAATTTGCATGCAAAATTGATGTTTATAAATTTTATTACAATATAAAGTTTGACTTTGGCTTTCTTCTCCATTAAACATATGGGTTTAAGCTTCTGAATATTAATGGGTTGTTCCATTAGACTAATTAGATCTATCCATGATGATTGTGAAGTTAAACAACTTTTGAATCAATTGAGCAATCTGATAAAGCAATACTTATCAGCTTTTACATATCCAGCAATACTTATTAAGTTTTTCCAATCAAATGCAATCGAATTTTTGATTGCAGCATAGTCTTCAGTTAAATGCATGATTGAATGCCTCCAGCTTATGATCCATTATTTCTAATTAAACTATTAAAGAATTAAGATCAGATAGGTCTCTAAATGTTTTGTAATTTTTATCCCAAGCAAAACATTGTCAATATGAATTTGCATGTGCTTGTGTAAATTTTATGCGATACATAGTAGATATGCATTAGTAACCAAGAACCTAGGACTTCCTGCATTGAACAGCTCCATACTACAAGAGTATAAGGTAAGGTTTTTCAGTCTTCACAATACACTCTCAGGAAAGATTCCAGTGAATGGAAGCATTTATTTAATCAAGATACAATATATGTAATACTTTTGATGGCTTTAAATTAGGAAAAATGAAGCTACAAGGCAAGGGTTGTAGCTTGATCCTAAAGTATGCACACAGTGATATCGCTGGCGATAGCTCCCAGAGAGCTTTATTTGTGGTTATGAAGCCTATGTCTGGGGACAAGGTAGGTAGCATGTTAAGCTGTTGAACCTGCTGTGACCAGCTTTGGTGGCCTTGAGTGCCGACTGTGGAACATAATGTTGGTTATGATATAAACAGGAAAGGGAGGCTGACCCGCGTCGTGTCTCATAGACATGGCGATTTGAGCAACGAGATGTGACTGAAATGTACCCGTGCTATGTCGTCCGGCTAGATTGCCTAAAGTACATGGCTTTCGTCGTTAGCATAGTGAGAGTCATTGGCTTTGTGCTTGACTGGTTAAATGCTCAAAATTGACCGTCTAAGTTGTTGATGCTTAGAATGGAGGAGAGACTTGAATCTCAGTACACCTAATAATGTGTCATGAGTGCACGAAGCATGTGGTTGTGTGTGTCTATGCTTGCTTGCAGGGATGGAGTACAACCGGCCCGGGTATGGGGTGAGGTTGTTATAATTATGGTCATCTAAAGCTGACCGTTGCTTTGTTTTGGCACGTCTTCGTGGAATGTATTTGTGTTGGTACTGGCGAGCCGAGCGGGTAGTGGCGGTCTGAAGCCCCCTTTGCTGTGCTGGCCCTCGTAGTCCCAAGTTCTCGTTTACTGTTTTCATGTGTTGTCGGTCTGCGTGCCGATGCATGAAATTCACCTTTGTTATGTAAACATGAACACCGGTTTGTAAGGCTTTATGACCAAACTCTTTTGTGTACATTCATTCCAGTGAATTTTAGCGGACATTCCTTTGATGAGTTATCTATATTAAATACTTCCGTTAGTTGTGAACTCTGTGTTAGGCTGGTTGGATGTTTCGTTTCGTAACTCCGCATTCTGTTCGTTGAATATGACGTCGGACCCCGGCCGGATCATCTGTTATATTCTTTGTGACGGGCATGGTGTTACAAAAAGTGTAGCCAAAACTCATATTTCTAGTAGTGATGCAATAATACAATTATTTGGTGTTTTTATATTGAATCTCCTGGATCCAATTGACTCTCATCACTTTACCCTCGGATGCATGACAAGCCCTCTCGAACGAGGAGAGCACAATGTCGACCCAACCTAGACGTCTCTGCAAAGACGATTATATGCTCTAGCCTTCTTTATTTGCCTTAAGATGGTGATCTGCAATCACATTTGCATTGATTTGATTCGCAAAATCCTCCTTTTTGATCTTTGGAGGTGGTCTTTCAACCCATGTCATAGTGTTTAGAGATTTTCTTACACTACTTAGAATAATTTGAGCTAGATCAAGGTAAAGTCCTCTTTCAACACCTTCAACATAAAACAAGTTGTTATTTATATATTCTGAAATATGCCTCCAACCTAAAGTTTGCTTATTGTAAGTCCCTTAAACCAAACCAAGCATGCACTTGACAATTTAGGCATGTAAAGCATTTTCTTGCCTTTCCGAATTGGAGTTACATGTTTTGTGGCTTCTTACAGTTAGAAAGTTATGATTCTCCAAATATGACGTGCCAAAATAGGTTGTTTCCAAAACTGGCGCGGATCCGCCTGCCCAAATAGGGACTTAATGGAGGAGGAAACATCTTTTTTTGTGGGCCATGCTTCTTCTTTCCATCATCCATAGAGAGCTCTGTTAGACGGTGCATTGAGCTGCAATAGATAGTGGAAAGGAAATAATACGTAATTAATTATCCAAGAGGTCTCTTACTCATACATATACTTGAGCAAAGGAAAATCTAAAACAAGGAAAAAACCAAACTACCCCAACCCGGGATAAATATAGAAACAGACTACGACGACTTGAAAAATTACATATTACAACTCTCCCTCTCAAGTCGGACCGAAGATGTCGGTTATCCCAAGCTTTTGAATATCGTTGGTAAACACGTCACGCCCCAAGCTTTCGGTAAACACATCGACCAGTTGATCTTTGGAATGAACAAACGGAGTAACAACAGTTTTTTTATCCAAGTGATCTTTGATAAAGTGCCAATCAACCTCAACATGCTTTGTCCTGTCATGTTGGACCGGGTTATGAGCAATATTAATGGCTGCTTTATTGTCACAAAACAACGAGAAAGGGGCTGTCACAGAGAATCTCATATACTGTAACACAGTACGCAACCATAGCCCCTCACATAAGCCATGAGACATGACACGATATTTTGCCTCTGCACTTGATCTAGCCACCACATTCTGCTTTTTTCTACGTCACGTTACAAGGTTTTCACCAACAAAGGAGTAGTATCTTGTTGTGGACTTTCCTGTAATCACGATAACCAACAGCATCGATGAAAACCTCAATCTTCAAGTTGTTGTTCCTGTAGAATAAGAGACAACAAACATGAGCTTTCTTTAAATATCGCAGCAAACGATACGCCGCTTGTTGATGTTTGATTCTAGGAGAATGCATATATCTGCTAAGGATACCAACTGCATACGTAATGTCGGGATGTGTGTTGGATAGATATATAAGTTTTCCGACCAATCTTTGATAGCGTGAAGCATCTGTGTGATCACCATCTTCATCAATCCTGTGATTTTCCTCCATAAGGGTGTTCGTAGGAAGAAAACCGAGCATATTCGTTTCCTTTAAGAGATCCAATATGTACTTTTGTTGAGATATAAAGATACCCTGCTTAGATCTGACCACTTCGATACTCAGGAAGTGTCGTAATCTTCACAAGTCTTTCACTTCAAATTCAGCAGACAGGAGGGTCTTGAGATTGACAATCTCCTGTGTCATTTCCAGTAATCACGATCTCATTCACGTAGACAATAAGAACCACAACACGATGTTCATGTCTCCGGATAAACATGGTATGATCAAATTAAGCTTGCTTGTACCCAAACTTGAGCATCGCCATGAGAAATCTCCTGAACCAGGACCTAGGTGATTGCTTCAGGACATATAAGGATTTCCTTAGGCGGCAGACAAACACATCAGTTCTTGTAGAGGAGTCCGGAACCGGGATAGGAGCTATGGGTATCAGAATGGAATGAGGTGAAGGAATGAAGGAGATGGAAGGGAGAAGAGAAAGAGGGACATGAGTAACATCTGTATCACTACCACTCTCCCCATGACAAAAACAATGAGTCGAGGAAAAAAAATAGGGCTCCCCCTCCCGGAAAGTGACATCCATGGTATATAACATACGCCAAGAGGGGGAATGGTGGTGGGGGGGGGGGGTTGTGTGATAACAGCGATACCCTTTCGTCGTGGAAGAATAACCAAGGAAGACACAACGTTGAGCCCGAGGGTTAAATTTGTCACTATGGGATTGGTGCACATGCATGAAACAGACACACCCAAAGACACGGGGTGGCAAATGAGAAGTATGAACCATGCCAGAGATGGAGAGACTAGCTAGAGGAGTAGTAAAAGAAAGGACACGAGAAGGAAGACAGTTGATAAGGTGAGCAGTTGTAAGTACCGCATCACCCCAACATGGTTTACGGAGGTGCATCGTTAATAGGAGACAACGAGCAACCCCGAGGAGGTGCCGATTTTTCCGTTTGGCCACTCCGTTCTAAGTAGAGGTGTAAACACAAGTTTTTTGGTGGATGCTACCGTGAGAGGTGAGGTAAGAGCCAAATGTACCACGATCATCATACTCCCCCCATTGTCACTTTGAAGAATACAAATATAAGCATTAAATTGTGTTTGCACCGTTTTATGAAAAACTTGAAAACAAGGAAAAACTTCACTTTTCTTTTTTAACAGATAAACTCACGTAGTACGTGAGAAACAATCAATAAAAATGACAAATCATCGAAAACCAGTTAAAGATACAAGAGGGATGACCCCCAAACATCAGAATGTATAACATCAAAGGGAACACTACTAGGGAAAGAAAGATGTGAAGAAGTCTATCGCACATGTTTAGATCTATCACATTCATCACAAGAAAAGTTCTGAAGAAAAGGTAAAAAAGCAGGAAATAATTTTTGCAGATAAACGGAGGACGGATGTCCTAGACGTAGGTGCCAGTGACGAACATCCTCCGCAGTAATAGTCAAACGGGAAAGAGCCTGAGAGAGGGGATGAGTGTCCAGGTAGTACAAGCTGCCATTGCACCTACCACTGTCAATGTTCCTCTTCGTATAAAGTTCCTGAAAAATACAAGAATCAGGAAAAAATATTACGGAGCAGTTAAGAGATTTCGTAATATTGTTGATGGAAAGTAAATTGCGAGAAAATGAGAGAACATGAAGAATAGAGGGAAGAGATATGGACGTAGAACAAGAGATGTCGTCCTTACCCGCAATGAAGGACAACGATCCGTTAGCAGAAATAACTTTCTCCTTACCAGAAAAATGAGTATAAGAGAGAAAACCTGAGGAAGATCCAGTCATATGGTGAGTGGCACCAGCGTGGAGCACCCAGTCAGAAGGCGATGTGGTTGCAGCATGAGCACTAGGCATAACAATGGTGACAAGAGAAGTAGAGCCTCCAGTGACCGGATCGGGCTGAGAGTGAATCAGAAGGCGAAAAACATCCTATTCCTGTGATGTAAGAGAGGAAGAAACAGGAGACTGGGACTCATCATAGACATTATTAGTGTTATAGTGTAAGAAGCATCATGAGAATGGTAACATCACCCACGACCAACACTAGTCAGGGCAGAACAATCTGGAGGAGCCATAACACTGAGAGACTTGTGGCGGTCTTCATCACTCAGAACAATTCTTAAAGCCTCCCAAAGAGAGGGGAGAGGGGAGCGGCGGAGAACATGTGTCCGAACAATATCAAATTTCATATTCAATCCCATCAAGATGACATGAAGACGGAAGCGGTCCTCCCTTTGATTTAACTGGACGACATCAACTGTACACGCTGGAGTGAAATGTGCAAAGTAGTCCAGTTCTTGATACAGACGCTCAAACTCCAAGAAGAATGATGAAACAGTCATCAATCCTTAGCGCAACTCAAAAATGTGGCGAGTAAGCTCATAAACCTGAGTGAAACTGCCAATCTGAGAGTATGTTTTGCGAGCACGTGTCCAGATCTTGAAAGCCGAGTCCATCAGCATATAACTCCGATAGACCTTAGGAGACATTGAATACAGGAGCCAAGAAACAACTAGAGAGTTGTCAGAATCTCAACGCTTCCAGGAGTGATCAGTCACAGGGGGCTACTTAATTGTCCCATACTCTCATCAATATATCCAAACATCTGTTGACTACGGATGACATGTTGGGCGGCACGAGACCATTCAAGATATTTCGTGTCGTCCAAGGGGACTGTGGTAATCTTCAAGGAGTTGGAGTGACCATGTGGCTTCTGAGGCTCAGCCATTTGAGGCTGGAACACACCGAGAGAGGATATCGAAGAATCGGGATCGCCCATATTGACGAAAAAAGGAAACCAAAAAAACCAGAGGAAGCCATTAGCGGCAAACACACCAATTCATCATATATAAGTCACGAGAGGGGCAACAGAATGCAACCACAACAATAGAAACCATCTAGGTGCGGCGGATTCACTGGCGAAGATGACAGCACGGGAGGTCGCTGTCACGAGAAGATGACAACACCAGCAGGCTGTTAATCATCAAGGCAGACGACAGGAAAGGACGGCAGCACAGCAAGGCCGATCTGGCGCAACGGGACGACGACACGACGACAACAGGACGACGACACGACCGATTTGGCGCAAGAGAAGGAGGAGAAATCGATGGCTGACGGCACGGGCGAGCAGGAGGAACGAAGCAGACTATGCGGTGGAGGAACATGCGAACTGCGTCATGGAGGAACGGCAGCAACGTTCCACTCAGCAGCCGGCGGTGGCATGAAGGATGTCCATCATCCCTGATGAGCGAGCCGAAGGAGTTGGCGGCGGATCGATCGGAGCGGGAAGGTGCAGATGCGGTCGGGGGGGGGGGGACAGGAGTCTTCGGCATGGGTGGTAACCTAGCTCTGATACCAAGTGGAAAGGAAATAATACATAATTAACTATTCAGGAGATCCCTTACTCGTACATATACTTGAGTATGGAAAAACCTAAAGTAAGAAAACAACCAAACTACCCCAACCCGGGGTATATACAGAAACAGACTAGAAACAGACTACGACGACTTGAAAGATAACATATTACAACTTAGACTACTACGGTGGCGACACTTTCGACACAACAGACATAAGAGTTGAGGAGCGTGATCTAGATCGACCGTGGTAGGCTAGAACGGTTGGCAAACAAAATGTGGTTGACGCACGATCTAGGGATGGTATGCAAGTCTGGATAGGGTGATTAGACGAGACGAGGAAGTGCTAGATTACTAGGAGAGGGAGGACCAAAGGTTCAAACACTAGATCTGAGGCGAGTGGACTGGTTGATGGTTGCTTCTATCGCCAACGAGAAGAGAGATTCAAAAAGTATTGACTTATTTTCTGGTTTATTAACATATTTTCTGGAATGGGTTTAGTCTCACATTGCAGGCTACTTTTATTTGTATTCAGATCTCCTATTTTATCCCCTGATAGTGGAAGAATAAATTAATCTTATTTTTCTCTCATTTAATTTGGTATCAGAGGGATTCCTCTCTCCCGATTCCGATCCCTAATCTCTGAACCCGCATCCCGCATCGCCGAACCCGCATCCCGCATCGCCGACCTGCGACGTCTTCCGCGTGACCGATCCCGCGTCTTCCTACACTGTGTCGGCTGTGCTTGGTCCCCCCCTCGTTTCCCCTTTCTTTTCTTCTCATGACCTAGATCTGTGATCTACGGTCTTTCCTTTTTTAGGGGGATGAGATTTCTATCTTTTGTTTGAGAGTTTCTTGGTCTTTTCTCCCTTTGCGTTTTCCGTTTTTTTGGAGTTCCCTTATTCCCATCCCATGGATTCCTCACCCCTTATTTCGACTGATGGCTTTGCTCAGTGCATCACCACCACGCTTCTCAATGAAAAGAATTTTATCACTTGGTGCAACTCTGTGCGTGTCCATCTTGCCAGACGTGACAAGCTAGATTGGCTTGAACCGAATGGTGTTCCCCGTCCTTCCGATGAAAAGGCTATTTGTCAATGGCGCATGGAAAATTTCAAGATTCTCGGGTGGCTTCAATGCTCCACTGAGCCCCGCATTTACGAGCAATTCATGTGTTTCGATTCTGTGCTGTCGCTTTGGGCTGCCTTGACCCGTACCTACAGTCACAAACGCGTTGATACACGGATTTACTTCGTCTTCCGAGAGTTTTCTACTGCTCGTCAGGGGGTTCGTTCGGTGCACGAGCATTTTACCTTTCTCTCTGGGCGATTCTAGGAGCATTCTGACCTCGAGCCACTTAGTGTTTTTCCACATCCAGAGGATCTGCTTGTTGCCAAGCGGAGGTAGGAGAAACATGAGACCTACCAGTTCATAATGGGGTTACGGCCCGAGTTTGAGCAGATTCGGGTTCATATTGTCAACATGAATCCACTTCTTGATATATTGGATGCTTATTCCATGGCGGAGGAGTTGAACGTCGTGTCCGCCTGATCGTTGTTTCATCAGTTCCAGCTTCTGTTCCTCTTTCATACCGAATGACCCTTGCTTTCAGTCGTACTTCTTCTATGAGCGGGGGGCGTACTACTACCTCTAAAGATAGCGGGGGTGGCCGCGGCAGTCCATTTGCCTCTGTTCAGTGTCAGCACTGCCTACGGACTGGTCAAGAGAAGGTCTGATGTTGGATGCTCTTTCCTCACCTGCGCCAGCAGTCCACCTCCACTCGTGTTGTTCCGCTATTTCTTCCGACTTTGGGGGCCAACCTCATTCCGGTGCCCCGTCTGGGGCCCCTTCCACCGACTGGAGTCAGTTTATGGCTCAAATGCAACAGCTTCAGTCTCAGCTCCAGATGCAGTCTCTGTTTCATACTTCGCACCAGCCTCTTCATGCTCAGCAGTTGCCTGACTCTGGGGTCACTGATCACATGACTGGTGAAACATACTTGTTCTCTTCTCTTGAGTCTCCGAGCGTCCATCGGCAGGTTCGCCTTGTTGATGGCTCTGTGACCCCCATTCTTCATCGGGGGACAGATCCATTGTCTCCCTCCTTCTCCTTGGGTTCAGTTCTTCATGTTCCCAAGCTTGCTTTAAATCTTCTTTCTGTTAGTCAATTGATTCGTTCAATGTACTGCTCGGTGACATTTTTTCCTTCTGCCTGTATTTTTTAGGACCTGACCACGAGGAGGATTTGTGACTACGACCGTGAGCGCGACGAGCTATACCAGCTGGATATTCCACCTCCTTCGCCCTGTCTCTCAAGCCCATATATTGTTGTTGCTACTACTTCACCTGCCCTTTGGCATGCTAGACTGGGGCATGCGAGTCCTCAGATTGTGTCGTCTCTTTTTCGAGTGTCTCGTTTGAGAACTTTTTTCAATGTCATGTGTGTCAGCTTAGCAAACACACACACACACACACACTTCCTATCTTGTTTCGGTTTCTCGTAGTTCTGCACCATTTGATATTATTCATTCAGATGTTTGGGGTCCTGCCCCGATTATTCCTTATGATGGTTTTTGGTATTTTGTTACTTTTATAGATGATTTTACTCCTTAATGTTGATTTTATCTTATACGTGCAAAATCTGATGTCTTTGATTTATATAACCAGTTTACTAATATGGTTAAGATTCAGTTTTCCTCTCGTATTCGGGTCCTCCGCTCTGATAACGGGGGGGGGGGGGGGGGGGGGGGGGTGTATACCTTTTCCTTTTTCATTATTTTTCCTGTTATCCAAGGAACCCTTAATCAATTCTCCTATCCCTATACACCAGAACAGAACGGCGTGGTGGAGCGCAAGAATCGTCATCTCTTGAATGTGACCCGGTCACTTCTTCGTGGATCTCGCGTCCCCAAGTCGTTCTGGAGTGTCGACCTTCTTATGGGGACCTTCTTGGTCAACCGTCAGCCTTTAGCAGGTCGGGTACCCCTTAGTCTTCTATCTCCCCGCCGCCCTCTGCTTCCCGTCCCTCTCCGGGTGTTTTGGTGTGTGTGTTTTGTCCAGGACCGTCGTCCGACTCAGACAAAGCTTTATAACAAAGCTATCCAATGCTTATTTTTTGGATATTCCTCCTCTTCCAAGGGCTATCAGTGTTTTGACCCCTATTCTCGCAGGACTTTTCACTCCCTGGATGTTACGCTCTTTGAGGATGTCCCCTTCTATGGTACCTCTCTTGTCCATGTTGCTCCTTTTTCTCCGCCACAGCCGAATCCAGTTTGCCTGGCTCCGCTGCACGACTCTCTTTCGTTGCAGACATACACTCGTGGCCCACGTGGGCCCTCACATGTCCACCCCATTCTTCAGGATCCACTGATTACGACCAGCTCACAGGACCTTGTGTCACATCCTCTGGCAGGAGATGTTCTTTCCTCCTCTGACTTACCCATTGCACTTCACAAGAGTAAGCGTTCTTGTGTTACTGACCATCCTGTGGCAAGCTATGTGTCCTACTAGCGCCTTTCTCAGGGTTACCGGGCTTTCTTGACTGCTACCGACCAGATCAGAGTTCTGAGTTCGATGACTGAGGCGTTCCAGCACCCTGAGTGGTGGCGGCCATGGAGGATGAGATGTCCGCACTACAGAAAGCGGGCACCTAGCGTTTGGTCCCTCTTCCTGCAGGTCGGAAAACTGTTGGCTTCCGTTTGGTTTACACCGTCAAGTATAATGCCGACGGTTCTCTTGACCGCTACAAGGCTCATCTTGTCGCGAAGGGCTTCACTCAGACTCCTGAGGATTATGGCTTGACCTTTGCCCCGGTGGCCAAGGGTACTTGTCTCTCTCGCTGCCTGCCATGGGTGGCCTCTTCATCAGATGGACGTGAAGAATGTCTTCCTCAATGATGTTCTTGCTGAGAAAGTTTATATGGATCCGCCTCCCGATTACAAGCTTCAGGGGGAGTATTTGGGTCGTGTTTGCCTTTTGCAGAAGTCCTTGTATGAGCTGAAGCAGTCTCCTCGTGCGTGGTTTGAGCGGTTCGGTACTGTTGTGCTTCAGAGTGGGTTCACCAGATGTCATGCCGACCACACGTGTTTTGTTTGAACTGCTGTGGATGGTCGTAGGGTCATTATTCTTGTCTATATGGATGATATCATTCTTACCGATGATGATAGCTCGGGGACATTTCAGATCAAGAGGGTTCTTCAGAAGACATTTGAAGTGAAAGATTTGGGGCCTTTGAAGTACTTTCTCGGTATTGAGGTTGTCAGATCTCAACAGGGGATCTCTTTGTCTCAGCGGAAGTATACACTCGACCTCTCAAGTGATACTGGCCTATCTTGGGTGCTCTCCTGTGTCTACACCCATGGATCCGAACCATCGACTAGTCGACTACACGCCGAGTCTGGAGATCCTCTCCCTGAGTCGGTCAGATACCAACGTCTTGTTGGCAGACTTATCTACTTGACTAACACTCGCCCCGACATTAGCTTTGCTGTGAGTGTGGTCAGTCAGTTCATGCATGCTCCACGGACTTCTCACTTTGATACAGCGCTTCGGATCCTCCACTACCTGAAGGGATCTCCTGGCCTCTGGCTTTTCTACCGTTCATCTCCGTCCCCTGGTGTCTCATGTTACACGGATTCTGACTATGCTGGTTCCCTTACTGATCGACGGTCTACTTCGGGGATGTGCACTTTTTATGTTGACAATCTTATTTCCTGGAAAAGCAAGAAACAGAGTGTTGTCTCCCGCTCGTCTGCTGAGGCTTAGTATCGGGCTATGGCCCATGGAGCTACTGAACTCCTTTGGCAGCGTACTCTCTTGACCGAGCTTGACTTTCCTCTTTCTGGTTCTTTGACACTTGTTTCCGACAACCAGTCCGCTCTCATGCTAGCCGCAGACTTTGTTCTGCACGAACGGACTAAGCATATTGAGATTGATATTCACTTTCTCAGGGAGCACATCCGTTCAGGAACTCTTGAAGCATCATATGTTCCCTCTGCAGAGCAGATTGCAGATGGCTTCACCAAGGCGGTTGGGCCTTGCAGACTCCTCTCTACCTATGACAAGCTGGGCTTGCTTGATTTATTTGCGTCAGCTTGAGGGGGAGTATTGACGTATTTTCTTGTTTATTAACATATTTTCTGGAATGAGTTTAGTCTCACATTGCGAGCTACCTTTATTTGTATTCAGATCTCCTATTTATATCCCCCGATAGTGGAAGAATAAATTAATCTAATTTTTCTCCCATTTAATTGAAAGGTGATGCTAGGAGGGCGCCGGGTCATTCTCCCACATTTATTTTCCTCTTTATTTTAAAAGTTACAAATGCATAAGGAAATACAAGTGTTCATTAAAATAAGGGATGCAATATGTAACTAAATGAAATACTAAATGGTACAAGTTGGTTTTGCTCTTGGACTACCCAAGTTGAAACCTTCACACCATTGTGACGCCGCAGTCGTACCCTTATACACTCTAGCCAATTGAATTCATAACATAATCGCCCAAGAATCACATTGCTACCGACTGGTTCGATTGTTGAAGCAATGGACCAAGTCGTTCCCGAGAATCGAGTTGTCAAAAGGATCGACTTGATTATTGAGATGTAGGTATTCCAAGGCGTAGAAATTAAAATGACATGAGTAAGAGAATGTTGTTGGAAAAGTTAAGTAAAGAAGAAGTGATGTAGGGTAGGCTACGTGGTGCACCAGAACCTAGACTTCTAGGAGTGGAATGCAAAAGTGACACACTAATCCCAAAGCTAAGTGCAATGCAAACCATCGGGGACAACGACAAAATAAATAAAGCAATGAAAATTGTAACCCATACAGTTAATTAAAAGACAAACACAAGCATTCAATTCAGAAATTGTTTAATGGCTTTTCTCCGCTCGGAGGGTCAAGACTAAGCGTGCGGCGAATAGATCCCACCTGCAAGATATAAGCGGATTGCAAACAAAATTCTACAAGCGCGATTCCCAACAAATAAAGTAGACAGTCCAATAATAATGTCAAATCACATAGACCAATACAACAAGGGACCGGAGTCGGCGGCGTGGAGATGATGTTGGTGGTTGTCCTCGACGGCGGATGATGAAAACAAACCGGAAATGGATAGATCCGGCCACATAGGTGGAGATCCGGGCGGGGGTGGGTAGATCCGATGATGTACTAACGGATCAAGGCTAGGGAGTGTTGGACGGGTGGTGAAAATAGCGGATCGGGGGCTGAAATTTTCAGATATGGACTAATCTGGAAATTACAGTTGTTTGGAGGTGAATCCGCGAAGGGGAGGAGTGGTTGAGGGGGATTTTTGGGCTGTGGAGGGACAGGAGGGGTTGGCCTGTGGAGATATGGGTGGGGCGGGGGGGGGGGGAGGCGGCATTGAGGGGGTGAAGGGGACACAGGCTTCGGGTGCTGGGAGGGGCTTAGGAGGGGCGGCCGACTGTAGGAGTGGAAGAGGAGAGTCGGCTGTGGGGGGGGGGGGGGTGCTGGAACAGCAAACCAGTGGCGGTTTGGGTGGTGAAAAGGGGCTGCGGGGAGGGGAGAAGAAGGCTATGTTGGGGGGATACCTTGGGGAGGAGATTGGGCACCTAGGAGTCGTCACATAGGGTTCAACAGCGTCGGCACCGTGGGGGGATCGCGGAGTTCCTGGAATTTCTTTCTCCATACCTGCAATCCCCTCAAAACCAGCCCATACTCACCTATTTATAAGAAAACAAAACTAGGGCATCCCGCAATCAACGACTATGATTGACCGGGGGGGGACCACTCAAAATACATAAAAATAAATCCAAAAATACTAGAGTAGCGTTTGATTTTGACTCGCGGCGACCATCCAGACACATCCGCGGAAACGGATCGGCGATCCGGTCAAGCCTTCCTGCGTGAATACACGAACGTAGGTCCCGCCTTGCGGCGAACCTTTCCTGGTGCACAATCTGATGGCTCCCCATCAAAAAGAAACCATATAATGGAGAATTAACAGTCCGTGAAATCAGAATGAGCATCAACTACTTCACAAAAAAAGAAATCGTTTAGCCTTTTTAAATATTTAACAAAAACTTTGGTCATCAAATGAAACTAATTTTGCAGCTCCGCTGATTAAAAGTTTGCAAAATTGGAGGGCATACATTTCTGAAGTTGATTTGCTCCAAATTATTAATCATATCAAACTCTAACATTCATTTTGTCTGACTTAAATATGACATGGACAATTAAGTATTTAATCCAAAATATTTTTCAAAACATTTATTTATTCAAATGGAGGCAGAAGGATTGACTTGTTCCCTATCATTCTAGCTATTTTCTAATGGATATGAGATTGCCTTGAAATTTTGTTGATGCAGTTTATGATAATATGACATTACAACTGTTAGTGATATGTGAATTTTTTGGGTTGGTGGTTGAAACTTTAACATCTTCAAATACGTTTCTAGGAATTGATATTGACATTTATGTAGTTATTTATATAGCTCATTTAATTCATTTTGTAAAATATGCTCTCCGATTATAAAAGTTGTCGAAAAGCCGCCAGTTGAACATAAATTCAACAGTTTTAGGAAACGTTTGGTCTGAAGATGCTTGTTTTAGTATGAAACTTCCATTCTTTCTCCTATTGATGGATACTTACATTTCTTTACTTGTTTGGAATTATTATATTGAAAATTATTATGCACATTATTTATTTAGTGTATTTCTAAATGATTTACACTTTTGATCAGAAAACATCAAGGTCTTGTTCGGAGTTTTTTTGAAAATGCAAGACATATGCTTTCACCTCGTGGGGAGGTGCACATAACTCACAGGGACTGTGGCCCATATAAGAAATGGAATATCCAAGATCTTGCTACTTCGAGCAAGCTAGAACTCTTGGATAAAGTGCATTTTTATCGCAATGATTACCGTGGATATTACATCCGAAGGGGTGCTGGAGGGAAGAGCCACAAGCCTTTTACAATCAAGAATAGTTTTACTTTCAAATTTAAGGCCCAGTAGGAGAAATATTTGGATTGTCCACATAGCTATACGTTTTATATTTGTTTTCTCTGAAATATTAGACAGGTGCACATTTGCCCTGGTTTACCCTTGAAAATAGTTCTGCCCTTACATGTACTGTCCAAAATTTTAATTCAATGAGCTATGCATCTTGTAAAATACCAGCACAACTGCATGCGATCTACATATATTCTTAATCTCTTCCTCTTTATCTCAGTAGAGATTCTCTTTCTTACATTTGTATCTTGCTGGATGTTTATTTTCACTCTCTCCAATGAAGAAAAACATTAAATATGTAGTAATACGCCCAGTAGAGTGAATCTTTACAATAATAAACAATATATTAATACAAGCTTTATGAAATCATTAAATAATAAACAAGAAACAAATGAATTAATAGTGTGATCTATTTTTCATATTGAGGAATTGCGTCTTATGTTTAAACTTTATAATCTTACTAATATTTTAGAAATTGGCCAGGCAATGAGAAAATAGGACTTTGGAGTGAAACAGTTGCCTCAAGCAATGCCATGCAACAAATGAGACTTGAGCAAATGATCTCAGAATTCACCTCAATAAATTTTGTTAGACCTCGGAATTCCATTTTGATGAGAATCCGCGAAATTTTAATGTGGGCACGAATTTAAATAGCTCAATTTATTCAAAAAAGGTGAAATCGAGCAAACAAGAAAATCACTCTTTTTTGTTGTGAACATCCAAGAAATATCCTCAAGATTTCTCTCTACTCTCTCACATCTCTCTCTCTCTCTCTCTCTCTCTCTCTCTCTCTCTCTCTCTCTCTCTCTCTCTCTCTCTCTCTCTCTCTCTCTTTTGTTTAATTTTCTGGTAAGAGCCAAGACTCTCTCTCTCTCAAGGTCTCTCTCTCACTTCAGCACAAAGGAGCTCTCAGATCACCACCTCTCTCTCATGGTCGATCTCCACCAAACTAAGCCATCTCTTCCATGGCCGACCACCTCCAACTCTGGCGAGTTCTTCCACTTCTCCTAGCAGGCGAGCTCCTCCTTCCAAGGCCAAAACAGCCCTTCTCCAAGAGGCAAGATCAGGCGACTCCGCGTTTAAAGAGATCAAACATCGTCTTCACCAAATACCCCTTTGGCGACATTTGACGAGGTCCGGATCGATGAGATCCAACCATGATCATGACCAACGGACATCCGCCGCAAAACGCGGTAATTGGGTAACATGCACGAACATGTGTGTTCTTCCTCAACTTCTCCCTCTTGCATAGATTCTAGGTTTTCAATTGTAGAAACCTTTCTGCAAAGGCCCCGTTTTTCCGGTGACCCGAGCATAGTCAAGCTCTGTGTGTCCACGGATCATTTTGAGTGGGTTCTTGTGACCCCTCTCCGCGAGTCTCGTGGTGCGAGCACGGAAAATAAAAATTTATGTGCACGCGGTCAAAACAACCACGACCGTGCGATGGTAAATAAATATTTATGTGTGTCACGGTAAATAAATACTTATGCGCGCGGCGGTAAATAAATATTTATGCGTGCGGCTGTAAATAAATATTTATGTGTGCGACGATAAATAAATATTAATGCACACGTGGTCAAATCACAACGATCGTACGTCGACAAGTAATATTGATATGCACGATCCGATAATGGTTGTCATGCATTGACGAACTATAATGATGCGCGTGATCAAAATAACAATGCCCGCGCTCCGATAAATAATATTAATTTGTGCGGTGAGATCGACGGTGGATCTTGTGATGAAAACCGCGGAGTTTGCACAATGGAATAAACAATGGAGCTCACAACGAAGAATTTAGATAACGACGAGAATATATAAGCAGTAAGCTTGCAGCGAAGAATTTCGTCGATGATGGGAATAATAGTGAAGCTTGCGGCGGAGACCTTCGGCGGTGAAGATTCCCAGTCCGTGGAATGTCTGATCGACATAGGATAAAATAGTTGTACAGACGTCGTTAACGATACCCACTTCAAGATAATTCATCGGCGACATGATGTCTACTAAATCATGGTCTTGCCTTCAGCCATATGAGACGGCTAACTCAAATCCTTTTTAGGATCAGAGATGAGTTAGGTCCCCTACTGGATGCACTCGCGCCTAAAAATATGTATTTAATAATAATTCATTTAGAGGGATTTTATGGTTTGTCGGATGCGAGAGTTATATTGAGTGATTTTAGGTAAAGTAGCGAGTAGTGCGCCTCCCCTTTTGAGTTATATTGGGTGATTCAGCTATTGTTCCTCTCACAATCTCCACGTTGCAGCTAGCATCTAGGAAATTTTATCACATTATTGTGATGATATTGGGACATGTGTAGTACATGTTGGAAGAATATTGATTTAGCAAAAATCCTAATTTTATTGCTTGCATTGTTCCTCCCATTTTTAAGCTTATTTGGCTTATCACCGGAGCGATATGGCCATGATTCAAAAAAAGAATAAATTTATTTGAATATTTGTGAAAATTATACTCTAATGAAAAAACACAAAGCAAAATGCATATATAAGAAATTCATACAATTTGCATTTATAAATTATATTAATACATTCACTCATAAATAAACCACACATGGGTATGAGTATGACTATGTTAAACAACAATCAGGATAGACCAATGTTTCCATATATGGGTAAGAACCAATACACGGAAGCACGGGAGAACCACCACAAACGATTTCTCTCTGATGGAAGCAACAAGCTCCAGACTTGAGATTACATCGAAAAAGATATCCTGCTTCAGAAACATCAATGAGGAGCTCTTTGTCTTTGACGAAGACTACAGCACCTCCAACCCAACGGTCCTCAAGCCGACCAAATTGGACAGAACAGCCAGTCAAATCAAAATAATTAATTGAATATCTCTTGACCCAACATTTTTCCATGATCCATACATCAACAATGTTATTGTCGGCGACCCAAAATCCAAGCTTCCCATTGAAATCCACCAAGCTACCTACAATGTTAAGTAGCTTATCCAACGGCGGCAAAGAAAGCAAACTATATACCTCTGACTCCGTATCAAAGGTCATAATTGTGTTGGGTTGTTTACAATGGGATTGCTCCTTAAATGCTAGCCAAAAAAGACATCCATTGATATCTAGGGACTTGTGATATTCGGAGTGTGGGAGGCAGCAAGGGATGGGCCAAGGGAGGTGTCTCCGGGACCGTTCGCCGACAACCAGCACAAAAGTCATGACCACGATCTCGTTTGTACCATATATGATACGGTATTTGGATGTGGAACGGTGGAAGTAGAAGCCCAAGAATATGCCCATGCCCCGGGTAAAAGAGATGGAGTAGCCTGTCAGGGGATTGATTATGTATTCGTCATAAAAGATAGAAATGTACAGGAGTCCGTCGCATGAGGCTATTACCTCGTGATATCTCATCTCATGCAACTTGCTGAGAGTGATACCTAAGTCAGTGTTGGAGTCCACAGAAGCCAAATAATTTCCCTCACTTGATGTATTTAATCCTTCGACGATGAGTGATTGGTTTGTGAAACGATTGTGTTGGGTGTGGGCTCTAATGAAGGGGAGATTAGTGGTGATGGACAGCCATGACTTACAGATGCACCGGAATCTTCCCACTGATCTCGCCGGCAGCTTCACAAGAATCTCGGGGATCACATCATCTGGGATAATAATATTTTTCTTTAGTGGATGCATCGAGATTATTGCTATTTTGTCCCTGTTTACTGATTTCCTCTTCATAATCATATACTTCGTCATCTGTTTCATCCTTCTTCCATGTTTTATTCTCTCTCTTATCTGCATGCCGCATCAAAATAGTCTTCAGTTTGACTGTAAAAGCCTTGTTCATCTCGATGAAATTTGAATTCCTTACCCTGTCAATTAGTATAGGAAAAAAAACTTCAGCAAGGTATAATAAAAATAAATGCTTCGATATATCCACATATCAATGGATATAGCAAACATAGCAGTCATCGTTAGAATAGATGTTAGTGAAATTAGGCAAATAATATAATATTTTTCACAAGTAAATAAAAAGCTTCATTAGATCAATATATTAATTTTACCGAACATCTTCAAAAGAAAAGTCCCTACTATACCAATCAAATGCTGAAATATTCAATTTATCATTTATTTGTTGCACTAAAATCATTAAAAAAATGATGAAATTGAAAATTGTCAACCAATACATCTCTTTAAAAGTAAATTGCGAACAAAAAAACTTGTTGAACAAACAAAAAAAGGAGCATCTAATGCCACAAACTTACTGAAAGAACAAAACAGAAGAATCAAAAAATGTTCAATATTCATATAATCATATGCAGAATGATAGTCATTTCTTTACTAGCAGGAATGATAGTAAGGCGGCAATGGCATCAATAAGAACAGCCAACTCACTGACCTTTTAATAAGTCATTTCATTCTCATGGTGAATGTCACAAGTCTACTGGTGTTATTTTCAATCTTTTTATATCTTCCCATACAAGCATTGAGACTAATGAAAATGCACAGATGAACTGGACAATAATCTGACAACTAACTTACATAAATGAGAGTTATAAAATTGCATAACTCACAACTTGCAATGCGATAATCACAATTAAGCAAGATTTATAGTATGAAACAAGAATTACACATATGAGAAAGCTATAAAGCAAATACTCAAGCGAAACAAGTTCTACAAGTTGCAAGGGGTTTGGAACAATGATTACAAACTAAAATTGCCCAAAATAATGAATTTATAAAAGAATTCAGCATAATGAAATTATAATCATTCAATAAACTTACAATGAATATAAATTAGAAGGTTTGGTGGATGCTCGGTGAGGTGCCGGTAGTTGGAAGGACCATGGATTGCTGAATTTGGACTCCGGGAGGGGAACTGGTGAGAATTCCAGTGGCTGGAATTGAATTCCAGAACCAGGTTTGGTTCTGATTTACAATTGTGGACAAAAATTGGACATCCACGGGCTGGTCGGTGATGTGGGGGGAGGTGAATTTGGGGCTTGGGAGTTTATATTAGGGAAGAGGGAATGAGGGAGGGAGCGAGGGAAATTGCTGGCGGGGCTTAGCTGCATGTATGGAGTGGGGAATTGATTATGGATAACTGTAGAATTGGGAAGTAGCAACATCAAAGAATAAAACGATTTATAAAAACAAATAGCAATTCTTGTCTTCCTCCCTTTTTATCTTCTGGAGGAAAACCGAAAGTCTGGATCTTGTTTTGTTTGCAGAAACAGAGGAAAACACAAGCAAAACATCATTGTGTGAAATGGAGGAGAATGCTACAGACCAGATAAGAAGAACCGAATTAATACATAGAAGATAAAGAAAACGAGAATCACACGCAGATAAAATAACCTTGACACCAATTTCCACTATGTCGTTCCCGTTTTTGTAGAATCTGTGCCACATATCGTAATCAAGTATAGCACCTGGACTGAGATTTAGGAACGGGAGCAGATATAAAAATTTCGCTCTACCTGTGTGCACCTTCAATGCCCTAGATATTTTTAACCTCATGTCTAACTGCTTTTGATCTCTTCCAAGCCAAAATCCATGATCACTCCACCAAACACAGACACGGATGAGATAATTGTTGATGACCCACAGTCTAAACTCTGTTGAAATCCACTGGGTATCTTTCGATGTTACATTGCTCATTCGATGGAGGTAGAGAAATCGAACTATAAAACTGCTTTTTCCATCAATGGTCGTGACGGTGAAGAGTTGTGCAAAATGAAACCCCATGTGTTGAATTCCAATTTATCTTTGGATATGCTTGAGTAGAACCATGCATTAGAGCGGTAACAAAGAGGTTATTGAGAATTCACCCCAAACTCAGGAACCCACTATTTCCTTTTCACAACCTCCTCCATGTACTACCCAGTTGAAGGAGAAAACCACGTGTAAAACATGCAGAAGACACGAGGATGTGATCTACACTGAGTCATGATAAAAGTTTGTGCACTAGGAGGGAGTGGATGTACGAGCATATTCCCAAGAACTAGGTCTGCACAAAAGGCTCGGAAGGCAAGGGTCCTAGCTTTATTCCATAACAAGGCCGGTTCAAGGTTCCCTTGTAAGGAGACGCCCAACTTGTATAGGTGAGCAACGCCCTATGGTCAGGCCCTTATGGGTTGGGTCAGGGAACCAAGTCGGGCCACAACCTAAAAAGGGGGTTGTCAAGGCTCCGTAGGCCTGGCCATGCCTAACGGTGCTTTAACCCCGAAAACACGGATCGGGCTTCTAGAGTCGAGCTATTTTGTGCACTCCTACTAGGTCTGACAATTTGTTCACCGCACAACCTTTGTGTTGAAGTTAGAGTATGGGCTTATAAGAAGCAAGGTTGTCTTTAACCGGCGATTAACCCTGCAAGCGATTAATTATATTATTGTGACGACATTGGATACGAGAATTGTACCATAAATAATAGAAAAGAGTGAGGACCCTAATCAACGAGTACAATGACCTCATAGCGAGAACTATACGAAAAATATTGGCGAGAATTATTTTATATGAGCGAGGACTACCCATCATGGACGAAGACTGAAAGAGGGATGCACGCGGTGAGAACTTCATCTTTGTTGGAACCCTATTACTGATCTAAGCTAGGATCACTATTATTTGTTTAAGATTATTAGTTTGACCCATTTTGTATAGTCTAGGGTCATAGATTTATTTACAGGGTTGCTTCTTCAGAAGATTTCCAGAGAAATGCTGCTCGACGAACGCGGAATTCAGATCAACGAAAGCTGAGCTCAGTTCGACGAACGTCGAGCTCAGTTCGACGAACTCAGAGTTCTAAATCTGAGTTAAGCTCGACGAACTTTGTGCTCCGTTCGACGAACGATGATCATAACTCAGAAGCTCAGCTCGACGAACTCCAGGCTCAGCTCGACGAACTCCATGCTCAGTTCGACGAACTCCAGGCTCAGTTCGACGATCTCCAGGCTCAGTTCGACGATCTCCAGGCTCAGTTCGACGAATTTCTTGTTGTGTTCAATGTTCAGGCAGTTTTATATTCTGAAGGCAGAATAATTTTTTAAAAGGCTTAATTTCAGTCAGTTACACTCTGATATTTAATGTTAAATATTCTTAATGAATATAGCCGTTTCAGGCAGCATTAAATATGTATTTATCACAGGTTTTAATTTTAATTTAATACCCAGAGCAGTTACAATTCTCAGAGATTATTCAGACGTTTCAGAATGGTTTTAATTCAAATATTTGAATTCTTCTCAGACAATATATATTCAGAAGATTGTTGCTTAAAGGGGTTACAGATTTAGGTGTTACTGACTCAGACACACACAGAGATTTTGGATAATCTGCCTCAGACTCTCCAAGAGACATTCTATTTCATATCTGTCTGAAAGATCTTCTGAAGAGGAACAACATTCAAGAAGGCCTACACCCTGAAGAAAAGCTCACCTCTCTTGATCACAAATTTTATTCAACTCAGGGGGGCTTTTTGCATCATCATCCCCTAAAGTCTTCTCAGAGAAACTTGAAAGAGAAGAAAAACATGTAAACTTCTTTTTTGTTTACTTCTTAAACTGTGTACAGTGTTATAACTCTCTTCAAAAGTTAACTCTTGGTTCATAAGTCACCTGATCAAAAGACTTAAGCTTGATTTTTGGGCACCTAATCAAAAGCTCAAAGGGTTGCTAGATCTCCCTTAGAAAATAGATCTTCTGGTGGCAGGGCACATGATCAAAAACTTGTAGTGGATTCCTACCAGGGTGGTAGAAGAGTAGACGTACCCAGATTTATTGAGAAACTACTATAAAAATCTTTGTGTCGTCTGTGATTGCTTTCTTTATTTGTGTGCTCTGATTTTTCTTTTTATATATATATTTATCACTTAATTTAAAATCCGCTGTAAAAATAAATCAAAGTTTTAAAATACTCTATTCACCCCCCTCTAGAGTAAAGTTAGATCTATCCCTCACTTTCAATTGGTATTAGAGGTTGGTTCTTTGGTTTTACAGGCTAACATCTGAACTAACAGATCTGCTAGATCTTATTTTCTCTAGTTTGTTTTTCTTATCATGACACAAAATAAAAAGTATTCAAGCACTAGATCTCATGTTTGCAACTTTAATAAGTTTGCATTATGGCAGACAAGAATTAGGCCCCATTTGGAATAGCATTTTTGTCCGGTTCCGTTTATTACAAAAGCAGTATTTTGGATTTCTTCATTTGTTTAGGCGCTATCTATTCGACCCGCAGCTGAAATCCCGCGACGTGAAAATACCGCGTGCGTAAACCGTGGGCAGGGCCTCCATTTCCTCGCGCTTTTAGGTTGCGGGATCTATTGCTCCGACAGCGCTTGCGATCCTTCTTCTCCCCAACTGCGATCGGCGACTGTGCACTCGGATCCGGCGACGAACAACTGTGCATCGCATCCGACAACTTCGATCCCCTCCGGCACAGGCGCTCTTCTCCGACACCACCATCGGAAAGCTTCTCCCGTCGGGATTTCTCTCCGGCAAAGAAGAGCACAGGTCCTCTTCTCCGACATCGTTGGCCAACATCTTCGGCGCAGGTAAGCTTCTCCGGACACAATCTTCTCCCTCTTGCAATTTCTAGATGATATATTCATTTCCCCAACCCATTTCTTTGCACTGTGCAGATCCGCCATTTCTGTTGGTGTGGAGCAATCGCCAGTAATTTCCAGCAGGTATACCTTCTCATTCCCCTCCAATTCTTTTAGCTTTTTTTGGGATGAATTTTGTTTGTGTTCATTTTGTAGCAAGTATGTGTTTGTGTTGTAGCAATGCTGTTTGTGTTTATTTTTGTAGCAAGTATGTGTAGGTGTGTTGTGTGCTGCTGTGTGTGTGTGTGTTGCTGCTGTTGTGTGTTGATGAGTGTGTGCTGCTGTGTGTGTTGATGTGTGTGTGTGTGTGTGATGTGAGTGTGTGTGTGTGCTGCTGCTGTGTGTTGATGAGTGTGTGTTGCAGATGTGTGTGTGTGCTACTGTGTGTGTGTGAGTTCTGTGTGTGTGCAGATGTGTGTGTGTGCTGTTGTGAGTGTGTGTGTGCTGCTGTGTGTGTGTGAGAGTAAATGGGATTGTGTGTTCTGATGTGTGTGTGAGTGATGTGTGTTAGTTTAGGGAGTGTGTGTGTGTGTGTTTGTTTAGGAAATGTGTGTGTAGTGTATGTGATTTTTTGAACTATGTTTTTTTGGGAGTGTGTGTGTGCTGCTGGGTGTGTGTGTGAGTTCTGTGTGTGTGTGTGTGTGTGTGCTGATGTGTGTGTGAGTGCTGTGTGTTAGTTTAGGGAGTGTGTGTGTGTGTGTGTGTTTGTTTAGGAAATGTGTGTGTAATGTGTGTGTGTGTTTGCTGGAATGTGTGTGTGAGTAATGTGTGTGTGTGTGTGTGTGTGTTTGTTTAGTTTAGGAAATGTGTGTGTAGTGTATGTGATTTTTTGAACTGTGTTTTTTCGGAGTGTGTGAGTTCTGTGTGTGTGTTGATGTGTGTCTGTGTTGATGTGTGTGTGAGTGTTGTGTGTTAGTTTAGGGGTGGTGTGTGTGTGTTTGTTTAGGAAATGTGTGTGCTGATGTGTGTGTAATGTGTGTGTGTGTTTGCTGGATGTGTGTGTGCTGATGTGTGTGCAAGTGTTGTGTGTTAGTTTAGGGAGTGTGTGTGTGAGTTCTGTGTGTGTGTGCTGATGTGTGTGTAATGTGTGTGTGTTTGCTGGAATGTGTGTGAGTAATGTGTGTGTGTGCTTGTTTAGTTTAGGAAATGTGTGTGTAGTGTATGTAATTTTTTGAACTGTGTGTTTTTTTGGGAGTGTGTGTGCTGATGTGTGTGAGTTCTGTGTGTGTGTGCTGATGTGTGTGTGAGTGCTGTGGGTTAGTTTAGGGAGTGTGCGTGTGTGTGTGTTTGTTTAGGAAATGTGTGTGCTGATGTGTGTGTAATGTGTGTGTGTGTTTGCTGGATGTGTGTGTGTTGATGTGTGTGTGAGTTCTGTGTGTGTGTGCTGATGTGTGTGTAATATGTGTGTGTGTTTGCTGGAATGTGTGTGTGAGTAATGTGTGTGTGTGTTTGTTTAGTTTAGGAAATGTGTGTGTAGTGTATGTGATTTTTTGTACTGTGCGTTTTTGTGTTCGTGGTGATTTTTATAGAATTTTGTTGAGATTTTTGTAGGATTATGGGCAAACACAAAGAAGATGGTGTTAGTGCAAACTGGGAGGCGAACGATGTTATGATTTTCTGCGACTTGTGCTTGAAGGAGATAGAGTTAGGTAATCGTCCAACTACACACTTCAGTAGGGATGGGTGGTCAAACCTAACCACTAATTTCTTTGCTCGGACGGGTAACTCGTATGATCGAAATCAAATGAAGAATAAATGGGATCAGTTGAAAAAGGATTGGAAGTTATGGCGGGATCTTAAGGGACGTGAGACTGGTTTGGGGTGGGATCCAATTCGCAAAACCATTGCTGCTTCGGAGGATTGGTGGAAAGAACGCTTAAAAGTATGTATTTTCCAAAGATTACTTTCTAACTACACATTATTGTGAATAGTAATGTTTTCCTAATATGTATTTATTGTTCATGTCAGGTTGTTCCAAATGCTAGAAAGTTTCAGTTTTCTGGAATAACTCCAGAGTTAGAAGAAAAATTACATATGATGTTTGGTCAGGTCGTAGCAGCTGGAAATCTTTCTTGGGCCCCAAATTCTAGAAATTTCGAACCAGAATCTATTGATGAACATGACCTGTCTACTGGAGATGGCTCGCAAAACATGAACGAGTCCCCAATTTCTGTTGAAGCGATGGGGAAACAGACAAAGAAAGGAAAAAACAAGATGACCCGCAAGAAAGAGAGGAGTTCGACGATGGACGAGATTGCTGAAACATCACGCATTATTGGGCGTTGTATGATGGAGCCGCCACACATCCAGATATCGTCATCGTTGTACACCATTCCCGGGACTATTGCAGAGCTCGAAACTATTTCAGAGGTTATGAATGATTTGAACTACGACTTCTACCACTACTGCACCATGTTTTTGAGAGAGAAGCAGAATCGCGAAACCTTTATGAGCATTCGACAGGATCGACGTCTGAAATGGTTGCAGGCTTGTTTTGAGAAAAAGTCGGATTAGTTGATGGACATGTTTTATATTATGTCGTAGTACTTGTTTGACAGTTTTTACTGATGTTTATGTTTTTTGGGACATTTATTATTATGTCGTAGTACTTGTTGCATCCAGAGGACATTTATCACTAATATGTTTTTGCATCCAGACTTGTTTTATTATAATGCGGTGAAATTGAATATATTAAAGCACATTTATTATTGTGTAATTATGAATAACGTTTTATGTATTTGCAGCTACTTATGTCCTCCTCGGACCAAATTGACAGCTCTGATAAAGAGACTCAACAACAATTGGTTGGCTCGTTTTATCGTAATAGAGCAATCAGTGGACAACAATTGTTATTTGCAATGAATTATCAATTAACCGAGCCAAGTGGTTCTTCTACTACAGCTTGCATGACATCAAGCCAAACAGGAGCTCGATGGATTGCTGAACTTCTCTATGGTCACCCTACCAGGTTTTCAGCGCATTTAGAATGTCGAAGGTAATATTTAATGATCTGTTAACGACCCTCACACAACAATATGGGTTACACGGATCCAGAAGAACTCTACCGCGTGAAGTACTAGCAATTACCTTGCACATAGTAGGGCACAATGTATCAATGCAGCTTGCTAGTGAACGATTTCAGCACTCCACAGAAACTATAAGTAGATTTTTCGCAAGGCGTATCACTGCAATGAAGAGACTATATTCTGATGTCATTAAGCCGTTAGATCAACTTTTCATTGATATACCCCCACAAATCTTACATGATGCTCGATACATGTCATTCTTTAAAAACTGTATAGGAGCTATTGATGGAACACATGTTGACGCTCGAGTTCCTGCTGATCAACAAGTTGCTTATATTGGTCGGCATGGCACAACTACGCAGAATGTCATGTCGGTTTGTGATTTCAACATGTGTTTCACGTTCGTATTAGCAGGCTGGGAGGGTTCAACTCATGATAGTCGTATATTTCAGCGTGCTCTTATGGACCCCAGTTATAATTTTCCATATCCGCCACCCGGTAAGCCTTCCATATCTCGAGACTCTTTGGTATAAGAAATTTATAATATTACTATATTTATGGTTACAGTTATTTACACATATTGTGCAATATCTAATTTTGCAGGCAAATATTACGTAGTTGATGCCGGATATCCACTACAGCGTGGTTTCTTAAAACCATATTCCGGTACACGGTATCATTTACCAGATTTTAGGAGGGGCAGCAGGTCGATACAAGGGCGCTGAGAGATCTTCAACCAAGCTCACTCATCCTTGCGCAGTGTCATAGAGCGTTCATTCGAAGTATGGAAGAAAAAGTGGAAAATACTAAGGGATATGTCGTCATACAGTTTGACAAAGCAACGAGACATTGTTATTGCAACGATGAGTTTGCATAATTACATTCGCAGACACCAATCACGCTCAGACACTCATTTTCGTGCTTGTGATGAAGACGAACATTTCATATACCCAGCGGGCATTCAGAGAAGAACAGTCCAGAGTAATGAAAACTCAGGTGGAGGCCATGTTATAGGGATTCGGGTGGGGGTGGATGAGATGGTGGCATTGCGTGACTCAATTGCCGATCAATTGCACCGAGCTTGACCGCATTTTTCATATTTTTAAAAAGTTTACATGTAATCTGGAATATCTATATATGTTTGAACTGGACCTTACAGTAACGGGCAACGCAGACGATTAATAAAAAAAAATTTGTTTGTTTCCGTTTAATTTTTTTTAATGGTTTAGAAGAAAAAAATTTCAACCACGGATCTCCATTTCCAAACACAGTATTGTCAAACAGTTCTCAGTTTTGAACATCTCTGCAAACGCAGACTAGCCAAACAGAACTTCGTTTGCAGCATCCAGTTTCCAACATCTGAGGCAAAGATCTTTGAAAAATCCCTTAATGAGAGAAGTATCAAACTGATGAATATCACAAGCACTGTCAATGACAGACTAAATGATAAATTAGGTTTGGGAGCATCATCAAGTAAAGCTCATCTTTTACAGAAAAATATTCTAACTACCCCTATAAAATTTATTTTTGTCAAAGAAAAAGAAAAATTAGAAGATGTAGATAAAGTTACTGAAGTTTTACAACAGAATAAATCAAAACAAAATAAAAATTTTCACGGCGTGGGCCTATCGGCGAGCGCTAGCGTCGTCCCTAACCATCTTCAGCGAGTTAGATTGACGGGGAGAGAAAAAAAGGCGAGAAGAGAAGGAAGGCAGAAACACGCGAGCAAGAGTAGATACTCGCAAGTTGGAGTTAGAAAATCACAGCAGCGTAGTTATGACCTACCTACCCCCTCTATTTATAGGCGGAGGCAAAGAGGGGTGTATATTTGTTTCGGCGAGTATCGTCCTAAGTCGCGACCTTAATGATTAGACGGATCCCCGACATCAGCCCTATCTTGCACAGCGCAGCAAGAAATCTCGCAACTTCGCCAGAACCTGCAAAACGAGCTCGGCACATCGCAGAAGCGAAGCGAGTAAACAACAAACATCGAAACAGGAAAAGACATAAATCAAAAGAGAGATACAAACTCGCTTATTACAAATAAAAGATTGTTCGTCACAATAGTCGCCTGAGGCGAGTTCAAATAAAGAAAGGAAAAAATTTGAAGTCCTATGTGGCCGTTCTGGAGGATGTGGATGTCGTCCAGCCCATCCCATCTCGCGTGCTCGCCGATAATGTTCGTTGGCATGCGACATCGCGTCATCGTCAAGCCGCAGCTGCTCCTCCATCCTCGTCAGCCTTCCTACGGAACCCAAACTCGCCCGCATGCCGGCCAGCTCGTCGAGAACAAGCTGGAGGCGATGGTTGTTTATCGCCAGCTGACGATCGTTCTCCTTGACCATGTGGAAGCGGTCCTCATAGCTCTCCAGGGTGGTTTGAAGCTCTTCTATCCTCGCCACCCGCACCTCCAGGGCTGAGATCCGGCGATGCGGCTCGCAGATCGCAAGCTGGTCGAACTTGCTCTCCAACTCCAAGTAAGCGCGAGCAGCAGCATGACGATATTCGCTTCCAGATAACCTAATGCCGTCGATGAATGCCGCCCCCAGAGTCGCCGGGCGATCTGCCACTCCTTCATATCCTCCTCGTAGGGTGCCCGTTTCACACCCACAAATGCCAAATTGTCAGTGATCTTCGCGAGCATTCTAGACGTGCCCTCGTGATACTTGTTTAACTTGGCGATCATGGTGTGGATCGTGCGGATATCCTCTCTGACCTTCCACGTGTACTTTTGAATGGCATCCTCTTGGGGGGCTGAGCCCTGTGTCGTTGCGAGGTTTTCAGTCCGCGAGCCAAGCGCAAGGTCGTGAGCGGCGTTTTGCTTCAGCGCCTCGATCCCCTCCTTCAGGCGGGCAATCCGGGCGACGGCATCCACAAGTCCTCTTTGAAGGGTTGCAACTGTCAAAGCGTTCTCTGAAAAAACAAAGGAATAAAATATTTATCTTAGATTTCTAACCAAGACAGTGTGGCGAGTTATTTCTGGTAAGTACTCGCAAACAGGTCGCTCTCCGGGAAGATCATCTCCTCCAACGCGTCTTCTCTTCTCTTTTTCTTCCTCAGCCGAGCGTCTGTAGCAGGTGACATTATAGTAGCAATCTTGTCGGACAAGGAGTTCACTTTCAGCCTCCTCAGGTCCTCGTCAAGTTCGTCATCAGCATCTTCAGGGTCGTCATCATCATCAACAACCTCATCTTCTTCTAACTCCACCAACTCCTCAACCTCCTTGGATGATTTTTGCCAGCTAGCTTCATCCGATAAGATCTGGTGATGTAAAGGATCCGGGTCTTTCAGGGTGGTCGGCTTCTCGGGAAGGTCCTGCGGTTTTTTTACCACTATCTTCATGCCCTTCGAAGGAGGGGTGGCGTCCAAAGGAACGACGGCCTCACTAATTTTCAGCCTCTAGGTGTCACGCTTTTTCTTTTTCTGTGAAGAATTGGAAGAATGTGTGTGATGTTGACTGTCCAATGGTGGGTTCGTGCGGTCAGAATTTTCGGTCTCAGTTTGGTCGTCCAAAAACTTGAGGGTCTCAGAAACTGTGGGGATTGAACTGAGCTTTTTCACTGCCGACTTCTTTGGGGGCACATGCGTGGAGGAACCGCCCGAGAACTTGGCGGGCTTCACCGGTTTGTTCGGGTCGGGCTCCTTGGTGGAGTCCTGGTTGAGGCCTAATTCTGTGAGCAAGGATTGCTCATACTCATAGTGGACGGAGACAAAGAGAAGCTAATGAATGATGAAAATGGCATGGTTAGGAGGGGGCCTGCACTATTTATAGATTTCTCGGGGCAGTAAGAACATGTCTAAGTCTTTGTGGTCACCAATCTACATTTACGGAGCCCGTGTGGTTTACCGAAAAAGTGCGGGGATTATGTTAACCTCAAATCTTACAACGACGGAGAGCATCCAGATGAAGAGGCCATTCCATGCCAATCACTCAATCTCAAAAGCCTGCCGTCTTTTCGGGCAGACACTCCGGAGCACTCGCGGACACCCTCTGGGAGCTCGACAATGTTCGGTGCGGACAGTCAGTAGGCGACCATCAGGCGGCTTCTCAGAGTGCAATTCAGGAGCTCCAATTTGGAATACACGCAGACACTTCACCCAAGTCCGCGCAGACTCTCCTTCTTCGGATCCCGTCAAAGCAGCGCCGCGCGGTTTCATGCGATCTCTTCTTTTAGTTTCCGCCGCCCGACTCTTCAAGTACTTCGGGCGGCTGCGCATTTAATGTCGTGATTTATAAGGCATTAAATGCTCGGCGGCTCGTGAATCGTCCACGCAGCCAACCCTCTAGTATAAAAGGAAGAACATGGGTGCTTGAAGGGGTCACGCGGACTTAGCCCAGAACCTGCCCCGTTGTAGGTGCAAACACTAAGTTCATGTATTTTCTTCTCAGTCATTGTATGCGCGCATACCCCCCCGGGTGACCGCACCTGTTATGGGCCTTCCAATGTTGCCCGGAGGAGAGGTCGACGGGGATGATCGGAGGTGGTAGGTTGTAGAGATGAGGAGTGGTGGAGATGGTGACGGGATACTACGGAGCCGTGACCGCGGCTGCCTAAGCGGGGTTGCTCGTCGGAGGAGAGAGTCACCAAGATCTCACAATGGAAGATGAGAATTAGAATACTTTTCTTGCTTGCTTCATACATACCCTCACATGCCTTTATATAGGTTACATAATAATGACTCACCTAATAATCTCCTAGCTCTCACCTAACATAATAAAATGATAATAAAAATGATACAACAACATGATTGATACCTATTATCTCGCTCGACGCGACATGACACATAATATGACACGTAACATAATACGACACATAACATCTCACCCGTCCCCCGAAAAAGCTTGCCTGCAAGCTTTATCCGATGTCCTCGTCGTCAAAGTCCTCAGCGTGCAGGTAGAAAAGCCTGGTGCACCTGTGGTCGCGAGTGTACTGCTCGTCGCAATTGAAACATAAGTCTTACGCGCGGCGTTGCAGCATCTCAGCCCGAGATAAGCGGCGGACCTGTGGTGCGGGAGGGCCCTCGAGACGGCCATGTGGAATAATGTTGGTGGCAGGTGGATAGACTTCCTGGGCCAGCTGGAGGCGACGATTGCAGATCCTGGCTAGACTCATAGCAGTCACTAAGTCCGGAGGGGCCTCAAACTCAACATCCAGACGCAATCGCTCGCGAAGGCCGACGGTGAAAATGTCGACCTGCATATCCGGGGCAAGAGGAACATGTGCTAAAAGAAGCTGAAAATGTTCCATGTAATCGTCCACGGTACCCGTTTGTCGTAGGGATGTGAGTGCGCTGATGGGGTTACTGCGAATAGGTCTGAACCGCAAGTTGCAGAGCCGCTTGAAGTTGTCCCATAGCAGATTCGGCCGGTGAGAAGTCGAGAAGCCCATAAAACAACGGAATCGAGCATATGAAAAGATGCGAGATGGATTTGATCTGCTGCCGGAGTGTGTTGGTGGCCGGAGAATTGCTCACATTTGGTGAGCCAGCTCAAGGGATCACCTTTCTCATCATAGGTAGGAAATTACAACCTGGTGTAGTGTGGTACAATCGCTGCATCAGGGTGTGCGTGGACTGGGGGTGGCGGCTCGTGGATGTTCAGGGGTGGCGCGGCGTTGCAGAGAAGTGGTTGTGTCTGATTGCTGCTTGCATGATTGTGTGTCGGGGCAGTAGACAAATCATCGATGTGTTTGGAAATGCACAATAATGGCCTCCTGATGACGGTCCTCGAGAGCAGTGTGTGCAGCTTGTTGCGCCATGACGATCTTGAACATGGTCATAATCTGATGGATTTGGTCATAGGAATCACCCATGGCGTGAGATGAGGAGCGAGAAGAAGAGCGGGTGACCGGCCGGTGGGATTGCGCCGAGTTGGAAGGCTGGGATTGGCCGCGGGAGCCGCGATGACATCCAATTTTGGCACCAGAAGAGATGGACTTGCTAAAAAAAGGAGACTTGGAGTGGGAGAGGCCGATCAGATTAAGTAGGAAAAGTGGGCTGAGGGATGGGAGAGAGGTTGGGGCAGGAGCAACGTTAATAAGGTGGCTGGGAGGGAGAAAGAATTAAGGGAGGCGGGGTCCACGCGGGATAAATAAATGGAAAAAAAAAGAAAAATTGGTCGATTTGCTGGAGACAAGGGGACGGAAATAGCGCAGGGCTCGAGAGAAGGAAAGCAGGGCTCGAGGAGTCGGAGCAGCGTGCCGACGAGGTCACTGGAGATGGCTCTCGGCTCGATGGAGAGGCGGCTACGTGTCGGCGACGGAACGCAGAGGAACGCGGCGGTGGCTTTGATGACGAAGGGAACCAGGCGGCTGTCGATCCAGGCGGAAACGGTGGCATGGACAGCGAAAAGAACCGGGTGGTTGTCAATCCAGGCGGAAAAAGCGGCGGCGAGGCTGGACGAAGATGTCGGATTGTGTAGGGGAGCAGAGGCGGCGTTCTAGCTGGAACGCGGGGTGGAGGGGCGTGGTTCGACGATGGGGTTGACGCACAGTGCGGGAGGTGCGTGAGCTGAAGCTCGGGCTGGTGAAAACAGAGGAAAGGCGTGCCGAAGAGGATCTCTCCTCTGATACCAAGTTGTTATGGGCCTTCCAATGTTGCCCGGAGAGGAGGTCGACGGGGATGATCGAAGGTGACTGGTTGTAGAGATGAGGAGTGGTGGAGATGGTGACTGGATACTACGGAGCCGTGACCGCGGCTGTCTAAGCAGGGTTTCTCGTCGGAGGAGAGAGCCACCAAGATCTCACAATGGAAGATGAGAATTAGAATACTTTTCTTGCTTGCTTCATACATACCCCCACATGTCTTTATATAGGCTACATAATAATGACTCGCCTAATAATCTCCTAACTCTCACCTAACATAATAAAATGATAATAAAAACGATACAACATGATTGATACCTATTATCTCGCTCGACGCGACCCGACACATAGTATGACACATAACATAATACGACACATAACAGCACCACACATTGTAACCTTTCCCAAAATAATAAAGAGAGGCCCGTCGCCAAAGAGGCATTCGCCGCGGCGGGTCCAATCTGGTGTTCGCCGTTGCCAGCGGCCCCCTCTCATCTCCTCATCTCTCTTTGACTGTCTGCAACGCCCTTCTAGGGTAAAGTAACCGGATGGTTGCGGTCTGAGATTCTCTCTGACCGATCCCCCAAAAAGTGATTTGCGTGTGGAAGGACTTGGTGACAAATTTTGCACCAACGGTAAGGAAAGACATGATGTTCAAAAGCATTAGTGAGATTATACCTACAGATATGGTGTAATGGAGACAAATGATTCATATAGCCGACCCCACTATGATTGGATAAAGGCTTGAGTGTTGTTTTATAACAAAAAATGAAATAACTATACAAAATTAATTATAAGAATAACACATTAAAAAATTTAATAATAAGTCTAATCAATTTAAGCATATATAATATCATACATATATGTAGTTTAAACATATACTGCCAAGTTATCATAAAATAAAATAACTAATGATATGCTCAAAATTCATATCGGGCAAAAAATTTGGAAAAAAAATTGTCTCTGTATTTTATTAATGAACATAATTATTTTTTTAAAAAAAAATATCATTTTGACCTCAAAAAGGACATGTTAGCATTCATGTCGAACATATTAGATGACATTTAAAATGCTCGTATGCATTACGTATGCAAGAAAGCTAGAAAGTAGATAAACGACACAAGTCTTACAAATTAAAAGCGGTTTAAAAACAATGATTACAAACTAATATTACACAGAATAGTGAATTTACACAAGTATTCAGCCCAAAGGGGTTACTGAGCTGTCGGTAGCTAAGGGATAATGGATTAGTAACTAATCATTCAATGAACTTACCGTGACTATGAATTAGAAAGTTCTGTAGATGCTTACCAAGGTGTCAGTAGCAAGGGATCATGGATTGCTGAATCTGGACTGTCGACGGGGAATATGAGCGGATTTCGATGGTGAAATTGAATTCCAGCAAGAGGTCAGTCCATATTTATTTTTTTGATAGAAATTGGGCATCCAAAGGCTAGCCAGTGATGTGAGGAGGGAAATTGGAGGCTGAGAATTTTGAGAAGGGGATGAGTAATGAGAAGAGAGAGTGAGACTGTTGGTGGGGCTTCAACGCACGTAGGGAGCTATGAATTGATTGGGAATGAGTGTAGAAAGTAAGGGAAAGTATCGAATAATGGAGGGGGTTTTCAATTTATGTCGAGTATGGGTTCGGTGGATGGTAGGCCCAGTTGTTTGGGTTAAGGTATAGCGGCTCCAGGTTATGGGGAGTTATGTGAGGAAGTAGTGGGTGGTTATGAAATTACTGGGGTGATTATAGGTAGTTGTTAGCTAATTATGCAGGTAGTGGGGTAGAAGAGTGGGGAGATTGGTTTCTGACCTAGTGCGACCGGCAGTTCGGCGGTGGTTGGAGGTGAAGTGGGGGAGATTGGTTAGAAGCCTAGTAGTGGTCGGCGTTTCGATAGTGGTTGGTGGAATGATGGCCGAACATGGAGTGGTGGTCGGAGGTGGAGGAGATGGCCAAAAATGGATGGAGAGCTAGGCTTGGCCGACAAAGGGGATGGTGTAGGTGTCTAAACTTCGCACTTAAACTCCAACTATACAGAAGATGAGCAGGAGAGCTTGCGAAATCACAGTATTGGGAGATGAAGTGTGATAGCATCGAGAGATCGGGATTGGATGGGTTTCAAGTTATTTAGCAGGAGATTAAAAACTAAGCGGGAAATTAAGAGTGTAAATTAATCAGATGGATATTACGATTTGATAGTGAAATGAATATGGATGTAGTATTTCACCATCAAATCCATAATAACCATCTGATCAACACTCACGCTCCCTATCCTACTCAATTTTCAATCTCCCGTACAATAACAAAAAACCCCTCCATACCTAATCTCTGGTAGCTCACTCCATCCTCTATCTCACGATTTGTCCACTTATAATGATCATTCTGCGATACCACCACCTCTCTCTCTGCTGCTCAACCGGCGTCGACATGAGAGTGCGGCGAAACTTCAAACCCTTGGATCCCCCGTCCAATTTTGAATCTTCCTGAACAATCATTGACAATTGATCCCTAACTGACGACGACATATCAATTCTTGTTGCTTGCCTTCCCATCCATCGGCCATCCCCCAAAATTCCTCCTACGAAAAATATTGCCACGCTCACGGTCCACGCCCACCTCTTCTAATTGTTTCTTCATCCTCACTAGTGTCCTTCCAGGTGATTGGATCTAGGAATTGTCCAAGGGAATACGCCACTCCATCCAATTATCTCTTACCCAGCTCCTATCTATTCCCCCATTCTCTTGCATCTATGTTTCTTATTTTCTTATAGGTTCTCAAAACTATGGGTAGAATTCTTCACACATCACAAAGTAATAATACTCAAAATGGTATGTCAAGGTTCTTTATTATGCTTATTAATAATGCACATAAAATTAGATGCAATATATTAATGTGAAATTGTTGTGTACTTCATTTTTCATGAATTTTGCACATCTTTGCTGATCCCATGTTGTCGTGGTGGGAAATATCTTATGACTTTGTTCTGGACTCTATCAATATTTTTATTGGTAACAAGTAGCTTTTTGGTGTAGGTAATCGAGATCTTTTATTACATTCATATCAGTTATTTTGGCTTTGTAGTTTTTTCAATTGGTGTTCAATGTTTTTTTTCTTCTCTGGACGTTTACAAAACTGCAAATGCACTTCGCTTTCAGTTGTGCTTTGCAAAAAAGAACGGTGGTCTCTCTATATGCATTGCAGAATGTTGATCACTTACTAACAGTTATTTATGTGATGTCTTTCAAGTGCAATCAATGACTCTTTGGATCCTAAACATTTGAAACTTCTTACTATTCTTCTCTCTAACAACAACCTTCATATGAATGAAATGCGTCTCCCCTCCAATTATTATAGTAAATGCATTCTATAATTTTACTAACATTTGTTTATTATTTTGCTTCCACTTTAAATTAAAATGTATTTTAAGGGCTTTAGGTGCACTACTTTGTGTAATGCTCAGGAGGACTACGCGGAAGAAATTAGGATTTTTTGATTGCCTTTGCTATTGTTCTCTTGAGGTTATCTTCTCTCTAACTTTTTTGATCTATCTCTTATGATGCTTAGCAGGAATGGGAAGTGTGGGGCAAAGATGTCAGCACATGGGGGGTTGACAGAGCAAGAAAGCAGTAAGAGTTTGGCATATCACGATTTAAATTGTGTACTAGTAATTTGTTTTAAAGTTCATGCATTTACCTTTGGATTTTGGGATGTGTATCTGCTTAACTTTTTCCCAATTCATTTCATCTGATTTTACTATTTTGTTTACTCACTCTGCAAATACTAAAAGTAAACAAATCTTCATAAACATGTTTGTGGCATGTCATAATATATCTACATAAAGTAAGTTTTTTTTATTTTTACTCATTGATGTTTAATTATACTATTATAATATTTTATTAATATTGTTCACACAAACTCAATATAGTCATGCTCCTTTTATACTATTAACATTGTTTCTTCTCTTTTGCACATACTCAATATAGGCATGCGTTCATATGCTTTAGTTGCTTTCCTGCATTGTCCAAATGCTATTTGATAAATAATGTTATTTCCTCTAATTCTGCCTGATTTTTCTCAATTATCTTCTCAAGGCACTTAAAAACTTAACATATTTTCTACTATCAAGAACATGTTTTACAATTTTCATTTGTTTGACAGCCGAATGCAAGTGTTTTTCCATTTACATCCTCTACATATATGTGCATATAATGAAATAATATATTAGCTCAGTATTGCGTTGGAGTTGTCAACACACATGCTTCTTCAGGTAAAATCACTCTACCAACTAAACAATACCAAAAGCTTGATGATACGATACGACTCTTCGGGCCAGTCTTATGTCCTCTTATCTACCTATATTACTCTATTGGTATCTCCATAATTATGTATATGCCACTCTCAACTATATTACGGAGTAGATTGAGTTTTTAGGGCATCTTGGAGCATTTGTCTTGTTTAGGCTCTCAAAGGAGAGATAGACTCTTACAGGAATCCTACCATCAAGAGCTGGCCTCAATATATTGTATCATGAATTTTCATTAATGTACTATATTTTATGATGTAAATTGGATATCTAGATTTGATTTTAAAAAATAAAGTTTAGTTCATTATAAATTTATAATGAAGCTCTACTTCACCGGTAATAAAATGAGATAATTAAACCAAAGTCGTATAAAACGCGCACAAGAGTGTAGCACTCGAACGTAATTAACATCTTAAATTAAATCATCCATAAGTATATAAGAATACGAACAATAAAGTTTTTTTTTCAAATTCAAGATATGAGTTTTAAGGCCTTTTGGCACTTTACACCCCCGAAAATATCACTTTTGGCACTTTGCACCAACAATGTTTAAATATTGCACTTTGCACACCCCCCTCCTATTCTTATATTCTTGGCGTTTTGCACCCTAGCAAGGGTAATTTCTGATAGATGAATTCAAAGTGCTCGGGTGCAAGGTGCCAAAAATATGAGAATGTGCGGGGTGCAAAGTATAATATTTAAATATTGGGGGTGCAAAATGCCCAAAATGATATTTTCAGGAGTGCAAAGTGTCAAAAGCAAAAGCCCGAGTTTTAAAGATCATATAAATTAAACATAAAATTAAGCTAGCGGGATTAGAGCAAGCGGAAAGGAAGAGAGATATACCTTCCGGTCTTGAGTGAGGAGGCGTCGGATCTGGAGGTGGGGACCCAGCAGAGACGGGCTGGGCTTATATGAAGCTATCGGGTAGTGGCTGGAGGTGACGGAACCAAGGCTCGTCGATTACATAGAGGGTTTAAAATAGATATTTCCGGCGCTCGTTAAGGTGGTCTTCTGAGGCGGCGGCGGCGTCGAGATCTGGACCTGAACGAGGAACGGCAAAGCAGCGATGTGAAGGCGCAGGCTCTGATGGAGAAGGGTTCTCTGGCGGCTCGATCTCGACGGACAGTAGTAGGGAAATGGACTCCGGCGACCAGCGAGGCTACTGATGGAGGAGGCGAGAAGAGGAGGCTGATTGTTCGCAGGCAGGAGGGACTGTCGGCTGGGTAACCGGAAAACAGAGAAATTTATTACTCTGTTTCACAATTTTGCCCCAAGATGCTCTTTTTACAAGGGACCGGCTCTATAAACGCCCTAACAGTTGTTAGTAATGTTTTTTTCTTTTTTGGTTCTTTAAAAAAAATACCGAAATTCCTAATAGAGATATAAATAGGGCTTTTCAAATTTGCAGATCTAAAAAGGATATTTGCAGATCTATTTTTTAAAAATTCACCTAATTTATAACCTAAATAAAAGATTCTAATTGCAGCCGCATCTATGCTCATTTCACGATTTCTCCTATGCACGTCCGACTTGAACTCTCGCTGCCTCCCAGAGAGTTTTGAAACCAAATTTTTAAAAATCGGACCGGTCCAACCTTTCAGGCCGCTGGCCGGACCACCGCCCGGTCCGGTCAAGACTAGTGACCCGGTCGAACAAAGGACCGCCCAAGAACCGGAAAACCGGGCGGGCGGGCCGGTGATCCGGAAACCGGGCACGGGTTTACCAACCCGGGCGGGCCAAGGAGAATAATTTAATATCCAAAAAATTTTGGTGGTGTGAGGATAATTTAATTTATTATTAAAATATATTATATACATATACATATTGAAGAGAATGATTTAGGGATGAAAATCTTAAGGGTTCAAATGACACTCTTCCTCTATTATAGCACTAGATGATATTATACATTAAGGACTAAAATACCCTCTAACACTCCCCCTCAAGCTGGTGCATAGAGGTCTTTCATGCCCAGCTTGGATACAAATTTTTCAAAAATAGGTCTACAGAGAGCTTTTGTTAGGACATCCGCTGTCTGCTGAGAAATAGGAACAAATGGAGTGCAAATCACTCCAAATATGAGTTTTTTCTCTAATGAAATGTCGATCTATCTCAATGTGTTTGGTCCTATCATGCTGGACCGGATCAGCTGCAATACTGATGGCAGATTTGTTATCACGGTATAGAATCATGAGATTCTCTATGGGGATTTTGAGATCAGTCAGAAGAATCCTCAGCCACAAAAGCTCACATATCCCCAATGCCATCGCCCGGTATTCTGCCTCGGAACTCGAGCGAGAGACAACTGACTGCTTCTTGCTCCTCCATGTGACCAGGTTGCCTCCAAGAAACATACAATAACCAGATGTAGATCTCCTGTCTGACACTGATCCTGCATAGTCTGCATCCGTCCATGCTTCTACTCTGAGGTGACCGGTTTTGGAATGTAGAATTTCTTTGCCAGGGCATCTCTTCAGGTAGTGAAGTACACGTATTGTGGCATCCCAATATGGCTTCCTTGGGGAGTGCATGAACTGACTAAGAACACCAACAACATAGGCAATATCCGGTCGAGTCATTGAGAGGTAGATCAGTTTCCCCACAAGTCGCTGATACTGTGAAGCATCTGTAGAAGATAGTAACTCCCCCTCAGTGTCAGCCAGGCGGTGGGATACTTCGACGGGAGTATCCACAGGTCTAGAATCAGCCAGACCCGTCTGCTGGAGAAGGTCCAGAATATACTTGCGCTGAGAGATATAGATGCCACAAGACGAGCGAGCCACCTCGATGCCCAGGAAGTAGCGAAGATGACCCAAATCGATCACCTCAAATTGGTCATTGAGAAAGGACTTGACCTCAGAGATACCAACAACAGCATCACTCGTAAGCACAATGTCGTCAACATAGACAATCAGGGCAACCATCTTGCCAACACGGTAGCGCAAGATTAGAGTATGATCAGCATGACTTTGTTGGAAACCGAAGCGAAGCATGGCCTTAGTGAAGCGATCGGCCCACGCCCGATGCGACTGCTTGAGACCATAGAGGGAGCGACACAAACGACACACAAGCCGCTGATCAGCAGAGGAGTGAAAACCCGGTGGAGGTACCATATAAACCTCCTCATTAAGGGTGCCATGAAGGAACGCATTCTTCACGTCCAGTTGAAAGAGTGGCCAATCACGGAGAGCTACTAGTGAGAGAATGACTTGAATGGTGTTCATCTTGGCAACCGGGGCAAATGTTTCATGGTAGTCCACCCCTTGTGTCTGAGCATAGCCCTTGGCCACTAGGCGAGCCTTATAGCAAGCAACAGAGCCGTCAGGATGATGCTTGACGGTATAAACCCATTTGCAGCCAACCTCCCATCGAGATGGAGGAAGAGGAACCATGTCCCAAGTGTGATTTTTGGTAAGGGCATCAATTTCTTCTTGCATGGCAGCTCGCCACTCAGAAGAGTCAAGTGCCTCTGCAACACTGTTAGGAACCACCACAACAGAAATAGAGGCAACAAAAGCACGATATGGGGATGATAAAGCAGAGTAGGTAGCATAATCAGTCATAGGATAAGGACAATGACGAGTCCCTTTGCGAAGAGCAATAGGGAGATCGAGATCATCCAGAGGAGTACCTGGTGGGGAGGACTGGATCGACGCCACGACATCGAGAGGGTGTGCTCGAGGTACCTGTAGTGGCAAACGGGTAGGAGGAGGACAATCATCTCTCGCCGACGATGGTGGAGCAGCAGGTGGTGAAAGAGGCACAGGAAGAGGGAGAGGAAGAGGAGGTCTATCCTCATGTAGCAAGGAAGAGGACTTAGAAAAGTAGGGGACGGATTCCCAGAATGTGACATCACGAGAGATGAAGACACGCTTGGAAGGAGGATGATAGCACTTACAGCCCTTCTGAAGTGGTGAATAACCAAGAAAAACACACTTGGTGGCCCGGGGATCGAGCTTGGAACGACCCGGAGGAGGAAGCTGAACAAAGCATGTGCAGCCAAACACCCGAAGACGAAGGTCAAACAGAGGGCGGGTCGGGAGGAGAACCGCACGCAGGGCAGCAAAAGCCAGGACGCGAGATGGGGTCCGGTTGATGACATGAGCAGCAGCAAGGACAGCGTCAACCCAATAGGAAGCAGGGATAAACATGTCAAGGCTCATGGCGCGGGCTAAGTCCAGCAAGTGTCGGTTCTTGCGTTCAGAGACCCCATTTTGTTGGGGGGTATAGGTATTGGAGAATTGGTGAAGAATGCCATGAGTGTCACAGTAGGAGGAGATACCAGTGTTGTCAAACTCCTTGCCTTTGTCAGTGCGAAAATTTTTAACTTTAGTGTGAAATTGAGTATCAACCATCGCCAAGAAGCTATGAAAACATGCAAGGACCTCAGATTTAGATCGGAGAAGATATACCCAAGTGGCCCGACTATAGTCATCAATAAAGAGAAGGAAGAACCGGTACCCTTGGATGGAAGTGACAGGAGCGGGTCCCCAAACATCAGAGTGGACGAGGTCAAATGGTGCAATGGCTCTAGGCGTAGTGGCCAGAGAATAAGATGCACGAGTATGTTTTGCTAATTCACAAGGTTCACACTTAAGAGATTCATCGGAAATACCATGAAATAAAGAAGGAAACATAAGTTTGATATATGAAAAGGAGACATGGCATAAGCGAGCATGCCATAACATCAAATTCGCAAAAGCCACAGAACTAGAATGTAAAGCAGATACATGGAAGGTAGGGGTAGCTAGAGATGCAGCAGGAGCATGTATAGCATTAAGCAGGTACAGGCCTCGAGCTTCATGGCCACTCACAATCGTACGCCCGGTCGCCAGATCCTGAAAAACACAAGAGGACGGAGTAAACGTCACGCTACAATTCAGCGATTTTGTCAAGGCACTAAGTGAAAGTAAATTATTAGAAAAATTAGGAACATGAAGAACATCAGCTAAAGGAAGGGAAGGAGTGGCGTGAACACATCCTTTTCCAGCAATAGGAGTAAGAGACCCATCAGCAAGGCGAACCTTATGTTGATCGGAGAAAACAGAACAGGATCGGAAGTGGGACGACATACCAGTCATGTGATCTGAGGCTCCGGAATCGATGATCCAGGAGGGAGCTGCGGTGGTTGCACTATTAGCAAAAGCATAGGTACCTGACTCTGCAAGGGAAGAGCTGCTAGTGTGGGAGAGATCGAGCTGGGAGACATACTGACGGAAGCGATCGATCTCATCTGCAGACAGGGAAGGTGGCTGAGAAGAAGCACCATCTGCAACATGGGCTTGGCTGGGACGACCACGAGAAGCCTGCTGACCGGGACAGCCATGTAGAGAGTAGCACTCAGCCTTGAAATGTCCAAACTTGCCACAGTAGTCACACCGTCCTGGTTTACGACCGTGTGGGGGTCCAGAGCATGAAGAGCGACGATCCGAAGGACGACGACCCATAACAGAGGCAGGAGCCGGGAACTGAGCAGCCATCGCAGTACACTCCGACGGAAGAGGGAGCAGTGGGGTCATCACCATCCGACGGCTCTCGTCGGCAAGGGTAAACTGATAGGCCTCCTCAAGGCTCGGGAAAGGATCCAGACTAAGAATGTGAGAACAAGCAAAATCAAACGCAGGGGAGAGGCCGGCAAGAAACTGGAACACTCAGGTTTTAGCCACCCGATGATTGTAGCGCTCGGCATCAGTCGTAGTGTCCCATGCCTCAAGCAAATCATAGTAGTTGACCTCCTCCCAGATGGCACGAAGTTTGGAGATGTACTCCGAGAGAGGGGAATCCCCTTGCTTGAGCTGGGAGATTTGTAATCCAAGTTGGAAGATCTGAGCATTGTTCTCCCTTTGAGAGTAAGTACGGACCATTGAGTCCCATATCTCCTTTGTCGAACTCATAAACATGTACCCTTGAGTGATGGAGGGGATCATGGAGTTGATGAGCCAAGACATGACCATAGCGTTCTCTCCAAACCACTTAGGGTAAGACGCATCCGTTTCTGTCGGGGCTTTGGTCGCACCGGTGAGGTATCCAATCTTGAAGCGGCCCCCAATGTACATCTTGATACTCGGGCCCAAAAGAGGTAATTCGTGCCATCGAGCTTCACGGTGGTAATCTGAGATACAACTGTGTCCACTAATGGATGACCCATCGATACGGAGGAGTCCATTCCACCAATGCTCGTCTCCACGCCAGAGGAGGAAATGGAAGAAGACGACATGGATCCCACTCGTGAGAATGATGAGAACTACCTTGCCGAAAGAGGAGAGAAGGCAGAAAAAAAAGAAAGGAAGGCATGTTTAAACACCCATAACCACGGACCCGGGGTCGGCTACCAAAAACAGACCAGCGGGGTCGAACTCAGCGGCATGGCACTGTCGGAATCGCTGGAGAAGAAGAAGCTGAGCAGAGCTGAAGCCGGGAGAGAAGCAGAGCAGCGGCGTCGGCGAGCAGCGGAGTCATGGCTGCTCGATGTCGCAGAAGAGGGGCTCGCTCGATGTCGCAGGCGGAAGCAGGAGGAGGCGTCGGGGTCGATGAAGAAAGCCGGAGGAGGCGACGAGATCTGTGATGCCGGATGCGGAAGCGGAGGCGTCGTGCGCGATCGGAACTGGAAGGGGCGGTGCAGGATTGGAAGCGGCGGACTCTCAAACCCTAACCTGGCTCTGATACCATGAAGAGAATGATTTAGGGATGAAAATCTTAAGGGTTCAAATGACACCCTTCCTCTATTATAGCACTAGATGATATTATACATTAAGGACTAAAATACCCTCTAACACATATTAACATAAATATAAAATAAATTAATATTTCACTCTCACGCGTATTAAAAATTGGTGAAATCCTCTCATTTTTATTCCGTTTTCAATTATATTTTTTAATATAAACTAAAAATTATGTCGATATATAAATGGATATTCCGATGTACCATATAATATAGATGGGTGATTTCCAACTGGTGACATCAACCATGAAAGAGAGAACTCAAAATAGTTGCGGCCTTGCATGGGGCAAAAATCTTATTTATCAATCCAGTATCACTAAAACCAATTCAATATTTTCAATGGGAATTGATAATAATTCCAAATGACATTTTTAATTTTCAAAAAAAAAGTTTGAAAGATAAAATTTAGATTCTGTTTCAATGATATATTTATATTTTTTGGTTTATTTCATATTATTAATCAGTAGAAGGAAAAAAGGTTAAAGAAAATCAATTTTAAATTTTTTTTAAAAAGGGCTGCAAATATCCGTTGGGCCTGCAAATATCGATTTGGGGGTTGCAAATATCCAAGGGCTGCAAATATCGATTATGGGCCTGCAAATATCAGCGCCTTATAAATAGGGCATTGTTAAAGGTATGCCTATTATGGGTAATGAGCCAATGGCTATTCAGGGATATAGAAAGAAGTGGGTAAATCTCTTTTTACAACTCACGGGCCCCAAAAATTGCTCCTCTTACATCTTGTATGTCGGAGAAATCGCTCAACTCGCGGCTTTGAACTCCACGACGATCAGCCATCTTCGCCCGTCGTCACCTTCTGTAATCATCGGCGGGACCTTCGCTCGGCCTCTACCCGTCGGCATCTCCAATCTAGGTATTTCTCAATAGCTGTTTCTTCCAATTTCTAGGGTTTCGTCGTGGCTTCCTCTATTCTCCCTTTCGCCTGCTTGCCTCATACTTCCTCACGTCGGCATTTGCCAGCAGGCGAAATGGAATGGTCGTCCTTACGTCAGCATTTGCTAGCATTTCCCACTTTTGTGATCTCCGGCTTTTAATGTCAAGGTTTCCTCTCGATCCAGATGTGTTTGACTGCTCAACATTGTCATTGTACAACCCATATTCGTCGAGGATGGGTCCTACCATGGCCAGATCAGCGGGAGTCAAGGTCAACAAGTCAAGATAGAAGTCAACATCAGTATGCAAGACCTTAGAAGGCCTGGGCGAGTATGGCGAGCTCCCCTCGCATACTCGTCAGGTAGGCGACTAGGCGAGATACTCGCCCAGCCTGTGTGAGTTCCTCCTGGAATTCGCCTAATCGCCAGGGGGTGGGGTATAAATAAGACCCCCCCCCCTCCTTGGATTTGCCTATAAATAGGACCCCAGGGGTACGAGGTGAGGATACGAGAAATCCTCGGCAGGATACTCGCGCGCTTCATTTTCTGGATACTAGCTTTGCCTTCGGATTCCTTTTCCTGAGAGAACAAGTTCGCGACTTTGAGACTTTGTCAGCTAGCTTCCCTCGTACCCAGTTCGGCCATCTTTGGTTGAGAAGGGGATGCTCCTTTCAAGCATTCGGGTACGTGGTGGGACCTTCCTGCCGCAATGTCTGGGGTCCTGTTCGACCTGATTCTTCGTTCTAGTCACCCTAGCCTTCTGATCTAGCTTCCGAGGTAACCTTAAACAGCTTTGGTCCGAATTTTGAGGTTAGGAATTTTCCTGGCTTCAACACTTGGTGCGGTGAACGTGGATCGCAGCCAAGGAGGAAAGTTTGTAGGTTGTGTGAGATGGCCAATGGTGACGAGCAAGGAGAGTTGGTCGGCAACACGGCAGGAGGAGGAGACGCCGCGCGAGGCAGCGAGTTTGTGACAGTGGCCGCCTTTGTGGAGTTCGCGAAGAAGATTGAGCAAACCATCCTCGCCGGGTTCGCTCAACGCCCCGAGGTCACGGCGACCTCGCCCCGTCGCCTAACACCATTGGAAGAGGAAGCGTCGCCAAGGCGAGCTAGGAAGGAGCCCGCATGGGCAAGAGTGGAGCGACTGATGCAGTCGCGACTTTACCCGACGAGCAGCCAAGGGGTCCGCTTTCGGGATCCAATGTCACCGGCGAGATGCAGAGATACTCGGCATTATAGTGAATATGATGTCTCCAGCGAGGATGAAACTCGTCACCGCCAGGGAGGGAGGAGCCCCTTCTGTGACGAGATCCTCGCCGCCCCAGTTCTAGAAGGATTCAGGGAACCTGTTCTCACTTACTACTCCGTTAGAGACGACCCCATCAGACACCTCCAGTGGTTTGAAGACGTCGTCTCCATCCGCAACATGTCCGACGCCTTCAAATGCAGGTTCTTCGCCATCACCCTCAAGGGGAACGCCAAGGATTGGTTCCATCAACTACCGGCAGGGTCCGTATACTACTTCTCAGATCTGCGTCGGGGCCTCATGGCGAGGTTCGCGACATCGAAGAAGAGGAAGAAGGAAGCAACGACCCTCTTCAAAATCGTCCAAGGGCAGCACGAGAGTTTGGGTCACTACATCGACCGCTTCTAGGAGGAGATTTTGGAGGTAGAAGAGGTGGACAACTTTACCCTGATGGTCGCCCTTAAGTTCGGGTTTAAGTAGGGGTTGTTCAGTCTGGAGATGGGGTCCAACCCCCCGAGATCCTTTGAAGATATAATAGAGAAGGCAAACATCTTTATTCGGCGAGAGGAGAAGAATAAGGATTTCCTGGCAAGGCTAGAGGGGGAGATAGCGACGGAGAAAGGGTGAGCAGGACCCTCGGGGTCGAAGACGAGGAGGACGCCAGAAAGGCGGGAGGAGAAGAAGAAGGAAGAGTCAAGAAGAGAAGAGAGAAGGAAGAGAGAGGAACCCAGAAGGGTTGAGTAAAGGAGGCAGGAGAGGCCTCAAAAACAAGAGGAGAGGAGGCCGGCGGAGGCCCGAGAAAGTGGAAGGGGAGAAAGGCAATTCCAATATCCGGAGAATCGCCCCCAGTGGAGACCAACAAGGCAGCACTACCAGGAAGGAAGGAGGGATGGAAACCGGCAAGAGGGAGGCCGAGGAGGAGGAAGATGGGAGACGATGGTCATCGCCCGCCAAGATCAAAAACGGCGCCGGAGGGAGCAGCGGGCGATGCACCAGGAAGCAGAGATTGCCCTCTACTGCGATATTCATCGAGTAGAGGGGCACGGGACCTTGGCTTGCCCCGAGTTCTGGGAAGCAAGGCAAAGGCTGGAGGCAGGAGCGGCGGAGAGAGAGCAGCAGAGGCAGGAGGCCCCGGTGGGGCAGGTGGCATTCCAAGCTCCAGTGAGGAGGAGGAATGAGGACCGAGTCGACCTGGGAGGTCGCGGGGAAGTGATACATGGCCCAGGACGTGGGCATGTAGGCATGATCTGTTGAAGTTGGTGACCGGGCGGTCTTGCGGTTTGTCTTGGCGGGTTGAAGACCGCGCGGTCTGGCGGTTTGTCTCAGTCGGCTTGGAGACCGGGCGGTCTGGCGGTCTTCCCTGGCAGTCTCTCTTCCTCTCTGGTGTTAGCCGTGCGGTTAGCCCTGCTGTCTAACCGCGCGGCTTGTGCGGTTTGTTTTGTATAGTCCGCTTGTCCTGTAAATTATAGTCTCACATCTCGCAGTATTCTCTCATCTCTCCTCCATTCTATATAAAGGAGGGCATACCTTTGTAATAGATATCTTTTTTGGATAATAAAATTTCAATTATTCAAAAGTTTATTCGCTTGTTCTCTACTTTTCGCTTCTCTCTACTTTCTAACATGGTATCAGAGGACACGGTCATCTCCTCCTGATTCTGTGCGCCCTCTGTTGTTCGCGGCTTGTTTTCAGCATTCTGCGACTTGGCTTCTCTCTGTCCGCGCGGCTTGTTCTATCCGCGCGGCTTGTTTCTGTCCGCTGCCCTGTTCGCGCGGCTTGCTTCTCCTTCTCTTCTCCTACTGATCTTTGTCGCGGCGACCTGTTTCCTTGTCGCCGCGCTCCTTGCTCTTTCCTCCCGCTCCGACTTCCTAGTCGTTGCGGTCTGTCCCTATCCACGTGTGTTGTCTCTCTACTCGCGGCTTGCTGCTGTGTTCTGCCTGACCGTGCGGGTTATTCCTTTCTTACCCGCATCTTGGTCGCGGTCACCTGCTCTTCTCTTCTCTTCTGTTCGCTCGGTCTTCTCAGTCCGCGCGACCTCTTCCCCGCTGGACCTTTGCCTACTTTTTCGCCGCTTTCTTCTTGTTGCCTTCTACCCGCTCCTGCTTGCTAGTCGCCTCGGTCTCATCTTTGGCCGCGCGACTTGTTCTCCTCTGTTCGCCCGACTTTTTTAGGTCGTGCGACTTCTTTCCCTCTGCTTTGCTCGGCTTCTTGGAAGCGGCCTTTTCTAGCCGCCCGACCTATTTTCTGGTCTCCCGGCTTGGTGCTCTATTCTCTTCTCGCGGCTTGTTCTTCTCGTAGCGGTTTGCTACTCTCTTGCTTCCATGACTTTTCTCTCCTCCAGCCCGTCAGCCTCCGTGGTCACCTCTTCTGGTAGTGCTCATGTTGTGACTCGCGGACGATGGCTCATCGACTCTGGTGCAACAAGTCATATGACAGGCAACCCTCAATTTTTCTCTCTTCTTGACACACAGGCTCAGTTGCCCCCAGTCATTGTCGCTGATGGATCTCCCTCCCCGGTCCATGGGACGGGCATGGTTCAAGTCACTCCGTCTCTCTGCTTGGCTGATACCCTCTATGTGCCCAAGTTTCCGTGCAATTTATTATCGGTTACTTCTTTATGCAAGCAACTACAGTGTTCTGTCACATTCACCCCTACCTCTTGTGCTTTTCAGGATCCGGACTCCCAACGGACGATTGCTACCGGGACTGAGAGTGGTGGCCTCTACTTTCTCGACAACGTTTCTGCTCTATCCGCCTTCTCCTCCTCCTCTACAGATCTTCTCCAATGGCATCTTCGCCTTGTACATGCTCCTCCCCGAATTCTCCGCCAGCTCCTGCCGCACCTCCCTCCTCATCATCCTCCTCTAAACTGTGATGCCTGTCAACTTGGCAAACATCACCGCTCCTCCTTCCCACCAATGCAGAGTCGGGGCTCCTCCCATCTGTTCGACCTCGTTCACTCTGACATATGGGGTCCCACTCCTACCCTCACCATCGGTCGGGGCAGTTCCTATTTTGTCACCTTCATTGATGATTTCTCTCGATCTACGTGGGTATATCTTCTTAAAGATCGCTCCGAGTTATTCTCTGTTTGGACCTCCTTTTATTCGATGGTTAAAACTCAGTTCGCTACGTCTATTAAAATTCTTCGTTCTGACAATGCTCAGGAGTATCTCAGCCACGACTTCTCCTCCTTTTGCACTCACCATGGTGTTATTCGTCAAACCAGCTGTGTCTACACTTCCCAACAAAATGGGGTGGCGGAACGCAAAAACCGTCACCTCCTTGATGTCGCTCGCACTAGGATGAATCAAATGCATGTTCCTCGCTCCTATTGGGGTTATGCTGTCCTTCTCTCCTGCTATCTCATCAATCGCCTTCCCTCCACCGTTCTCCACAGTGCTACCCCCTTCTCCCTTCTTTATCCAGACAAGGATCCCTTTCCTCTTCCTCTACACATCTTTGGGTGCACCGCTTTTGTGCACTCTCCCGCTGCCACCCGTGATAAACTCTCACCCCGTGCCACCAAATGTGTCTTTCTGGGCTATTCTCCCACTCAGAAAGGCTATTGTTGCTTTGACCCTGTTACCCGCAAGCAATTTGTCTCTGCGGATGTTACCTTCTTTGCCAATGCCTCTTACTTCTCTCCCGCTTCCTCTTCTCCTCCTCCTGCTCCTCCTTCTCATACCAACTCATCCCTTCCCTCTGCTCCCACTGAGGTTCCGTCCTCTCCACCCACTCCACCGCCTTCCCCATCCTCCTCATCTCCACCCTCTACTCCGCTTTCTCCCTCCACTCCGCTGCCATCTCTCTCTACTCCCGGGCCAGCTCTCTCCACCACGGATACTCCGGATACTGAGGCACCTGCTGACCTGGATCTCCCGATTGCTCTTCGCAAAGGGGTTCGGGCTTGTACCCACCATCCTCTTGCTGCGGTTGTTTCCTACGATCGCCTTACCCCTGCTCGCCGAGCCTTTGCCCTGGCTATCTCGGCCACTACCACCCCCCGTTCCTACCAGGAGGCCCTTACTATTCCTCACTGGAAAGTTGCCATGGATGAGGAGATTGCTACTCTCACTGAACGGGGTACCTGGACCCTTGTTCCGCCTCCTTTCGGCACCGATGTTGTTGGTTGTCGCTGGGTCTTCGTAGTGAAGTTTCTCCAAGATGGCAGTGTGGATCGTTATAAGGCTCGCCTGGTTGCCAAGGGTTTTACCCAAACTTATGAGGTTGATTACTTTGACACTTTCTCGCCCGTGGCTCGCCTCAGCACTATTCGGGTTCTTCTCTCTGTAGCTGTCAACAGGGATTGGCCTATCTCGCAGCTAGATGTTAAGAATGTCTTCCTCTATGGAGATCTGCAGGAAGCTGTTTACATGGAGCAACCTCCTGGGTATGTTGCTCAGGGGGAGACACGTGTATGCCGGCTAAAGAAGGCTATATATGGCCTCAAGCAGAGTCCTCGTGTCTGGTTTGACAAGTTCAGTGGCATTGTTGCGGCCATTGGTTTTACACGAAGCTCAGCAGATCACTCCTTGTTTGTTAGGAAAACCGCCTCTGGTCTTGTTGTTCTTGCGGTTTATGTTGATGACATTCTTCTTACTGGCGATGACCAGGATGGGATACTGATGATCAAGAAACACCTTCGTCAACATCTGGTTACAAAAGATATGGGCTCCCCGAAATACTTTCTGGGGATTGAAATCTCTAGAAAGCCCAACTCCATGGTCCTTTCACAACGGAAGTATGCTCTTGATCTTTTAAAGGATGCAGGACTCACTGGTGCTAAACCTGCACGTTGTCCTATGGCTGCTGGAGAAGACAAAACTTGGACAGATGACTCACCTCTTCTCTCTGATCTTACGAGATACCGGCGTCTGGTGGGCAAGCTCATATATCTCACGGTAACCAGACCCGACATCTCCTATGCTGTTGGCAAGGTGAGCCAGTTCATGCAAGCTCCGAGGGAGTGTCATCTACAATCTGCTCTGAGGATATTAGAGTATATTAAAGCTGCTCCAGGGAAAGAACTCCTATTTCAGAAGAATGGTCACCTAAGGGTTGAAGCTTACTCTGATTCAAGCTATGCAGATGACAAAGGGGACCGCAAATCGACTTCAGGTTTCTGCACATTTGTTGGAGGCAATCTTGTGAGTTGGAAGAGCAAGAAACAGTCTGTCGTTTCCAGGTCTAGTGCAGAGGCTGAATATCGTAGCATGGCATCGACTACATGTGAGTTGAAGTGGTTGCGGGCTCTCATGCTTGACTTAGGAGAGGTTTACAACTATCCTCTTCCTATGTTCTGTGACAATAAGGCCGCGATACACATTTCCAAAAATCCGGTCTTTCATGAGAGAACAAAACACATAGAGTCGACTGTCATTTTATTCGAGAAGAAATATTGAAGAAAAAGATTTGCACTCCATTTGTCACGTCCGACAACGAGTTGGCAGACGTCTTCACCAAGCCAGTGTCCGCTTCCTTTTTCCACATCTGTGACAAGCTGGGCATGATCGATATATATGCTCCAGCTTGAGGGGGAGTGTTGAAGTTGGTGACCGGGCGGTCTTGCGGTTTGTCTTGGCGGGTTGAAGACCGCGCGGTCTGGCGGTTTGTCTCAGTCGGCTTGGAGACCGGGCGGTCTGGCGGTCTTCCCTGGCAGTCTCTCTTCCTCTCTGGTGCTAGCCGTGCGGTTAGCCCTGCTGTCTAACCGCGCGGCTTGTGCGGTTTGTTTTGTATAGTCCGCTTGTCCTGTAAATTATAGTCCCACATCTCTTATTTGTATTCTCTCATCTCTCCTCCATTCTATATAAAGGAGGGCATACCTTTGTAATAGATATCTTTTTTGGATAATAAAATTTCAATTATTCAAAAGTTTATTCGCTTGTTCTCTACTTTTCGCTTCTTTTCTCTACTTTCTAACATGATCAATGGAGGGGCCGGACTCGGGGCTTCCCGCAAGGGAAGTCTCCACCAGATCTATCGGAAGAACGTCGCCTCGACGTCACAGACCCCGCCGTCATTGGAAGAGATCACCTTCTCCCAGGGGGGTGGAACCTAATCCGGACAAGGTGAAGGCCATTTTGGAGATGGCGTCACCAAGGGATCCCAAGGAAGTTCAAAGGCTGACTGGAAGGCTGGTAGGCCTTAGTCGTTTCTTGTCCAAGGCATGGGAGAAGTGCTCCCCATTCTTCAAGACCCTTCGGGGGAATCAAAAGTTCGAATGGACGGCGGAATGTGAGGAGGCCTTCGGAAAGCTCAAGCAACAGCTAACCCAAGCTCCTCTCCTCCAGGGCCCGCGGGGTAACGAAGATCCCTTCCTCTATCTGGGAGTCGGGGCAGAGGCAGTTAGCTCGGTGTTGGTCCAGAAAGAAGGCAAGAGGCAGCTCCCCGTCTACTATGTTAGTAGAGTGCTGCGACAGGCGGAAACTAGATACCCTATCTTGGAGAAGTTGGTGTTTGCCTTTGTGATTTCGGCCCGGAGGCTCCGTCCGTATTTTCAAGCTCATTCCATCAGGGTCGTCTCCGATCATCCTCTACGGAGTATCCTGGACGGTGTGGAGCATTTTGGCAGACTGGCGAAGTGGGCGGTGGAGCATAGCGAGTTCGATATTTCATACTCTCCGAGGGTGGCAATCAAGGCGCAGGCAGTGGCGGATTTCCTAGCTGACTTCTCGGCCGAGGTAGAGGGTGAAGAAGGCTCTTCTAGCACAGTCTCCTGGAAGATGTTTATGGATGGGGCTTCGGGCAGATATTCCGTGGGAGCCAGAGTCGTGCTCGTAAGCCCTCAGGGAACCAGGATCGAGTAAGCGGTCGAGATCCTTTTCCCAGTTACCAATAATCAGGCGGAATACGAAGCCATGGTGGCCGGCTTGCGTCTCGCCAGGGAGCTCGCAATTCGAGATATAAGGGCCTTCACCGACTCAATGGTAATAGCGTCCCAGATCAGGGGGGAGTTCGAGGTTAATGATCTGATTCTGCAGCGATACTTGATCAAGGTAAAGGGTCTGATCGGGGGGTTTCAATCCTTCTTCGTCGAGCATGCCCCCCGAGAAGAGAATTCAGAAGCCGACTACCTCGCCAAGTGCGGTCCCCGGGTCGGGGGTACCGTGACTGAACTGTTTCGACCGTCCATCGAAGAAGGGGAGATGATGGATATCGAGCAGAGGGCATCCTGGAGGGATCCATTTGTTTCTTTCCTAACCACAGGTCAGATTCCTGCCAGCGAGGGGGATCAGAGGAAGTTCCGTTATAAAGCCGCATACTACTTACTTCAAGAAGGGGAGCTCTACCGCAAAACCATATCAGGTCCTCTTGCTCGGTGTCTCTCGGAGATTGAAGTCCCTCGTGTCTTGGAGGAGATTCACTCAGGGGAGTGCGATAGTCATTCAGGGACTCGCACTCTGGAACAAAGAATCCTAATGCATGGGTACTTTTGGCCCCACCATTTGGAGAGATGCGGAAGCCTTCTCCAAAAAGCGTCCCCAGTTTCAGCTCTTCGCGCCTCTTCAACTGCAACCGACTCAACACCTTCGCTCGATCACTGCTCCATGGCCCTTCGCCATCTGGGGTATGGACTTGATCGGCCCTTTTCCTCAGGCTAGCGGGCAGAGGAAGTTCGTTCTCGTTATGATCGACTACTTCTCCAAATTGATCGAGGCAAAAGCTCTGGCCAAGACCACTTTGCAGATTGTAAAGAACTTCATTTGGGGAGAGATCGCATACAGATTTGGAATTCCTCTCTCCATCGTCACCGACGACGGACCGCAGTTCGCCAGCTTAGAGCTAGAGGACTTCTGCAAGTAGCTAGGGACGGATCTTCGATTCTCCTCTATTCATCATCCTTGCAGCAACGGACAGGTGGAAGCCGCCAACAAGTTGATCATCAACCTGCTGAAGAAGAAAATCACCAACCTGAAAGGCAATTGGGCGGAGCAACTCCCCTCGGTCCTCTGGGCTCTGAGAACAATTCCCAACTCGGCCACGGGGGAAACTCCCTTCAAGTTGTCTCACGGGTCTGAGGCGCTCATCCCAGTGGAGTTCGAGGTTCGGAGCCCGAGAGTCATATCAGCTGGAGATGGTGGCGAAGAATGGCGCTTAGAGAATGAAGACGCTCAAAGGCTCTCACTGGATTTCATAGAAGAGCTTTGTGACTTGGCCTCCATCCGCCAAGAGGAGATCAAGCGGCGCATGACAAACAACTTCGACAAAAATATCCGCCTAAAGCACTTCCTCGCAGGGGATCTGGTTATGAAGAAGGTGGACGTCGCAGGAAGAGGAGCAATAGTGGGCAAGTTACATCCAAATTGGGAAGGTCCCTTCATCGTCCAGGAAGCCTTGGCTACCGGAGGCTATTATCTTCAGGATCAGATTGGAGAACACCTGGGAGGTACTTAGAGCGGGGATGACCTGAAAAGGTTCTATCCCTAGCGGTTCATGTTGTACTTGTATTTACACACGTTTTCAGATATACAAATGTGATAGCAACTATTTGGCTTCTACTTCATTCTTCTTCCATCTTAAGTTTCTGAGAACTCAAGTTTCTGCTCCAAGATCGATCCGAGAAATCGACCGTCAACGTGTTTCTCCTAGATAGCCCAGTGCGGACGATGGGACGATGCCTCGGGATATAAGCGTCCTTGTAAGACCAGACCCTTGCATTGACGGCCGAGATTAGCTCCCCCTTGCATGTCAGCCTAGCTACCCCCGACCGCATCTCTCCTCCGGCTGGAGGAACTAGCAGGAACAGGTTCTGACCCCGACCTCTTGGGTTCGAGGAAGGATCAACCTTGTCGAGCTCTCTTTTTGGGCAGCGACCCTTCCTTTATTTCCAATGGCCAGATAACCAACTGAAGGGCAAGGATAGGCGTTAGGGTATGTTAGTCGTGAGTGCGTCCCGAGGGACCCTCGGAAGAACATTACCCCTCGCCCTTGCATTTGCGCTCATGGACAGATGGTAGAGCTGGAAATGGTTCCAACCGTTGGATTGGGAAACGTGCCTTCGACCTGTTTCTCCTAGATATCCCAGTTCGGATGATAGGACGATGCCTTGGGATATAAGCGCCCTTGTAAGACCGGGCCCCTTCATTGACGGCCGAGATCAGCTCCCCCATTGCATGTCGACCTAGCTACCCCCGATTGCATCTCTCCTCAGACTGGAGGAACTATCAAGAACAGGGTTGGACGCCAACCTCCCAACTCGACGGTGGTGAGATCATCGTTCTCTTTATTATTTCTTCGTCCTCAAATATATTGATGCGCTTGATTCATTGTCAATCTCTTAAAGCAACAGGAAAAATGACTTCAACATATCAAGTCCTCGAGTGGCATTGTTGCCGTAAAACCAAGTCCCTGCATGAGCTCCTCTCCTGCACATTGGCCAAGGACCTCCTCGAGTGAGATCAAGTTACTCACTGGAGTGATGCCGTAATTCGAGACCTCTGTACGAGTTTCTCTCCTGCAGACTGATTACTTACATCCCTGAGTCGACTAACTCCACCCCCAGTTGAGCTTGGCTCCTGCTGGGTGTCGACTGACTCCACCCCCAGTTGAGCTTGGCTCCTGCTGGGTGTCGACTAACTCCACCCCCAGTTGAGCTTGGCTCCAGCTGGGTGTCGACTGGTTTCACCCCCAATTGAGCTTGGCTACTGCTGGGTGTCGACTGGTTCCACCCCCAGTTGAGCTTGGCTCCTGCTGGGTGTCAACTGGTTCCACCCCCAGTTGAGCCTGGCTCCTGCTGGGTGTCGACTGACTCCACCCCTAGTTGAGCTTGGCTCCTGCTGGGTATTGACTGACTCCACCCCTAGTTGAGCTTGGCACCTGCTGCGTGTCGACTAACTCCACCCCCAGTTGAGCTTGGCTCCTGCTGGGTGTCGACTGGTTCCACCCCCAGTTGAGCTTGGCTCCTGCTGGGTGTCGATTGACTCCACCCCCAGTTGAGCTTGGCTCATGCTGGGTGTCGAATGACTCCACCCCCAGTTGAGCTTGGCTCCTGCTGGGTGTCGACTGGTTCCACCCCCAGTTGAGCTTGGCTCCTGCTGGGTGTCGACTGGTTCAACCCCCAGTTGAGCTTGGCTCCTGCTGGGTGTCGACTGGTTCCACCCCCAGTTGAGCTTGGCTCCTGCTGGGTGTCGACTGACTCCACCCCCAGTGGAGCTTGGCTCCTGCTGGGTGTCGACTGGTTCCACCCCCAGTTGAGCTTGGCTCCTACTGGGTGTCGATTGACTCCACCCCCAGTTGAGCTTGGCTCCTGCTGGGTGTTGACTGACTCCACCACCAATTGAGCTTGGCTCCTACTGGGTGTCGACTGGTTCCAGCCCTAGTTGAGCTTCGCTCCTGCTGGTTGTCGACTGGTTCCACCCCCAGTTGAGCTTGGCTCCTACTGGGTGTCGACTGACTCCACCCCTAGTTGAGCTTGGCTCATGCTGGGTGTCGACTAACTCCACCCCCAGTTGAGCATGGCTCCTGCTGGGTGTCGACTAGTTCCACCCTCAGTTGAGCTTGGCTCCTGCTGGGTGTCGACTGACTCCACCCCCAGTTGAGCTTGGCTCCTGCTGGTTGTCGACTGACTCCACCCCCAGTTGAGCTTGGCACCTGCTGGGTGTCTACTGACTCCACCCCCAGTTAAGCTTGGCTCCTGCTGGGTGTCGACTGACTCCACCCCCAGTTGAGCTTGGCTCCTGCTGGGTGTCGACTGACTCCACTCCCAGTTGAGCTTGGCTCCTTCTGGGTGTCGACTGACTCCACCCCAGTTGGGCTTGACTCCTACTGGGTGTCGACTAACTCCACCCCCAGTTGGGCTTGGCTCCTGTTGGGTGTCGACTGACTCCACCCCCAGTTGAGCTTGGCTCCTGCTGGGTGTCGACTGACTCCACCCCCAGTTGAGCTTGGCTCCTGCTGGGTATCGACTGACTCCACCCCCAGTTGAGCTTGGCTCCTGCTGGGTGTCGACTGACTCCACCCCCAGTTGAGCTTGGCTCCTGCTGGGTGTCGACTTACTCCACCCCCAGTTGAGTTTGGCTCCTGTTGGGTGACGACTGACTCCACCCCCAGTTGAGCTTGGCTCCTGCTGGGTGTCGACTGGTTCCACCCCCAGTTGAGCTTGGCTCCTGCTGGGTGTCGACTGATTCTCACCCCCCAGTCAAGCGAGTATGAAGAGCGATTATGGTCGAGCGAGTATTAGCTATGCGACTATAAATGATGACGACGTGCGGGTAAAGCGTCACGAACACTCGTCCTCCCCGAACCTACGAGCCTGGCGAGCAACACCAACAAACAAGCATGAAAGCAGAAAATCAACAACATGGTAATTTAAACCCGTATATATCTTTCAAAATAATTACAAGTTACAAAAGATGTCTATTACAAAAATGATGTTAACTGCCTTGTGCGAGCATGACGAATATCGGCAAGCAACTAGGACTCGTCGTCGCCAGTATCAGGCAGATATTCCTTATCTCCAATGTCAGCATCGCTCTCTTCCTCGCCACCATCCTCGCTCTCTTCTTCGCCGCTGCCACTGCTGTCGCTGCTGCTGCTACCACTGCCGCTGCTGTTGGAGCCCGACGACGGCGAAGGCAGGTGATCTGGCAAGACCGTCTCGGCGAGCAGCTCAGGGATAAGTTCGTCTATGGTGAACTCCTTCTCCCCCTCGTCGATCTTCCCACTGACCCTCAGCCTCGCGAGCACGACGTTGTCTGCCGCACGGGCTATCTCGCGCCGGACTGACGACCTCTCCTCCCACAAGACGCGATATCTCTTGACGGTATAGAGAGGGTCCTCCGGCCGTGGCTGAGGAGCAGAAGAACTCGCGCTGGCTTCTAAAACGGCCAGGCGAGTTTCCATCTCGGCAACACGGACATGGGCTGCCTCCAGGTCGGCCTGAGATTTGGCGAGCTTCGCCTCATGCTCATACAATTTCTTGGCGGTCTCTATCTCGGCAGCCTGAGAAAAAGAGCGAAGAATCAGCAAAAAGAATCCAAGTCCTGCAACATCGACATCGCACCATGACGGCGACGTACCTCATAATCCCGCCACCGGACGGATTTCCATGTCGAGATCGATCGCCTTCTTGCTGACGATCTTCAAGGCCTTTGTCCTCTTCAGCATTTTCCTCGCCGCGAAGTGGTTCAGCTCGACAGCTCGCGCCAGCGAGCAAGAGGCCTGCTGTGCAAGCTCCTCTTCGCTGAGGTCCAGCATCGATTCGTCATCGCTTCACCCATAAAGCGCATGAAGGATGGTGAAGGCCTCCCCCTTGTCCTCCCCGTCCTCCGCCCAGGAGGGGAGATTGGTGCTCAATGTCACCAGGTGTTCATCCGCCGACCAGGTCAGCAACGGGTGACCATAGGCGTCCACCAGCTCCAGCCCCAGGTTGAAAATTGGGTGGAAGTGGGGTAGCCGAGCATGGAGCGGCGACTCCTGGTCGCCGGGTTGTGGCGATGACACCTTCTGTTTTTTGGCCGCAGGGCCCGGCGACCTGGCTTTTACCTTACCCTTGGCGAGCCATTTCCTCTCGCCGACATCAGGTGGCGAGTGGGGCTCAAGAAGCGAGGTGGCGACCTCTTTTGCCGGAAGAAGCGGCTTCTCCGGGAGCTCGTACGGCACTGCAAAAGGCCGAGTATACATCAGTACCGAACTAAAAGACGAGTATACAGACGATCCTCGCGCAAAACTTACCCTCCACAGGAAGGATTGACATAAGGGTGTTGACGTTTAGTCGCCAAAATATGACGTCGGACCAGCGACCTCAGAACGACTCGACTAATTGCTCGCGGACGCCTTCCAATGTCGGCGGAAGGAAGGCGACATCGGCAGGCTGGTGCGTCCTTCGCAGGACGCCCACGAAGTCGCCCTCGACGACTACTAACACCTCGCTCCAGTGGTGGACTTTATTCGCCGTCCCCACCAAAGTACAGACGTGACTACTGAAGTAGATCACGCCCTCAGAAGTCGCCGCGAAGGCGAAGATCTTCCGGAAGACGGAGAGGTCAAAGACGATCCCCTCCTCGCGTAAATAGCACAAGAACCCCATGATGATAGCGACACCATTCGGGTTGATCTGCGCGGGGACTATGCCGAAGTAGCGCAGAATTTCACAATACTCCGGCCATAGCGGAAGTCGCAAGCCGGCATCAAAGTGGCGGAGGGAGAGGACCAGCGCGCCTTCAATGAATGTGTTCAGGCGCTCGCTGCTAGTCGGAAGCCTGGCCGAATATCCCTCCGGCAAGAGCCTCTCTTTGAAGCTCGCCAACTCGCGCTTTGTAGTAGTTGATTTCTTGAAAGCAGCATCCGCAAAATTGACGGCATGGGATTTGTGGCGAGCATTGGCGTCATCTCCAACCATTTTCGCGAGTAAGGCGAGTCGAAGGAAACTGGGGAGATGAAGAAGGAAAAAGGGCGAGGAAGCGAGGAAGATCTAAGCGCGAGAGTTAAGACTAATACTCGCGAGCAAGGGGTTGAAAAGCGCAACAACGTACTTCAGTTCTACCTACCCCCTCTATTTATAGGCGCCGGGAGGGGCGGTATATCTTCGTTATGGCAAGTATCGGCCTAAGTCGCGATCTATGCGAGCAAGTGGATTCCATCACGTAAGTCGCACGACGCAGTTGAAATATGTGGCAGCAATAATCGAAATCTACATAACATGTCGCCAGACAAGGTATCACACAACCAGCATAAAAGGAAAAATTAATAAGAGTGCGAGATTCAACCTCGCTTATTACAAATAATTGTCCATAAGGTCACACGCGGCGAGCTTCGAATAAGGAAAAAGGAAAATACAGAAAAATTCTAAGGCCTAGGCCTCTCCGGAGGGTGGGGATGTCGCCCGGCCCAGCCCATCTCGCGCGCCCGCCGGAAGTGCTCTGTCGCCAGCGCCATCGCATCATTGTTGAGCCGCAACTGCTCCTCCATCCTCGTCAATCGGCCGACGGAGCCCATACTCGCATGAATACCGACGAGTTCGTCAAGGACAAGCTGGAGGCGATGGTTGTTAATCGCCATCTGACGATCATTCTCCTTTACCATGTGGAAGCGGGCTTCGTAACTCTCCAGAGTGCTCCGGAGCTCTTCCATCTTCGACATCCGCACTTCCAGGGATGATATTCGTCGATGAGGCTCGCAGATAGCCAGCTGGTCGAACTTACTCTCCAGCTCCATATAGGCGCGAGCAGCGGCATGACGGTATTCGATACCCGACAACCCAATGACATCGATAAAAGCCGCCCCTGGAGTCGCCGACCGTTCTGTCAAAACAAGAAATTCGCCACATTAGAGAAGACACTTAGCCATCATATGCAACATCGGTGGCGGAACATACCGCGGCGAGGAGACCTTGACCGGCGAGGAGAGGATCCACGAGTTGTCTCATCTCGCTGGCTTGTAGATGGCCCACCAGCGACCTCGGCCTCCTTGCCTCGCCCATGACCTCCATGGCCAGGATCCACCACTCTCAGTGGGAAGTAACTCGGCCGCGATTTGCCCGGCTTACTGACCGCGGGCTGCGAGGAAGGATGCAGGGGCAGCGATGAACTCGCTGGTTGCTGAGGGTTATTCAGCGGAGGAGGCGGAGGAAGTCGCGTCGTGGCAACTTTGGAGGGCGTGATAAGAGGCGGCGGTCGCGGCAAGGATGCAGCTACCGACGGGATGTTTGCAACTCTCGGAATAGGCGGGGGGGGGGGGGGGGGGGGGGGGTAGCGTCGAACTCGCCGCGGGTAGCACAAAACACGCCGCGGGTAATGCAGAACTCGCCATAGGCGGCGTGGACCTTACAGCGGGTAGCGCAGTATCCCGCGCGAGGGCGGGCATGGTGGTACTCGTTGGAGGATCCTTACTCACCGGCGGAGCCTTCTTCAGCAGAGGATCCCTCGTCAACGGATCCTTGCTCGCCGGCGTCGATTTCTTTAGCGGTGTACCCTTCGCCGACGGTTCCTTACTTGCCACAAGAACCAAGGTCTCGGGAGTCTTCTTGGCATCGATCTGGATCCGTAGCGTGTGTGCGATCCTTCGTGGTCTCTCGGCAGGAAGGGCGACCAACGGCGCTGAGCTCAGCGGTGCGACATTCAGAACATCGCCAGCACGCCCCGGTGGAGAATTTGTGAGTATCAAAGTAAAGTCAGCAAGAAGTAGCCGCGACTATCGATACAGGAAGGAGCATCTCGACAACATGACGACCTAACAGACTGACGACCTCAACTTGCCGCGACACCGGGGTAGAGACGGTTTCCGGGGCCAGGATGGAGGCGAGCTTCGGGACAGCGAGTGAGCCTAGAAGGCTCGCGCCAGAGGCGGCGACATCGGGAAGGTCGTCAAGCCCCAAGTCGTTGAGTAACTGTTGTGTATCGGCAGAGAGAGCGGGGGAACTAGTTGTCGCCGCAACTTGCCCGGACAGCGGCGACGGGTTATCATCACCAGAGGCGGGCTTCTTAGTCTTCTTCTTCTTGGGGGGAGGAAGGTCGGCGGAGGCGTCTTCCTCGCGCGGCCTCTTTGGTTTGGCCACGCCGAGGATACCAGTCAGCGCAGCGAGGCTGTCTTGAAAGAATTTCTCAGAATTCGACATTGCGCGCGAGTTCTGTCAACCCGGCTAAAAGACCAGGCCCCCCTATTTATAGAGATCGGCAGCCAGATACCAGGCGCGAGCAACTCGGATACTCGGCGCAGCAGCTCGCCGAATAAGTGTTGGATGTTTCTTTTCAAGCTCCTACGTCGCCTGAAAAGAGCGGGGATTGTGTACAACTCGTATTCGTCGAGGATGGGTCCTACCATGGCCAGGTCAGCGGGAGTCAAGGTCAACAAGTCAAGACAGAAGTCAACATCAGCATGCAAGATCTTAGAAGGCCTGGGCGAGTATGGCGAGCTCCCATCGCATACTCGCCAGGTAGGCGACTAGGCGAGATACTCGCCCAGCCTGTGCGAGTTCCTCCTAGAAGTCGCCTAGTCGCCAGGGGTGGGGTATAAATAAGACCCCCCCCCCTCCTTGAATTTGCCTATAAATAGGACCCCAGGTGTACGAGGTGAGACACGAGAAATCCTCGGCAGGATACTCGCGCGCTTCATTTTTTGGATACTAGCTTTGCCTTTGGATTCCTTTTCCTGAGAGAACAAGTCGCGACTTTGTCAGCTACCTTCCCTCGTACCCAGTTCGGCCATCTTTGGTTGAGAAGGGGTTGCTCCTTTCGAGTATCTGGGTACGTGGTGGGACCTTCCTACCGCAACGTCTGGGGTCCTGTTCGACCTGATTCTTCGTTCTAGTCACCCTAGCCTTCTGATCTAGCTTTCGAGCCGATAACCTTAGGCGGCTTTGGTCCGAATTCTGATGTTAGGAATTTTCCTGGCTTCAACAGTCATCCTCATTCTAACATTTCTCTTCACAGGGGCACAACTCTGGTATACCACAAAAAATTTGTTGACCTAGATTGTGGGTATATTAGAGTTTTAGGGTAATAATATGCATGTTCTTCTAGTTTTATGAGTGCACTTGTAAATGTATTGGTGTTTAACAGGTGTGCTTTTTTAGTTTTATGCAAATGAGTGCAGAAAATAAGGCGTTGGTTGTTGAAGAAACGCCACCAATTGCATATGTAGATGTGGGTATTCATTTTATTATGGATATAGAGTTTCCAAGCAAAGATGAGTTAGTTTAATGGACTCGTGAGGTTGGCAGTGGTTTAGTGTTTGTTACTATTACTCAACGAGTAGATAATCTAACATCTCGGGCAAGGCCGAGAATTTTACTTGGCTACGATAGACCGGGTTTCTCTCGTCTTAGTCAATACAAGAAAGGATTTGTTAAGAAGAATATAAGGAAGTCTAGCTCCAAATATTGTGGTTGTCCTTTTGCTATGTAAAGTAGAAAAGATGTGAATTTGGATGTTTGGAGGGTTGAAGTAATATGTGGTACTCATAATCACAAGTTTGTACATCTTGAAGCACACTCATACGCAGGTAAATTGGATGCAAATGAAAAAAAAATGTTCAAGATATGTACGTGTCCGGTGTGAGACCACGAAAATTTTTATCTACTGTTAGGAAAAGAAATCTTGATAACAAAACAACAATGAAAATGATATACAATGAGAAGTTCAAGATGTACAAGAAAGAGTTGGATGATCGAACTCCTATTCAGTTTCTTTCTAAATGTATATATGATGCTTGTTATATGAGTTTTAATCATGTTAATCCTACCACCAACATTTTGGAATGTTTATATTTTGCTCGTCTGACCTCTATTCAGCTCTCCAACATGTTCCCAGATGTTTTATATGGATTGTACTTACAAAACTAATCGATATAGATTGTCACAGCTTTCTATTGTTGGGATTTCATCCACTAATTTGTCATTCTTTTCTGAATTTTTATTTCTATCGAATAAAACTCAATCTATTTATCAGTGGGAACTTGAATGTTTTAAGGGAACATTAAATCATGGTTTTTCACCTAGTGTTTTTGTGATTGATAGAGAAAATGCACTTTTGAATTCCATCAAGCTAGTTTTCCCTCAGGCAAAAGTTATATTATGTCAGTTGCACATCAATAAAAATATTTTAGCCCACTGCAAAAAAATGTTTAAGGAGGGCAAGAAAAGTGACAAATTCTTACGTGTATTGCAAGACTTGGTAAATTCACCAACGGCGCATGATTTTAAATTGAGGTACAATGCTATGTTAACAAACTATGCAGATCTATATCCAGATGTTATTCATTACATTGTCACGACATGGATCTAGCCTTACAAAGAGTATTTTGTGTCAACATGTTTAGACACTTTTTCATTTTGGCAGCTCTACGATCAACCGTATTGAGAGTGCTCATAGTCAACTAAAAAGATTTATTGAGGCTTATATCGGGAACTTGAGCACGGTTTGGAAGAGTGAACACGCCCGTGTCCAGAATTACATCCCTGTGTTAATTCTGACTCGACACTCAACGCCTCTAGTCTGACTCGACACTCGACTCCTTCGCCAGGCACACCTTCCGGACACGTCCATGTCATTCGGCGCATGCCCGTGACTGACTCAAATTTTTCAAACAAGACGCTGCCAACGAGGCAAGGATTCGACGCCTTGTCCGGTGTCATTTCGACACACCTGTGACCGCCACGTGGACATCTATAAGCTTCCAGAAAAAAAAAGCAAGCTCACAGATTTTCTGCTTCGCCTGCACGCCAGTACCGACACGCCTCCCCTACACGCCCGTGAACAAGGCGTGTAATCCGATTTTTTTGCCTATAAATAGAAATTCTCTGTTTAAACCAAGGGTTCACTTTTTTGGGCATTTTGCTTTAGGTAGGGCTGTTAGGGTGCTTTTCATGCTATGTAAGAAGATTTTCTCCCCTCTCTTTAGTGTTTGTTTTAGCTTTCTTTGTAACTCCTTTTTAGCTTGATAAAATTTATAGATTTTCTCCTTATATCGTATTTGAATGCATCTGAGTGCCCCTCCTTAAGTGATCTTTTATCCTTGTTTTTATCTTTTTAAAATGGGTTTGTGTGTGTGTATGAGAGTAACTTGTCCTTTTTTATGTTTTAAATCTTATTTTTGTTTAGTTTTTGCTCTAGGTTTTCTCTTGTAAAGTTTAGTATTTTATGCTAGCTTTTCTTAATTTTTCCCTTAGCTTTTATGTTTTTTAGAACTTTATGTTCATCCTTATGGATTTGTAAAAGTGTATTCAAAGTGATTTTTATTTCTCTTTAAATTAAATTTTCCATTTTAGTTTGTAAAACTTTATGTTCTTTTTAATTTTATTATCACTTTTTATGCAATTTTATAAAGTTATAAGAATGAAAAAGTCGTTATTTTAATTTTTCGATCACTTTGATTTTGCTTTTATTTGAAAATCTTTTTCCTTCTTTAACTTTAATTTTCTCTTGCTATGCATTTTCATCAAGTTCTAGGAGTAGAAATATAATCGTTTTATTTTTTAGATAACTTTGTTTTTTTTTTCTTTTTTATGTAGAGTGTTTGAGTGTTTGAGTTAGGTTTTTATTGTTTTCCTTCTTTTAAGTTTAGTGCGTGTGTGTATGAGATAGCTTTTACCGATTTTATTTTCCGCTTACTCGTTTGAGTATGACTAGCAATTTTACCGCTTTCATTTTCCCCCTACTCGTTTGAGTAGAACTTGTCATTTCCCGCATACTCGTTTGAGTATGACTTACAATTTTACGCCAGCTCGTTTGAGTAGGACTTGCACTTTACTGTTTTTTTACTGCTTTCATTTTCCGCCCACTCGTTTGAGTAGGACTTGTAATTTTACAGCTTTCATTTCCCGCCTACTCGTTTGAGTAAGACTTGCAATTTTACAGCTTTCATTTCTCACTTACTCGTTTGAGTAGGACTTGCAATTTCCCACCTACTTGTTTGAGTAGGACTTGCAATTTTCCACTTTCATTTCTCGCCTACTCATTTGAGTAAGCCTTACCTTTTTCAATCATGTAATTATGTTTTTCATAAGCCGTCCTCATTCCGATGAGTGGCTAATCACTTCTAGCCCTCAGTATCGAAGAGCATTGAGACAGATAAAATCTTTTTAAATAATTAAAGGTCTTCTTTTTCTCTTTAATTAAGAACTTAAGGTTTACCCTGGGTCTACGATGTCTAGAACCACAAATCGATGTATAGTCTCTATGTCGGTTTCCATATGCTAGCTAGCCTAGAGATCGTGCGTATGGACCAATCACCCTTGGGTAAAGGGAGTTCCGCACTAACCCTCGAGAGAGGAGGCGCAGAATTCTATCAGATTGGGTCCCCCCCCCCAATAGCGGGGTTCTTAGTGTAATGTGGCCATTAAGAGGAATCCTTCGTCGAACGAGAGCTCAGTCGAATAGTCTTAATGTTCAGGTGAACAATAGTTCTAGAGATTGGTAAGCTCATTCTTTTGAAATCTCTACGACCAAGTTTTCCCTTTAATTGAATTGAATTTTTAGATCTCTAGTTATATAAAAATTATTTTGGTCTTAATCGATTCAATACTGTGCGCTATTTATTCATCAGCTTTTTCAAGTCTATTTTCTATTTTTATATTACTGCACTATTTTGTTAATTACCCAACAATTTATCTTCGGTAAAATAATAGTCCCTCGAGGGAGGAGTAGAAATAATCAACTCGTCCCCGAGAACAATACGACCTCGATATTCCCCATCGGAATATCCTGTACTACACGCAATAGGTGCACTTGCCTCATTTCATTAAAACTCGGTTTCAACTTATATATATCTCAAATAAATCCGCGCGCTCCGACCACCCGAATCGTTAAATCAAACCAAATAAATAAACCACCAAAAAATAAGGTCCGGGACGCCGTGAGTTTTAACCATCAGTTGTCCAACGCCACATGTATTCTCAGTATGGATGTGTTATCATGAATCAATTGCTGACGAATTGGATTTACAGTGCATGTGCCAAACAGTAGAAACAAAAGAGCATGACAGTGAAATTATTTCTTTGGGGCATCATTGATATACACTATATGTTTTTAATTATCATCGACATGTTAAAAAAGGTATTTAAAAATTTGAAATTTATTAACATGATTTCTCGTGTCTAATGTAGTTTTGGCATATCATTGATATACACGATTGTCCTTTTGCTCACCATTTTGCCTGCTTGCTGGCTGGCCCACTTCCCTAATATATTTGATGGTACTTACTTAACATTCATTATTTCATATTCTAGGAACCCAAAATCAATGCTAAATCTCATACTCTTATTTTTATGCAGGTGTTATTGGATAAACATCAAGAATACAAGTTTTGAATATTATGATTTTTAGTTTTGAATATCTTTCTGTTTAAATTCAGATGCTATAAATATGTTGTATGGATTCATGTTTATATATGCAATAACTGACTTAATTGTTTTATTAAAACAATTTGAAATTGGTCTGCATATATAATATTTGGCCTGCATATAAAAAACTTGGTATGCATATAAAACTCTTGGCCTGCAAGTACATATTGTTGGCCTGCTTTTATCAGCGGCTTGTATTTAGCCAAAAGTAGTTGTATTTAACAATGCTCAAAGTAAAAGGCGTTTATATAGGCAGCCCCACATATGATTATTAGCAGCACCATTTTTTGAAAATAAAAATTAAAAACCTTTTCTCCCCTCCTAAAGGCAACCCTTTTTATATGCCAGGTAGGTCTTTTTTCCATTTGGCTGGAGTCGAACAAAACTCACACCTCTCATATAGGAGCAGATCGTTCCCCCCACGTCGTCGGCTGGTGAAGAACACTGACGAAGGCTCCTTGGTGGTCGACTTGGCCCAAGATCTTGAACCGTGCCGATCATGATTCTTTTCAAACCCAAGTCTGATGATGGTGGATCTTGGCGGTACCGTGATTGATCCCCTTAACCTCGGGCGAGTTCGGGGTTGTGGCGGCCGCATTTTAATGATCTGGGTTTGCCTGGGTCAAAGTTATGCAATGTGGAAGAGGCCTCTAAAAACTGCACTCAACCTGCTTATGTTAATGCCTCAATTAGAGATGAAAAATCTGCTCCCACTGTTTGTGGAAATATCTGATTCCTGAACAGAAAACTGCATCCCGCAATAGTCTATTTTAATTTACAAGTTATAAGATTTAATTTTGTTTATATATTAAACATGTAATATATGTATTACAAGTTGTAGGATTTAAGTGAAAATGGATTAAGATTTTATTAAGAGTTTTAAATTCTGAAAACTTAACAGTTGTTTGTAGATTCAAACTTGAAAACTTAACAGTTATTAGTGGCTTGAAAACTTTACTTTAATTATTAGTGGATGAAAATTTTTTTATATTGAGGATTTAGCCAAAACATATGATTAGTAGTCTTTAAAAAATCCACAACTTCAGATATTAAGAAAGTTCCTTTAAAACTACTTGGTTGGATTTTTCCTGAATTCTGCCTAGATTCTGGTATCTATTTTAAAAATTAAGATCTATAGTTGAATCCCGCTTTTGGCAAAATGCTCAGATTTTGGTTTGAGTTCAGTTTCTTTTTTATGATTATAGAAAACTAAATAATTCTACCCGTAAGGATCACTTTTCGTTACCTATTATTGATCAAATTTTAAAGCAACTTTCTAGTCACTCCTCTTACTGTTTTTTCAATGGCCTTTCAGGATATTTATAAATCCCAATTTTGCCCAAAAACAATAAGAAACTCACTTTTTTATCCCTTCGGCACCTTCGCTTATCGACGAATGTCGTTTGGTCTTTGTAATGCACTGACAACATTTCAAAGATGTAAGTTGATAATTTTTTACAAGTTAGTGGAGCGTGTGATGGAAGTTTTTATGGAAGATTTTTCTGTTTTTGGTGATTCTTTCAAATTATATTTAAAAAATCTCGAGTGTGTTCTTCAATGCTGCGAAAACATTAACTTAGCACTTAACTGAGAAAAGCACCACTTTATGGTCTGAGAGAGATTAGTCCTCAAACATAAAGTTCCAAGAGGAGTTCAGACTGATGGGAGTAGCTTGTTGTACAACCCTGGGTTCGTTGAGTCGGCCCTTAGAGAGTCCCAGGGGCTAAAGGGCGCTATAGCTCAGAGGGGTCGAGTAGGCGAGTGAGGCAGGCGAGTGAGGCAGGCGAGTGAGGCAGGCGAGTGGGCGGACGGGCCCGCACTCGCCCCTAGGCCTGAGGCTCGCGCGCAGCAGGCGAGAATGATAGTCTGTAAGCACTCGCTCAGGGTGGCAATTGGGTAGTGAGCGAGTGCTAGTCTCATCGAGCACTTGCCCTCATCCATGCATAGGTGGGTGCTCTTCTTCTCGCTTAAGCATTCGTCTCCCCTTCATAGAGTTATGTTTTGGCCTGCTATTAGCCATCCCGAATAGCGGAGTTACGTTGTTGGCAAACCAATTTGAGCTGCTGATACGCCCAAAACAGGTGTGCGTATTACACGCAAGTGCACGTGCCGGATCAAGTAATAAATAGTGAGTAAAGTTCATTTCCACGGAGAGGTGGTGAATTTAGTGCTCGCACCTACCAGTTTTTCCTTTTCTTTAAATCCAAGTCAGATAAAATAGTGATTTGTTAAATACTACGATTATGAATGACAACGACTACGAATTAGAATAGACTATGATTCGCTAAAAGAAAGTACTTGGTTATCGAAGAAATAATATTGTATTATGATTTCCGAAGTCTAGTGTGACGAATCTTGTGAAGATGACTTTGTGATGGTGAGTGGTGACACGTCTTGCAACGATTTTAAGGTAGAATATCCGTACCTCTCGATATCGAAAATCCCTAGCCTCTATTTCCCCCTCGAGAGAGACAAGTACCGCATAAAGATCGAAATCCGAAGTTGCTAATATCAAGGAAAAATCTCTTTTTCCCTTCAAATACTATACCGGATCTATAACACACTTACGCAACTCCTCTCTCGAATTATGAAGCGTAGTAAAACGGCGAAACCTTGGACAAAAGTTTCAAAGTAAAGATTATAGATTCGGTAAAAACATTCACCAAACATTCACAAAGAAAAGTTTAAGACTCCATCAACACCAAGACAATGTACTTTCACAATACAAGATTAAAAATGTTTAGTTCATGACGGCGGAGAAATCATATATAATAGATGGAGAGATCTTACAAATCATGTTGAAATTAAAGAGTAAACGATGTAGGATTCCTTTGTCGGAATCGCTCCCTCGATCAGCCTGGAAAATCTCCTCTTTTTCTCTAGCCGCTCCCTTGAAGGATGAGGATCTTTTCAAACCCTATATCAAGAACTTCCTCTCTCTTCAAGATGATGAATCCTCTCCATAACTTCAGGATAATCTCCCATAAAAAACGTCCAACCCTCTCCCCAAATGATGCATCCTTCTATTTTTGCAAATGGCGCAATTTGTTTGAATTTTGAAATTTGAAATTCATCTATAGGTTGCAACCTTTTTTTCAGAAGTTGCAACCTTTTCTGCAGGACAGTATATTTGACAAAATCCTTCTTTCAATTCGTTCTCTTTGGCTTCTCTTGCACAACCACCTAAGGAAAAGACCAATTTAGACATAAATAAAATAAAATTGAATTTACTTACATTTAGACTTTAACTAGGCAGTTTTTTTTTCAGATCGAGTAAAAAGGTCCAAAACTTGGGCTAGATGACTTCTTTTTTGAGAAGTTATCACACCTCCACACTTGAACCTTTGCTAGTCCCTAGCAAAGAAGATTCTAATCTCCGAATTGGGTGAGGTGATAGTTAACAAAATAAAGAACTCACATGAACTTTTTTTCTCAAAGATAAATTAAAAAAGGTCTAGTCCAGGTACCGATTAAACCATTTGAGGAATTGTCGATCATTAAAAGTTCAAAACATTTGAGAATTCATTAGTTTGATGGAAGGGAAATCTCAATTAAAATTTCTAGTGTGGTGTGTGCTACCCTTTAAAATAGTTCACTTCCCTCCAACCTTCCCGTCGAACTTCCTTTAATGACTAAAAGAGAATGAGAATAAGCCGAGTTTTTGACTTAACCACCGGAAGATTTAGAAGTTAGGTTTGAAAGTTGTCATGATGGTTAGTGGGGAGAGTGACTTTGGAATGGTTAGGAATGTGTGTTGATGGTAGAAAGTGACACCCTCGATAAAAAATTCTTAGTGAATCTCCAAACTATGAGTTTCGTTTTCTCATATTTTTTTTTGGGTCAATAGTTGGGATCATTCTAAGTAGGTGTACACATGCTTAGGCCACATATCACTACAACTATTTTCTCTCTTTTTTATAATCACAGTTGGGATCATTCCAGGTATGAATGTACATACCTAGGCCGCATATCACTGTGACACCTTTCACATATGTAATTTTTTAGAGAGTCCGCAGTTGGGATCATTCCAAGTGGGTGTACACACACTTAGGCCATATATCACTATGACTCACACATTTTTATTTTAACAAACACTCATAATTGAAGAGTATACTAAGAATCATCAAATAGGCATCTAGGGGAAATATGCATAAAAGATCAACGTTCAAACTCAAATGGGGTATAAATGATGGTCACTGCTTTGGTTTATATCTCCAATTCGGTTCTTGCTCACCCTCTATTATTATTTTTAGAAGTTCAAACGGGTATATTTTTAAGAAGATCACTCTTTTTAAAGGATAATGTGGGAAGATAAAATATTAAAAGAAATTTGGCCCCATCTTGCTAACTTCAAATCAAAATGGTGTGAACCATTAGTGTCGGCTATCCACCTAGATGAAAATCAGCATGGACTGCATGATTCATTAGTTACTTCGAGAACTTGGATCAAAAATAATTATATTTTCATTTCTCACCCAATTGGTAGGGGTCACACTACCCCCACCTCCACACTTTTGCCCTTTGCTAGTCCCTAGCAAAGCAACCTCACTTCTCATAACAATATATGTGAGTTGTTTGCTCTTTGAAAGAGAACGTGCATAAGGTCAAATATGATGCAGCCAGTAAAAGCACGAAATAATGAAATCTAAAAACTCCCCTAATGTTCGGGTGGCTGAAAAACAGTCCAAACTGCATTCTTGTGTTCCATAAACTTCGTTGACACGTGATGGTTCATCGCTCCTATCCGTGCGGTGTAACCTGCAAGGCACTCAAACCACAGGCTAGACAACCATTTAATTAACATATAAAGTAGCTCACTTCATACCAACAATTTCAGGACATCATTAAGAGAGCACGACACTAAAGGTAGTACAAATGATAATTCAAGACAAATGATATGCAATAGTCGTAATGTAATTATCATCCAGCCTGCTTATTATATTTGTGCAAGATACTATTTTCAACGCATAGGGAAGAAAAACGTAGAAAAAAATATGAAGGAGTACCCTAAGCAAATAGAATAATATCCAAAGTGAATTACTATCATGAATGTCAACACAGAATATCACACATCAAAATGTCAAAACAGTCCCACACATCACAACATATCCATCAAAATACCAAATAATGAAAAAAAAATCTTTTCAGCACCCTAAACATCAAAATGTCAAATCAGTAATCGATGATGGGGAGAACTACTCGTCGCCCTTGCTATCCCCTGACTCCTCTTTGTCTTCATCTTCCTCGTCTTCGGGGTCGGTTTCCTCCTCCAAGTCGGACTCCGTTGCAGCGATTTTGGCGGGATCGGCTCGTGACCAGTCGCTTTGAAGTAAATATCCCTCCGAGTCGAACTGCGATTGAAACTGGTACGAGGGGGCCTCCACCTGTATCCTGGCTACGTGCATCAGCTTCTCCTGGTTCTGACGGATTTCTTCAAATCTCGACTTGAAGTACATGTGTTGGCATCTGAGGTAGGCCTTTATATACTCGGCATTCTCGGCCGTTAAGCCACGTTCCCCCTCATACTTTGATCTTCCAATCACCAACTTCGTGGGGGCAGACGATGTGGGTTTTGCAGATGTCTCAGGTTCCTCACCCCGCAGCTTGCTTAGCTTCGATTTCTTCTCTCCTGTTTCAGCGGCCACCTTAATGTTAACTTCCACCACCGTCTCAGTGATGTGGTGGGCCACTTGCGTAACAAGATCACTCATCTCACTACCAACTCCAGCCAAGCGACATAATTCTGTAATAAGCGTGGGAAACCAAAGCGGTCGCGCCCTGTCCTCCAACACTCGAAGAGTCAATTGCTCACCAATGAGTTTGCCCATGTTAATCTGCATACCCATCAAAATGTTGTAGATTAATGTTAGGCGGTCTAGAGAGATGTTGTTCAGGTGGCGAGTCGGTAGAATGCTAGCGTTGATGAAGAGGAGCCATACTTTTGCCTCCCGCGAGAGGCTAGTTGACTTAATTGCCTTAAAAGAACGGCATGCCCATTCAGGTTGAGGTACACAGCACACGGTAGTTACAATCTCAGACGGTGGCATGGTCGCTTGGAGTGCCATTAAGCTACCCTCAGTATTGTCATCCAACTCAAAGAGATTGTTGATTATTGCTGCAGAAAAGCACACCTGTTTGCCTCTAACTGAAACAGTGGTTCCTTCCCGGAATCTAGCGTTGGCATAGAACTCGTACACCCACGGCAGCACCTCTGTTATAGGATGACAAAATGTCTCCCACCGGAGAGCTTTGATGTGTGCAGAATCTGTATTCTGCGCGCGGCGAACTTCGTGGCCATTTTTAGGTGTGATATGGCCAGATCTGGGCTTTCGGCTAAACACGAAAGTTGAATCCCTTGAAAATACCGTTCCAACGAATGGTTGCACGACTTCAGGCGAAGTCTGTAGTCACGGGAAAGTCTAAACGAAAATGGTGTTCAATAAATCCTGCATGCAGAAATTGTGTTCTGTACGAAGCGGACTTCTAGTCTGATTTCAAATAGGATATTGTCAAAACTGGGTTGAGGTCTGAATACGAAAGTTGTAGAACACGGAAAGACCTTTCCATCGTGGGGTTACACTTCTTCACTGGATTCCTGAAGCTTCGGAAATCTCCAGTCGAAGTTGCTGCCCAGATTCAATCTGCACCTAAATTCTGGGCTTTGATGGAAGAAGGATTTGGTTTCGGTAGAATTAATATTGCAAGATACTTGGCTTAGATGAACCCTTATTATTAATCATTTGTTGCATGATTGATGTAGCTTATTAATCAGATTTCATATAATCAAATTGTGAGGCAATCTGATTTAAACGAATTGACTTGATAGGAATTGAAAGATTGATAATTGTGCACTTCATGTTTATAATATGACATTAACAAATGGAAAGTGTGATAGATCTTTACATGCGCATCATGTTTATATTATGTTGTCATCATTTGGAAAGTCATATAGATGAATAGATTATGGTCATGGGTATGTTTGATTAAAGAAATGAGTCTAGTGGTCCAATACTTAGAGCGTCGTCTCCCTACGGGTAGTATTGTGAAGGGATGTAAGTGCGGTGTTGACTGTCACTTGTTTCGGTTGTGTTGAGATAATGTAAGGATGGATGGTTGAGTTGTGTACTCGTGCTTACTTTCGAGGCCCCTTCCATGTTATGTTGATGTGGTATTTGCATGTGGTGTGAGTCGACGCGCGGTGTCGTAATCCTGGGTTAAGGATAGTGTGGCAGGTCTATGGGCTCGCCAGTCGTCACACCGACGGGAGTCGACAGTTAGACTTTGGGCGGTTTGGCTTGGTCCTCGGTGTTCACGTCCCGGGGCTCCTTCCGTGTCAGGTGAACGGTTGGGATTGGTCCTCGTGCTCAATCCGAGGCTCCTTCCGGGTCACACAAGGCCAGTTCGGGGCATGGTCCTCGGTGCACATCTACCCGAGGCTCCCGCTGGGCCATAGTACGCATGGGATGCGCTGTTGTGTTCTTAGCGTTGAGGCGTACGGAGGCCCCCGGTGCAACAACAGGACCCGAGCTCCAACTGGCTGAGCAGCTTCCGCGCTCTCTCCCCTCCCGCCTACCTTGGGACGGAGTCAGCCGTGCGTACAGAGGAATGGCTAGACACAGTACATGAGTTGTTGGCTGGTATCCGTTGCCCGACCAATATGGCAGTGACATTGGCGGTGTCCGTCTTGGACTTGCATGCTAAGAGGTGGTGGAAGTCCCTCATGGGCTCTACCTTCCAAGGCCGGATCTACACAGAGATAAGTTGGAGTGAATTCTCGGGTGTTTTCTTGGAGCACTTTATCCCTACATCGGCCCGAGATGAGCTTGAGCAGAGGTTTCTTCTACTAAAGCAGGGATCAAAGTCGGTAACGGAATACCAGCGGGAATTCCAGCATCTCGCAAGGTTTGCGGATTCTTACGAGTTGGATGACAGAGGTTATGCCAAGCGCTTCTACAAATGGCTGCGAGATCCCCTAAGACAGTCCCTTTTGTTTATAGCGGATGGTAGCTTGGCGGAGATCATTGATATGGCGAAAAGATTGGAGGCGGACCACCTGGGATGTAGTAAGAGGCCTGCAGAGGATGTGATGGAAGCCGACCCATGGAATAGAAGGAGGCGAGACTTCAGAGGAGGAAGAGGACATCAAAGAGGTGGAGGGCGTGTCCACCGAAATTATAGGGTGGAGCATCCGGTTCTGCAGCCGCCTGCGTTGCCTCCACCACCACAGCCTCAGCAATTTCAACAACCTGAAGGGCGTCGTGGTCTGCTATGCTTCGAATGCAACCAGCCGGGCCACATCCGACGTTACTACCCGAAGTTATTTGGGAACGTCCCTCCTGCTATCCCTCCTGCTCTCCCTCCCGCTCTCCCTCTGGCAGCTCCTCGAGGGCGGGGTCACGTGCGTGGTCGAGGACGAGGACCGTGAGGAGGTAACCCCGGCCCTGCTAGGGATCAGGTGTACGCGCTTGACATGGCGCAGGAGCGGAACCCCCATGATGTGATTACAGGTATGATTTAATTAACTAACATATTTTCATGATCTAACTTGAATTGATTAAGACTTACTAGACACCTAGCAATAAGTTTTGGTTGTTGGTACTTAGGCACCATGATTATTGGCGGGAAGACGGCCTATGCGCTGTTCGATACCGGTGCCTCACATTCCTTTGTGTCCGAGGATTTCATAAAAGACGTGGAGGGTGTACAGTACTTCACTGGCATAGCCCGACGTGTACGCCTTCCGGACGGCTCGGAGATGATCGCAACCGCCAAGTGCGAGTTGGAGTTATTTACTGATGGGAAGGCCTTTGATACGCCGGCCACGGTTCTGAGAATGCCAGAGTTTGACATCATTTTGGTCATGGCATGGCTGAACTGGCACTTCGCGAGGATCGACTGCGCGGAGAAGCGGATCTATTTGAGACATGGAGACTCTGACGTCATCTTCCAAGGTATTGGCTTCGCGCCTCGCATGATGTTATCTTCCATCCAGGCTGTAAAAGGTCATTTGAAGGGGGACGAGGTCTTCGTGATCTGGTTCGAGTTGAAGGAAGAAGCATTGGAATTAAAGGACGTACGGGTAGTGCGGGATTTTCTCGAGGTATTTCCTGAGAAGCTGCCAGGATTGCCCCCGCATAGAGAGGTTGATTTCCAGATTAATCTAGTACTAGGTGTCAAGCCTGTATCCAAGGCTCCGTACAGAATGGCCCCGAAAGAACTAGCGGAATTTAGACTTCAACTACAAGAACTAGTGGATTCAGGGTTCGTTCGCCCCAGTTCATCGCCCTGGGGAGCTCCTGTGCTGTTCGTGAAGAAGAAGGATGGAACCCTGCGGTTGTGCATAGATTATCGGGAACTCAATCGGTTGATGGTGCGGAACACTTATCCACTAACTCGGATCGACGAGTTATTCGATCAACTAGTGGGAGCACATTGGTTTTCCAAACTGGATTTGCGCTCTGGATACTATCAGTTGAGGATTCGAAAAGGGGACATCCAGAAAACGGCCTTCAGTTCGAGATATGGTTTGTATGAATTCACAGTAATTCCGTTTGGGCTCACAAATGCCCCTTCGGCCTTCATGAGCCTGATGAACAAGGTGTTTGAGCCGTATTTGGACATCTTCGTCATAGTTTTTATTGACGACATCTTGGTCTACTCAAAGACGGAGGAGGAGCATGTCGAGCATCTAACCTTGGTGTTGAAGAAATTGAAGGAGCACGTCTTGTACGCCAAGTTTAGCAAGTGTGAATTTTGGCTTAAGGAGGTTGCTTTCTTGGGGCATGTGATCAGTGGGGCAGGATTAGCAGTGGATCCAGCAAAGGTACGAGCCATGAAGGAGTGGTCGCCCTTGAAGTCGGCGGCCGATATACGAAGCTTTCTTGGACTTGCCGGCTACTACCGCAAGTTCGTGAAGGGATTTTCCAAGATTGCCCTTCCTCTTACCTCCTTGACAAAGAAGGGTGTGCCATTTGAGTGGACACCTCAATGTGAAGCGGCATTTCAAGAGCTGAAGGATAGGCTTACCTCCGCCCCCATCCTTGCACTTCCGTCAGGGAAGGAAGGATTTCAGGTTTACACGGACGCGTCATATCAAGGGATGGGAGCGGTATTGATGCAGCACAGGCATGTAATCGCTTATGCTTCAAGGCAGTTAAAAAACATGAAATCAACTACCCGGTTCATGATTTGGAGTTGGGAGCAGTGATGTTTGCTTTGAAGGTCTGGAGGCATTATCTATATGGCGTACACTGCGAGATCTTTTCTGATCACAAAAACTTGAAGTATGTCCACACACAGAAGGAGTTGAACCTGAGACAATGGCGGTGGTTGGAATTTCTTTGCGACTATGAGTTCACCATGAACTACCACCCCGGGAAAGCAAACTCAGTAGCCGATGCATTGAGTAGAAAAGTGTCAGGCTCTAGCCCAGAGTCTCGGTTGATGAGTATGGAGTTGGCTCGAATGATCGAGGAGATGGAAATTACTTTAGTATTCAAGGCTCTTTCGGCAGAGTATGCGGAGTATCTGGCCAGCATGAGCATAGTTTGTGATATCCGGGACCGGATTCGGGTGGAGCAAGGCATGGATGCGGCCTTGGCCCCAGCAATCAAGGCAATTGAGGATGGGACCACTGATGAGTACACACTAAAAGACGGCCTCATTTATTTTCGTGGTCGGCTCTATATTCCTAAGGGCGGCAAAATCCGGGAGGATATCTTGAGAGAGGCACATTCCTCTCAATATTCTGTGCACCCGGGTATTGCCAAGATGTACGCCGGCTTACGGAAGACCATGTGCTGGCCAGGAATGAAGAAGGATGTTCGTTACTATGTTACACATTGCGAAGCTTGCCAAAGAGTTAAGGCTGAATGCAGGAGTCCCGGCGGTTTGTTGCAGTCGTTACCCATCCCCGAATGGAAGTTCGAGGATGTCTCCATGGACTTTGTCCATGGGCTACCTCGCTCCCGCTCCGGGAATGATTCAGTGTGGGTTATTGTTGATCGACGGACAAAGGTGGTCCGGTTCATTCCAATGAAGAAGGAAGCACACGTAGATGTTTTGGTACGCCTCTTTGTGGAGCAATTTGTACGGTATAATGGCGTGCCCAAGACAATTGTTTCAGACCGGGATGGTCGGTTTACTTCCAAGGAGTGGAAGATTGTGCAGGCGTATTTGGGCTCACGCCTCACCTTTAGTACCGCGTTCCACCCTCAGACGGACGGGCAGTCTGAGCGGACCATCAGGACATTGGAAGATTTATTGAGGTTATGTGTGCTGGACAGAGGAGAGCCATGAGAAAGGCTCGTGCCACTGGTGGAATTTTCCTACAATAATAGCCATCAGGCGAGCATCGGTATGGCGCCCCATGAAGCCCTTTACGGAAGAAGGTGCAGGACCTCCTTGTCTTGGGTGCAGTATGAAGATCCGAAGGCATTGGGAAATGAATATATAGATGATACTGATGCGGCGGTCAGACTGATACGGGTTCGCATGTTGGAGGCTCAAAGTCGGTAGGCGAAGTACTATAACGCAAAGCACCGGATGGTGGAGTTCCAAGTGGGTGATAAGGTGTTCCTGAATATCCGACCGATGCATGGAGTGTCACATGTGCGTGGTGTGAAAAAGCTCAGCCCAAGGTATGTTGGGCCTTATACTATACTAGAAAGGATCGGCTCGTTGGCCTATCGGTTGGAGTTACCACCAGAACTAGAAAATCTTCACGACGTGTTCCATGTGTCGTCGCTTCGAAAAGCACTGTTGCGGCCCGACCAATATATTCCCACTACTGATGGTGCAGTGGCGTCAGATAGGTCTGTGCGACTAGAGCCGGTGCGGATTGTTGACAGCGAGACAAGAACTTTGTGCCGCAAAAGTGTACCCTTGGTGAAGGTGCTATGGTCGAATCATGGGAAAGAGGAGTACACGTGGGAGCCAATGGATTTGATGCAGCAACGCTACCTGGAGTTGTTTGCTCAAGGTAAGTTAATTTAAAAGCATATGTTAAATTGTCTGTTATGCTTTTCTTCCCACAGCATAAGCCTGATTTCGGGGACGAAATCTTTTATTTTGTTTATGGGATTTGTAACGTCCCAAATCGCTCTAGGCCCCTAGTGTGTGTTTTTGAGTCAGGAGGGTTGGCTCGAGTCCTGAGACATGCAGGGAATTGGACTGCACTTGTGGAGGAGTAGATAAATCAGTGCTGTGAAGGGACACGGGTAGAGACACGAGCATGTCCCTACCCGTGTGCGTGTGTGTGTCGAGTTACACTCGACAAAGCATGTCGAGATTGACGAGGCGTGTCGACATCGTATGACACGGGTAGAGACACGGGTGTGTCCTTACCCGTGTGCGTGTGTGTCGAGCTACACTCGACGAAACATGTCGAGATCGACGAGGTGTGTCGACATCGTATGACACGGGTAGTAACACGGGCGTGTCCCTACCCGTGTGTGTCGAGTTGGACTCGACAGGGCGCGTCGAGACTGACAAGTCGTGTCGACACCATGTGACACGGGTAGAGACACGAGCGTGTCCCTACCCGTGTGTGTCGAGTTTGACTCGACGAGGCGTGTCGAGATCGACGAACTCCGTGCCGAGATCGACGAGATGCAACCCGAGAAGGACACGGCCAAGGACACGGCCAGGAACACGGCCGTGTCATGTGGACACGGGTTGGGATCGACGAACTCCTGGGCGTGTCTCTACCCGTGTCCCGTGTATATCGAGTTGAGTTCGTCGAGATGCAACCCGAGAAGGACACGACCAAGGACACGGCCAGGAACACGGCCGTGTCATGTGGACACGGGTCGGGACACGGGCGTGTCCCTACCCGTGTCAAATATTGAACCGACATGGAAACTGTCGTTGCCGCTTCGCCAGGCAGGACACGGGTAAGGACACGGTCGTGTCCCTACCCGCGTCACTTTTTATATATAAGGGGGAGAGAAAACCCTAGCCGTTTTCATGCTCATTTCACTCCCTATTTCCTGTGAGAACTCCTGGTGAGAGAGAAAACTGCTGGAGCAAATTCTACAGGAGAAAATCCGCCATCGCCGTGAAGTAGAAGATGCTGCCAAGGAGAACTGCGAGATCCATGGCCGGAAATGGTGGTACCGCTCGAACCGATGTGAGTTTCCTACCTTCTCACTTGGTGCTAGATCTATAGTTATTTTCCTAAGCGAGACATCGACTCAAGAGAGTCTTGATGGAGAGGAGTTTTCTAGGAAAGGCCATTATAGGACTTGTGTCCTAGGTTTTAGATCTCTTCAACCACGCCCTTCTTCTATGTGATGATAGGGGATGGTCTCGTGAAGGGTATTGGCCTCTTGAGGTTGAATACGGGAGGAGGTTTTCTGAAATGTTTTGGGGAGATCGCCTTGAGGAGGAAGATGAACCGATGTTGTTCATTCCGCCTTAAGATGTGTGCAGAATCTGTATTCTGCGCGCAACGAACTTCGTGGCCATTTTTAGGTATGATATGGCCAGATCTGGGCTTTCGGCTAAACACGAAAGTTGAAGCCCTTGAAAATACCTTTCCAACGAATGGTTGCACGACTTCAGGAGAAGTCTGTAGCCACGGGAACGTTTAAACGAAAATGGTGTTCAATAAATCCTGCATGCAGAAATTGTGTTCTATACGCAGCGGACTTCTAGTCTGATTTCAAATAGGATATTGTCAAAACTGGGTTGAGGTCTGAATACGAACGTTGTAGAATACAGAAAGACCTTTCCATCGTGGGGTTACACGTCTTCACTGGATTCCTGAAGCTTCGGTAATCTCCGGTCGAAGTTGCTGCCCAGATTCAATCTACACCTAAATTCTGGGCTTTGATGGAAAAAGGATTTGGTTTCGGTAGAATTAATATTGCAAGATACTTGGCTTGGATGAACCCTTATGATTAATCATTTATTGCATGATTGATGTAGCTTATTAATCAGATTTCATATAATCAAATTGTGAGGCAATCTGATTTAAACGAATTGACTTGATAGGAATTGAAAGATTGATAATTGTGCACTCCATGTTTATAATATGACATTATCAAATGGAAAGTGTGATAGATCTTTACATGCGTATCATGTTTATATTACGTTGTCATCATTTGGAAAGTCATATAGATGAATAGATTATGGTCATGGGTATGTTTGATTAAAGAAATGAGTCTAGTGGTCCAATACTTAGAGCGTCGTCTCCCTACGGGTAGTATTGTGAAGAGATGTAGGTGCGATGTTGACCGTCACTTGTTTCGGTTGTGTTGAGATAAGGTATGGATGGATGGTTGGGCTGTGTCCTCGTGCTTACTTTCGAGGCCCCTTCCATGTTATGTTGATGTGGTATTTGCATGTGGTGTGAGTCGACACGCGGTGTCGTAATCCTGGGTTAATGATAGTGTGGCAGGTCTACGGGCTTGCCAGTCGTCACACCGACGGGAGTCGACAGTTAGACTTTGGGCAGTTGGGCTGGGTACTCGGTGTTCACGTCCCGGGGCTCCTTCCGTGCCAGGTGAACGGTTGGGCTTGGTCCTCGTGCTCACTCCGAGGCTCCTTCTGGGTCACACAAGGCCAGTTCGAGGCTTGGTCCTCGGTGCACATCTACCCGAGGCTCCCGCTGGGCCATAGTACGCATGGGCTCCGTTGTTGTGTTCTTAGCGTTGAGGTGTACGGAGGCCTAGGTGAAGTAGTGTGGATACTATCCTAGTAGTAAAAGTGCTCGTTCTACTGTCACCGCCTGGCCACGGCGGCTGATGCCTGAGAGGTTAGCTACCTGCTCGAAAAGTGGGAACTATAGTCTGTGTTGACATAGCAGTTGCATGTGTGTGATCATGGGTGAGTCATTGCATAGCATACATAGCATTTCATAACATTGCACACCAAGATCCTCATCGTATAAGTTTGTATGGGCACTCTTATACGATGAGTTACTTTTATGTACCCGATTCTTAAATTATAAGTTTGTATGGGCATTCTTATAAGCTAAGTTACTTTCCTGGTGTTACTTATACTTGCTAGTTTAGTGTAGCTCTTAAATAAATGCTGATAATGATACTGTTACTCTTACACTATTGTCACCTGCTTGTACCTGTTATACTTTTATATATATATTGTACTCTTCTTCCTTTTCCCCATCCGGTGCCGAGGAGTCGCCGGGGGAGCGGATGTGAAACCACTTAGTCGTTTCGACTAACGGTTGCTACGTCTTCCTTTTTAGGAGGTCACGCCGCAGGTAGAGCAGCCGCAGACTACGCAGCAGGACAGCCAGGCCAGGACGATAGGGCCTGAAGTGACGGTGTCATCGATACCGTCGATTACCGATGTTAGTATTTGATTACTCTGATGTAGCTCGTTTGGGCAATGATTAGCTGTACTCTGATAAATTGTAGAAGCATGTTTTGGCTTCTCCTTTATTGATGTATTTGGACATTACTTAATTAGTGTGGATTTTGACTTCTCTTGCTTATCATATTTTGTTAGGTTGGCATGTTCTATTGATATTGTTGTAGCCGGCGGGATAGGCGTCTTTTGGTACAGGTTAGCCTGTGTGCTAATGCTACCGCAAGGCGGCTGTTCCGGGCATAAGACTCCCCCTTCGTGCCGTGTTTTGGGATCCGGGAGGCGGGGTCTTACAAATGGTATCAGTTTGCCACGATCCTCAACTAAGAAGTCATTCAACAATGGTGTCACCCCCATTTGGTTTGTCAGTTTGGGGACAAACTGACTTAGCGGAAGCAGTGGTGTGCTCATATGTAATTCACATTAAGTTTGTCCAATTTTGACCTTAAGTGTAGCCAACCTGACCACAAATTTGTCGTGTATGTGTAGGTTCCACTGCATGTTGAGCCGATGGGGGGTACTCCTACCCCTCCCATACCCACTCAGTTCCAACAGTCTGAGTTGGGGCAGACGCTCACCGCCATTCTTGATGCTTTTAGGGCGCAGCAGCCCCCGGTGCAACAACAGGACCCGAGCTCCAACTGGCTGAGCATCTTCCGGGCTCTCTCCCCTCCCGCCTACCTTGGGACAGAGTCAGCCGTGCGTACAGAGGAATGGCTAGACACGGTATAGGAGTTGTTGGTCGGTATCCATTGCCCGGCCAATATGGCATTGACATTGGCGGTGTCCGTCTTGGACTTACATGTTAAGAGGTGGTGGAAGTCCCTCATGGGCTCTACCTTCCAAGGCCGGATCTACACAGAGATAAGTTGGAGTGAATTCTCGGGTGTTTTCTTGGAGCACTTTATCCCTACATCGGCCCGAGATGAGCTTGAGCAGAGGTTTCTTCTACTAAAGCAGGGATCAAAGTCGGTAACGGAATACCAGCGGGAATTCCAGCATCTCACAAGGTTTGCGGATTCTTACGAGTTGGATGACAGAGGTTATGCCAAGCACTTCTACAAAGGGCTGCGAGATCCCCTAAGGCAGTCCATTTTGTTTATAGCGGATGGTAGCTTGGCGGAGATCATTGATATGGCGAAAAGATTGGAGGCGGACCACCTGGGATGTAGTAAGAGGCCTGTAGAGGACGTGATGGAAGTCGGCCCATGGAATAGAAGGAGGCGAGACTTTAGAGGAGGAAGAGGACACCAAAGAGGTGGAGGGCGTGTCCACCGAAATTATAGGGTGGAGCATCCGGTTCCGCAGCCGCCTGCATTGCCTCCACCACCACAGCCTCAGCAATTTCAAGAACCTGAAGGGCGTCGTGGTCTGCTGTGCTTCGAATGCAACCAGTCGGGCCACATCCGACGTAACTGCTCGCAGTTATTTGGGAACATCCCTCATGCTATCCCTCCTGCTCTCCGTCCCGCTCTCCCTCTGGCAGCTCCTCGAGGGCGGGGTCACGTGCGTGGTCGAGGACGGGGACCGCGAGGAGAGCCATGGGAAAGGCTCTTGCCACTGGTGGAATTTTCCTACAATAATAGCCATCAGGCGAGCATCGGTATGGCGCCCCATGAAGCCCTTTACGGAAGAAGGTGCAGGACCCCCTTGTCTTGGGTGCAGGATGAAGATCCGAAGGCATTGGGAAATGAATATATAGATGATACTGATGCGGCGGTCAGACTGATACGGGATCGCATGTTGGAGGCTCAAAGTCGGTAGGCGAAGTACTATAACGCAAAGCACCGGATGGTGGAGTTCCAAGTGGGTGATAAGGTGTTCTTGAAAATCCGACCGATGCATGGAGTGTCACGTGTGCGTGGTGTGAAAAAACTCAGCCCAAGGTATGTTGGGCCTTATACTATACTAGAAAGGATCGACCCGTTGGCCTATCGGTTGGAGTTACCACCAGAACTAGAAAATCTCCACGACGTGTTCCATGTGTCGTCGCTTCGAAAAGCACTGTTGCGGCCCGACCAATATATTCCCACTACTGATGGTGCAGTGGCGTCAGATAGGTCTGTGCGACTAGAGCCGGTGCGGATTGTTGACAGCGAGACAAGAACTTTGTGTCGCAAAAGTGTACCCTTGGTGAAGGTGTTGTGGTCGAATCATGGGAAAGAGGAGACACGTGGGAGCCAATGGATTTGATGCAGCAACGCTATCCGGAGTTGTTTGCTCAAGGTAAGTTAATTTAAAAGCATATGTTAAATTGTCTGTTATGCTTTTCTTCCCACAGCATAAGCCTGATTTCGGGGACGAAATCTTTTATTTTGTTTATAGGATTTGTAACGTCCTGAATCGCTCTAGGCCCCTAGTGTGTGTTTTTGAGTCGGGAGCGTTGGCTCGAGTCCTAAGACGTGGAGGGAATTGGACTGCACTTGTGGAGGAGTAGAGAAATCAATGTTGTGAAGGGACACGGGTAGAGACACGGGCGTGTCTCTACCCGTGTGCGTGTGTGTGTCGAGTTACACTCGACGAAGCATGTTGAGATTGACGAGGCGTGTCGACATCGTATGACACGGGTAAAGACACGGGCGTGTCCCTACCCGTGTGCGTGTGTGTCGAGCTACACTCGATGAAACATGTCGAGATCGACGAGGTGTGTCGACATCGTATGACACGGGTAGTAACACGGGCGTGTCCCTACCCGTGTGTGTCGAGTTGGACTCGACAGGGCGTGTCGCGACTGACGAGCCGTGTCGACACCATGTGACACGGGTAGAGACACGGGCGTGTCCCTACCCGTGTGTGTCGAGTTGGACTCGACGAGGCATGTCGAGATCGACGAACTCCGTGCCGAGATCGACGAATTATATGACACGAGTAGAGACACGGGCGTGTCTCTACCCGTGTCCCGTGTATGTCGAGTTGAGTTCGTCGAGATGCAACCCGAGAAGGACACATCCAAGGACACGGCCAAGGACACGGCCAGGAACACGGCCGTGTCATGTGGACACGGGGTAGGGACACGGGAGCCCGTGTCCCGACCCGTGTCAAATATTGAACCGACATGGAAACTGTCGTTGCCGCTTCGCCAGGCAAGACACGGGTAAGGACACGGCCGTGTCCCTACCCGTGTCACTTTTTATATATAAGGGAGAGAGAAAACCCTAGCCGTTTTCATGCTCATTTCACTCCCTATTTCCTGTGAGAACTCCTGGTGAGAGAGAAAACTGCTGGAGCAAGTTCTACAGGAGAAAATCCGCCATCGCCGTGAAGGAGAAGATGCCGCCAAGGAGAACTACGAGATCCATGGCCGGAAATGGTGGTACCGCTGGAACCGATGTGGGTTTCCTACCTTCTCCCTTGGTGCTAGATCTATAGTTATTTTCCTAGACGAGACATCGACTCAAGAGAGTCTTGATAGAGAGGAGGAGTTTTCTAGGAAAGGCCATGCTAGGACTTGTGTCCTAGGTTTTAGATCTCTTCAACCACGCCCTTCTTCTATGTGATGATAGAGGATGGTCTCGTGAAGGGTATTGGCCTCTTGAGGTTGAATAAGGGAGGAGGTTTTCTGAAATGATTTGGGGAGATCGCCTTGAGGAGGAAGATGAACCGATGCCGTTCATTCCGCCTTAAGATGTGTGCAGAATCTGTATTATGCTCGCAGCGAACTTCGTGGCCATTTTTAGGTGTGATGTGGCCAGATCTGGGCTTTCGGCTAAACACGAACGTTGAAGCCCTTGAAAATACCTTTCCAACGAATGGTTGCACGACTTCAGGCGAAGTCTGTAGCCACGGGAACGTCTAAACGAAAATGGTGTTCAATAAATCCTGCATGCAGAAATTGTGTTCTGTACGCAGCGGACTTCTAGTCTGATTTCAAATAGGATATTGTCAAAACTGGGTTGAGGTCTGAATACGAAAGTTGTAGAATACGGAAAGACCTTTCCATCATGGTGTTACACGTCTTCACTGGATTCCTGAAGCTTCGGGAATCATCGGTCGAAGTTGCTGCCCAGATTCAATCTGCACCTAAATTCTGGGCTTTGATGGAAGAAGGATTTGGTTTCGGTAGAATTAATATTGCAAGATACTTGGCTTGGATGAACCCTTATGATTAATGATTTGTTGCATGATTGATGTAGCTTATTAATCAGATTTCATATAATCAAATTGTGAGACAATCTGATTTAAACGAATTGACTTGATAGGAATTGAAAGATTGATAATTGTGCACTTCATGTTTATAATATGACATTATCAAATGGAAAGTGTGATAGATCTTTACATGCGCATCATGTTTATATTACGTTGTCATCATTTGTAAAGTCATATAGATGAATAGATTATGGCCATGGGTATGCTTGATTAAAGAAATGAGTCTAGTGGTCCAATACTTAGAGCGTCGTCTCCCTACGGGTAGTATTGTGAAGGGATGTAAGTGCGGTGTTGACCGTCACTTGTTTCGGTTGTGTTGAGATAAGGTATGGATGGATGGTTGGGCTGTGTCCTCGTGCTTACTTCCGAGGCCCCTTCCATGTTATGTTGATGTGGTATTTGCATGTGGTGTGAGTCGACACGCGGTGTCGTATTCCTGGGTTAAGGATATTGTGGCATGTCTACGGGCTCTGCAGTCGTCACACCGATGGGAGTCGATAATTAGACTTTGGGCGGTTGGGCTTGGTCCTCGGTGTTCACGTCCCGGGGCTCCTTCTGTACCAGGTGAACGGTTCGGCTTAGTCCTCGTGGTCACTCCGAGGCTCCTTCCGGGTCACACAAGGCTAGTTCGGGGCTTGGTCCTCGATGCACATCTACCCGAGGCGCCCGCTGGGCCATAGTACGCATGGGCTCCGCTGTTGTGTTCTTAGCGTTGAGGCGTATGGAGGCCTAGGTGAAGTAGTGTGGATACCCGCCTAGTAGTAGAAGTGCCCGTTCTACTGTCACCGCCTGGCCACGGCGGCTGATGCCTGAGAGGTTAGCTACCTGCTCGAAAAGTGGGAACTATAGTCTGTGTCGACATAGCAGTTGCATGTGTGTGATCATGGGTGAGTCATTGCATAGCATACATAGCATTTCATAACATTGCACGCCAAGATCCTCATCGTATAAGTTTGTATGGGCACTCCTATACGATGAGTTACTTTTATGTACCTGATCCTTAACTTATAAGTTTGTATGGACATTCTTATAAGCTAAGTTACTTTCCTGCTGTTACTTATACTTGGTAGTTTAGTGTAGCTCTTAAATAAATGCTGATAATGATACTTGTTGGGTATTGTATCCACAATTACCTGGATTTGAGGAAGCCACCTGTCAAGCTAAGATGAATTCACAATGTATTTGATGAAATCTTTTAAGTTGTGCTTGCAGTTATTCCACGCTAAGTACACACCAATGTCAGGGTGCAGTAGGTCAATATACACGGGTCTGCGCGACGTAATCCCTCGTTGAGCAGATCAGTGTGTTGGCCTACGTGTACTCTCTCTATTGGAGTGTACTTATTTTCAAGTACATGGCTGTGATAATGCAAGAGCAGACAAGGAGCAAGGATGGGTCAAAGAGCAGCTCATGGGTGGAAAAACAAAAATTCGTCTAAGTAATAATCGGCGAGAATCACTAGTGATTCTCGCCGAATCGTCGAGAATCACTGGCTGATTCTCGCCGAATCGTTCCGGCTAAATCAGAGCGTGCAAATCTGTCGCTAAGTCAAAATCGTCGAGAATCACTGGTTGATTCTCGCCAAATCTTTGATTGATGATCGTCGAGCTCAATTGGCATAATTCCTTCGACGAGAATGACCTTCGATTCTCGCCGAATCGACGAGAATCACCTTCGATTCTCGCCGATTTTGCCTTAGGCGAATTTCTGGTACCCGCTGGACCGGACTCAGCCGCAGGCGCTGTTTTGAATCGGTTTTAGGGTTTCTTCTGGTGGGACCCACAACGGTCATAAAGAAGTATTCTACTGTATAAATACTCGCGTATTTTTGAACAGTCGTAAGCGATTTGAAAAACAGAAGTCGAGCCGCCGACGTGACCTAGATCGGAAATCCTGCTCCGCCGTCGTCGCCGCTCGTGCCAGTTGATCGCCGGCTTTTGATCGTGGTTTCTTCCAGATCTCCCGGCGACAGAAGCTCAGCCAAGCACAGCGTCTCACGCGTCTAACCAGAGATCCTTTGTCTCTTGATTCGTTGATCGGGAAAACCTTCCCCTTCTGAATCGATCGAGACGATCGATCCTAGTGTGACCGTTGGAAGACCTTGCTAGCTTTGCTACGAAAGTTGAATCTCCAAAGTACAGCAGCAGCACTCCGTTGTCGCCGCCGATCCCGAGAACCAAGCCGCCGCCCTTCTTGCCGCCGCCGGTTTCGGGAGAGATTCTCTCTAAGTGAGATTTAGGGTTGTGGACTCTTCGTTGACTTCAAGAACACGTCGTCGAACGAAGAGGGACACCTTATTCTCCATAAGTAGTTTGTATTTCTAATACACTCCAATTTCTATTTTGTTGTAAAGAAACGTTGGTTCCTATTTGTAAGGGTTGGGTGCAACCCGTGTTGTGGGAGTGGTGACTCCTACGTGTGGAAGGGTTCCTTCCGTTAGTGCAAGGATTGGATTTCAATCCTGTTGGTGAAGTGACTGAGTCGTCCCTGGTTGGGAGATAGGTCGAAGGGGGAAAGTGGATGTACCCAAATCGGGGAACCACTATAATTTGCTTGTGTCCTTTCTGTGCTGTGTTGTTTTGTTTTCTTGTGCAGGTACGAATTTAAATCCGCAAAAACGCTGCAAGACACCTATTCTCCCCCCCCCCCCATAGGTGAAGGTAGTTGACACTAGGTGGACTTTCAATACTGTTACTCTTACACTATTGTCACCTGCTTGTACTTGTTATACTTTTATATATATATTGTACTCTTGTTCCTTTTCCCCACCCGGTGTCGAGGAGTCGCCGGGGGAGCGGATGTGAAACCACTTAGTCGTTTCGACTAACGGTTGCTACGTCTTCCTTTTTAGGAGGTCACGCCGCAGGTAGAGCAGCCGCAGACTACGCAGCAGGACAGCCAGGCCAGGACGATAGGGCCTGAAGTGGCGGTGTCATCGATACCGTCGGTTACCGATGTTAGTATTTGATTACTCTGATGTAGCCCGATTGGGCAATGATTAGCTGTACTCTGATATATTGTAGAAGCATGTTTTGGCTTCTCCTTTATTGATGTATTTGGACATTATTTACTTAGTGTGGATTTTGACTTCTCTTGCTTATCATATTTGGTTGGATTGGCATGTTCTATTGATATTGTTGTAGCCGGCGGGATAGGCGTCTTGTGGTACAAGTTAGCCCGTGTGCTAATGCTACCACAAGGCGGCTGTTCTGCGCATAAGACTCCCCCTTCGTGCCGTGTTTTGGGATCCGGGAGGGGGGGGATCTTACATAGAATCTAGGAAATTTTATCACATTATTGTGTTGATATTGGGGCATGTGTAGTACATGTTGGAAGAATATTGATTTAGCAAAAATCCTAATTTTATTGCTTGCATTGTTCCTCCCATTTTTAAGCTTATTTGGCTTATCACCAGAGCGATATGACCATGATTCAAAAAAAATAATAAATTTATGTGAATATTTGTGAAAATTATACTCTAATGAAAAAACACAAAGCAAAATGCATATATAAGAAATCATACAATTTGCGTTTATAAATTATATTAATACATTCACTCATAAATAAACCACACATGGGTATGAGTATGACTATGTTAAACAACAATCAGGATAGACCAATGTTTCCACATATGGGTAAGAACCAATACACGGAAGCACGGGAGAACCACCACAAACGATTTCTCTCTGATGGAAGCAACAAGCTCCAGACTTGAGATTACATCGAAAAAGATATCCTGCTTCAGAAACATCAATGAGGAGCTCTTTGTCTTTGACGAAGACTGCGACACCTCCAACCCAACGGTCCTCGAGCCGACCAAATTGGACAGAACATCCAGCCAAATCAAAATAATTAATTGAATATCTCTTGACCCAACATTTTTTCCATGATCCATACATCAACATTGTTATTGTCGGCGACCCAAAGTCCAAGCTTCCCATTGAAATCCACCAAGCTGCCTACAATATTAAGTAGCTTATTCGACGGAGGCAAAGAAAGTAAACTATATACCTCTGACTCTATATCAAAGGTCGTAATTGTGTTGGGTTGTTTACAATGGGATTGCTCTTTAAATGCTAGCCAAAAAATACATCCATTGAGATCTAGGGACTTGTGATATTTGGAGTGTGGGAGGCAGCAAGGGATGGGCCAAGGGAGGTGTCTCCAGGACCGTTCGCCGACAATCAGCACAGAAGTCATGACCACGATCTCGTTTGTACCATATATGATACGGTATTTGGATGTGGAACGGTGGAAGTAGAAGCCCAAGAATATGCCCATGCCCCGGGTAAAAGAGATGGAGTAGCCTGTCAGGGGATTGATTATGTATTCGTCATAAAAGATAGAAATGTACAGCAGTCCGTCGCATGAGGCTATTACCTCGTGATATCTCATCCCATGCAACTTGCTGAGAGTGATACCTAAGTCAGTGTTGGAGTCCACAAAAGCCAAATAATTTCCCTCACTTGATGTATTTAATCCTTCGACGATGAGTGATTGGTTTGTGAAACGATTGTGCTGGGTGTGGGCTCTAATGAAGGGGAGATTAGTGGTGATGGACAACCATGACTTACAGATGCACCAGAATCTTCCCACTGATCTTGCCGACAGCTTCACAAGAATCTCGGGGATCACATCATCCGGGATAATAATATTTTTCTTTAGTGGATGCATCGAGATTATTGTTATTTTGTCCATGTTTAATGATTTCCTCTTCATAATCATATACTTCGTCATCTGTTTCATCCTTCTTCCATGTTTTATTCACTTTCTCTTATCTGCATGCTGCATCAAAATAGTCTTCAGTTTGACTGTAAAAGTCTTGTTCATCTCGATGAAATTTGAATTCCTTACCCTGCCAATTAGTATAGGAAAAAAAACTTCAGCAAGGTATAATAAAAATAAATGCTTCGATATATCCACATATCAATGGATATAGCAAACATAGCAGTAATCGTTAGAATAGATGTTAGTGAAATTAGGCAAATAATATAATATTTTTCACAAGTAAATAAAAAGCTTCATTAGATCAATATATTACCTCTGAGCCCCGTGGTGGTGTCGTCTCAGTTTGTGTCGTCGCTATCTGTCCCCGCGGTCGTCGTCTCGCATCCTCTACTCCGGCCACCTGCTCCGCCAACCTTTCTAGAACTGTTCCTTTCATCGAGCATTCCCCGGTCTGTGCCGCCGCTCATAATTACCTCCAAGCCCCCTAGTGGTGTCACCACATTTTGCGCCGCCAACCGTTCCTGTAGTCTCCAGTCTGTAGCCTCCGCTCTAGTCATTTGTTCTGGCGGTCTCTCTCGATCCATTTCTTTCGACGATCTGTCACTCGATGCGTCCTCTGTCACAACGACACGCTATCGAGAGCTGTTCTGGTGTGAAATTAAGGAGCCAGGCGGTCAAATCATTCGATTTTCGTTCGAGCTCGAGTACAGGCTCGGTTTGAAGGGGGATGAGATGATATGGGCCCACAATAGTCTCCGTTATCAGTTAATTTTATATATGTATTATTAATTTATCATGTTATTGTCGTCATTTGTAGCATCACTATTTAGAGTTCGTATGATGTTTCGTGTCTTTTATTTCATGTGGGGGTATTTTGATAATCGTCGAAAATCTTGTAATTTCTATTTTAGGCACCCCAAGGATCAATGAATGAATTTTATTTTCCTTATCTCTCTCTAGTCTCCCCCCATCCTCTTTAGTCTCCTCTTCATCCCTCATTTTTAGTGTTAGAGTTGAGCATGACTCCCCTTTTTCCTTGCCCCGGCATTCTCTGTGCATAGAGCTGAGCTCAGTTCGACGAACGTCGAGCTCAGTTCGACGAACTCAGAGTTCTAAATCTGAGTTAAGCTCGACGAACTTTGTGCTCCGTTCGACGAACGATGATCATAACTCAGAAGCTCAGCTCGACGAACTCCAGGCTCAGCTCGACGAACTTCATGCTCAGTTCGACGAACTCCAGGCTCAGTTCGACGATCTCCAGGCTCAGTTCGACGATCTCCAGGCTCAGTTCGACGAATTTCTTGTTGTGTTCAATGTTCAGGCAGTTTTATATTCTGAAGGCAGAATAATTTTTTAAAAGGCTTAATTTCATTCAATTACACTCTGATATTTAATGTTAAATATTCTTAATGAATATAGCCGTTTCAGGCGGCATTAAATATGTATTTATCACAGGTTTTAATTTTAATTTAATACCCAGAGCAGTTACAATTCTCAGAGATTCTTCAGACGTTTCAGAATGGTTTTAATTCAAATATTTGAATTCTTCTCAGACAATATATATTCAGAAGATTGTTGCTTAAAGGTGTTACAGATTTAGGTGTTACTGACTCAGACAAACACAGAGATTTTGGATAATCTGCCTCAGACTCTCCAAGAGACATTCTATTTCATATCTGTCTGAAAGATCTTCTGAAGATGAACAACATTCAAGAAGGCCTACACCCTGAAGAAAAGCTCACCTCTCTTGATCACAAATTTTATTCAACTCAGGGGGGCTTTTTGCATCATCATCCCCTAAAGTCTTCTCAGAGAAACTTGAAAGAGAAGACAAACATCTAAACTTCTTTTTTGTTTACTTCTTAAACTGTGTACAGTGTTATAACTCTCTTCAAAAGTTAACTCTTTGTTCATAAGTCACCTGATCAAAAGACTTAAGCTTGATTTTTGGGCACCTAATCAAAAGCTCAAAGGGTTGCTAGATCTCCCTTAGAAAATAGATCTTCTGGTGGCAGGGCACATGATCAAAAACTTGTAGTGGATTCCTACCAGGGTGGTAGAAGAGTAGACGTACCCAGATTTATTGAGAAACTACTATAAAAATCCTTGTGTCGTCTGTGATTGCTTTCTTTATTTGTGTGCTCTGATTTTTCTTTTTATATATATATTTATCACTTAATTTAAAATCCGCTGTAAAAATAAATCAAAGTTTTAAAATACTCTATTCACCCCCTCTAGAGTAAAGTTAGATCTATCCCTCACTTTCAATTGGTATTAGAGGTTGGTTCTTTGGTTTTACAGGCTAACATCTGAACTAACAGATCTGCTAGATCTTATTTTCTCTAGTTTGTTTTTCTTATCATGACACAAAATAAAGAGTATTCAAGCACTAGATTTCCTGTTTGCAACTTTAATAAGTTTGCATTATGGCAGACAAGAATTAGGCCCCATTTGGAATAGCATTTTTGTCTGGTTCCGTTTATTACAAAAGCAGTATTTTGGATTTCTTCATTTGTTTAGGCGCTATCTATTCGACCCGCAGCTGAAATCCCGCGACGTGAAAATACCGCGTGCGTAAACCGTGGGCAGGGCCTCCATTTCCTCGCGCTTTTAGGTTGCGGGATCTATTACTCCGACAGCGCTTGCGATCCTTCTTCTCCCCAACTGCGATCGGCGACTGTGCACTCGGATCCGGCGACGAACAACTGTGCATCGCATCCGACAACTTCGATCCCCTCCGGCACAGGCGCTCTTCTCCGACACCACCATCAGAAAGCTTCTCCCGTCGGGATTTCTCTCCGGCAAAGAAGAGCACAGGTCCTCTTCTCCGACATCGTTGGCCAACATCTTCGGCGCAGGTAAGCTTCTCCGGCCACACTCTTCTCCCTCTTGCAATTTCTAGATGATATATCCATTTTCCCAACCCATTTCTTTGCACTGTGCAGATCCGTCATTTCTGTTGGTGTGGAGCAATCGCCAGTAACTTCCAGCAGGTATACCTTCTCATTCCCCTCCAATTTTTTTAATTTTTTGGGGGATGAATTTTGTTTGTGTTCATTTTGTAGCAAGTATGTGTTTGTGTTGTAGCAATGTTGTTTGTGTTTATTTTTGTAGCAAGTATGTGTAGGTGTGTTGTGTGCTGCTGTGTGTGTATGTGTGTTGCTGTTGTTGTGTGTTGATGAGTGTGTGCTGCTGTGTCTGCTGATGTGTGTGTGTGTGTGCTGTGAGTGTGTGTGTGTTGCTGATGTGTGTTGATGAGTGTGTGTTGCAGATGTGTGTGTGTGCTGCTGTGTGTGTGTGCAGATGTGTGTGTGTGCTGTTGTGAGTGTGTGTGTGCTGCTGTGTGTGTGTGAGAGTAAATGGGATTGTGTGTTCTGATGTGTGGGTGAGTGCTGTGTGTTAGTTTAGGGAGTGTGTGTGTGTGTGTGTGTGTGTTTGTTTAGGAAATGTGTGTGTAGTGTATGTGATTTTTTGAACTGTGTTTTTTTGGGAGTGTGTGTGTTGCTGGGTGTGTGTGTGAGTTCTGTGTGTGTGTGTGCTGATGTGTGTGTGAGTGCTGTGTGTTAGTTTAGGGAGTGTGTGTGTGTGTGTGTGTTTGTTTAGGAAATGTGTGTGTAATGTGTGTGTGTGTTTGCTGGAATGTGTGTGTGAGTAATGTGTGTGTGTGTGTTTGTTTAGTTTAGGAAATGTGTGTGTAGTGTATGTGATTTTTTGAACTGTGTGTTTTTTCGGAGTGTGTGAGTTCTGTGTGTGTGTTGATGTGTGTCTGTGTTGATGTGTGTGTGAGTGCTGCGTGTTAGTTTAGGGGGTGTGTGTGTGTGTTCGTTTAGGAAATGTGTGTGCTGATGTGTGTGCAATGTGTGTGTGTGTTTGCTGGATGTGTGTGTGCTGATGTGTGTGCGAGTGTTGTGTGTTAGTTTAGGGAGTGTGTGTGTGAGTTCTGTGTGTGTGTGCTGATGTGTGTGTAATGTGTGTGTGTGTGTTTGCTGGAATGTGTGTGAGTAATGTGTGTGTGTGTGTGTGTTTGTTTAGTTTAGGAAATGTGTGTGTAGTGTATGTAATTTTTTGAACTGTGTGTTTTTTTGGGAGTGTGTGTGCTGATGTGTGTGTGTTGATGTGTGTTTGAGTGTTGTGGGTTAGTTTAGGGAGTGTGTGTGTGTGTGTGTTTGTTTAGGAAATGTGTGTGCTGATGTGTGTGTAATGTGTGTGTGTGTTTGCTGGATGTGTGTGTGCTGATGTGTGTGTGAGTTCTGTGTGTGTGTGCTGATGTGTGTGTAATATGTGTGTGTTTCCTGGAATGTGTGTGAGTAATGTGTGTGTGTGTTTGTTTAGTTTAGGAAATGTGTGTGTAGTGTATGTGATTTTTTGTACTGTGTGTTTTTGTGTTCGTGGTGATTTTTATAGAATTTTGTTGAGATTTTTGTAGGATTATGGGCAAACATAAAGAAGATGGTGTTAGTGCAAACTGGGAGGCGAACGATGTTATGATTTTCTGCGACTTGTGCTTGAAGGAGATAGAGTTAGGTAATCGTCCAACTACACACTTCAGTAGGGATGGGTGGTCAAACCTAACCACTAATTTCTTTGCTCGGACGGGTAACTCGTATGATCGAAATCAAATGAAGAATAAATGAGATCAGTTGAAAAAGGATTGGAAGTTATGGCGGGATCTTAAGGGACGTGAGACTGGTTTGGGGTGGGATCCAATTCGCAAAACCATTGCTGCTTCGGAGGATTGGTGGAAAGAACGCTTAAAAGTATGTATTTTCCAAAGATTACTTTCTAACTACACATTATTGTGAATAGTAATGTTTTCCTAATATGTATTTATTGTTCATGTCAGGTTGTTCCAAATGCTAGAAAGTTTCAGTTTTCTGGAATAACTCCAGAGTTAGAAGAAAAATTACATATGATGTTTGGTCAAGTCGTAGCAGCTGGAAATCTTTCTTGGGCCCCAAATTCTAGAAATTTCGAACCAGAATCTATTGATGAACATGACCTGTCTACTGGAGATGGCTCGCAAAACATGAACGAGTCCCCAATTTCTGTTGAAGCGATGGGGAAACAGACAAAGAAAGGAAAAAACAAGATGACCCGCAAGAAAGCGAGGAGTTCGACGATGGACGCCAACCTCCAAACTCGACGGTGGTGAGATCATCGTTCTCTTTATTATTTCTTCGTCCTCAAAGATATTAATGCGCTTGATTCATTGTCAATCTCTTAAAGCAACGGGAAAAATGACTTCAACATATCAAGTCCTCGAGTGGCATTTTTGTCGTAAAACTAAGTCCCTGCATGAGCTCCTCTCCTGCACATTGGCCAAGGACCTCCTCGAGTGAGATCAAGTTCCTCACTTGAGTGATGCCGTAATTCGAGACCTCTGTACGAGTTTCTCTCCTGCAGACCGATTACTTGCATCCCTGAGTCGACTGACTCCACCCCCAGTTGAGCTTGGCTCCTGCTGGGTGTCGACTGACTCCACCCCCAGTTGAGCTGGGCTCCTGCTGGGTGTCGACTGACTCCACCCCCAGTTGAGCTTGGCTCCAGCTGGGTGTCGACTGGTTTCACCCCCAATTGAGCTTGGCTACTGCTGGGTGTCGACTGGTTCCACCCCCAGTTGAGCTTGGCTCCTGCTGGGTGTCGACTGGTTCCTCCCCCAGTTGAGCTTCGCTCCTGCTGGGTGTCGACTGCCTCCACCCCCAGTTGAGCTTGGCTCCTGCTGGGTGTTGACTGACTCCACCCCCAGTTGAGCTTGGCTCCTGCTGGGTGTCGACTGACTCCACCCCAAGTTGAGCTTGGCTCCTGCTGGGCGTCGACTGGTTCCACCCCCAGTTGAGCTTGGCTCCTGCTGGGTGTCGACTGACTCCACCGCCAGTTGAGCTTGGCTCATGCTGGCTGTCGAATGACTCCACACCCAGTTGAGCTTGGCTCCTGCTGGGTGTCGACTGGTTCCACCCCCAGTTGAGCTTGGCTCCTGCTGGGTGTCGACTGGCTCCACCCCCAGTTGAGCTTGGCTCCTGCTGGGTGTCGACTGGTTCCACCCCCAGTTGAGCTTGGCTCCTGCTGGGTGTCGACTGGCTCCACCCCCAGTGGAGCTTGGCTCCTGCTGGGTGTCGACTGGTTCCACCCCCAGTTGAGCTTGGCTCCTGCTGGGTGTCGAATGGTTCCACCCCCAGTTGAGCTTGGCTCCTGCTGGGTGTCGACTGACTCCACCCCCAGTGGAGCTTGGCTCCTGCTGGGTGTCGACTGGTTCCACCCCCAGTTGAGCTTGGCTCCTACTGGGTGTCGATTGACTCCACCCCCAGTTGAGCTTGGCTCCTGCTGGGTGTCGACTGACTCCACCACCAATTGAGCTTGGCTCCTACTGGGTGTCGACTGGTTCCACCCCCAGTTGAGCTTGGCTCCTGCTGGGTGTCGACTGGTTCCACCCCCAGTTGAGCTTGGCTCCTACTGGGTGCCGACTGACTCCACCCCCAGTTGAGCTTGGCTCATGCTGGGTGTCGACTAACTCCACCCCCAGTTGAGCTTGGCTCCTGCTCGGTGTCGACTGGTTCCACCCTCAGTTGAGCTTGGCTCCTGCTGGGTGTCGACTGACTCCACCCCCAGTTGAGCTTGGCTCCTGCTGGGTGTCGACTGACTCCACCCCCAGTTGAGCTTGGCTCCTGCTGGGTGTCGACTGACTCCACCCCCAGTTGAGCTTGGCTCCTACTGGGTGTCGACTGACTCCACCCCCAGTTGGGCTTGACTCCTGCTGGGTGTCGACTGACTCCACCCCCAGTTGGGCTTGGCTCCTGCTGGGTGTCGACTGACTCCACCCCCAGTTGGGCTTGGCTCCTACTGGGTGTCGACTGACTCCACCCCCAGTTGAGCTTGGCTCCTGCTGGGTGTCGACTGACTCCACCCCCAGTTGAGCTTGGCTCCTGCTGGGTATCGACTGACTCCACCCCCAGTTGAGCTTGGCTCCTGCTGGGTGTCGACTGACTCCACCCCCAGTTGAGCTTGACTCCTGCTGGGTGTCGACTGACTCCACCCCCAGTTGAGTTTGGCTCCTGCTGGGTGACGACTGACTCCACCCCCAGTTGAGCTTGGCTCCTGCTGGGTGTCAACTGGTTCCACCCCCAGTTGAGCTTGGCTCCTGCTGGGTGTCGACTGATTCTCACCCCTCAGTCAAGCTCAGCTCCTGACGGGTGTCGGCTTTGGATGTCAAGAAAGTCAAGTTCAGCTTCGGCGAGATAAGCAGGAAGGTGGATGCGAGTATGGCCCGATGAGTGGGCAAGTTCGAGATGACAAGCCGGCGAGTATAACATGGCGAGTAGTTGCCCACGATATTGGCGAGAATCGGAGGTGCGAGTTATGAAGAGCGATTATCGTCAAGCGAGTATTAGCTATGCGACTATAAATGATGACGACGTGCGGGTAAAGCGTCACGAACACTCGTCCTCCCCGAACCTACGAGCCTGGCGAGCAACACCAACAAACAAGCATGAAAGCAGAAAATCAACAACATGGTAATTTAAACTTGTATATATCTTTCAAAATGATTACAAGTTACAAAAGATGTCTGTTACAAAAATGATGCTAACTGCCTTGTGCGAGCATGACGAATATCGGCAAGCAACTAGGACTCGTCGTCGCCAGTATCAGGCAGATATTCCCTATCTGCAATGTTAGCATCGCTCTCTTCCTCGCCACCATCCTCGCTCTCTTCTTCGCCGCTGCCACTGCTGTCGCTGCTGCTGCTACCACTGCCGCTGCTGTTGGAGCCCGACGACGGCGAAGGTAGGTGATCTGGCAAGACCGTCTTGGCGAGCAGCTCAGGGATAAGTTCGTCTATGGTGAACTCCTTCTCCCCCTCGTCGAGCTTCCTGCTGACCCTCAGCCTCGCGAGTACGACGTTGTTTGCCGCACGGGCTATCTCGCGCCGGACTGACGACCACTCCTCCCACAAGACGCGAGATCTCTTGACGGTATAGAGAGGGTCCTCCGGCCGCGGCTGAGGAGCAGAAGAACTCGCGCCGGCTTCTAAAACGGCCAGGCGAGTTTCCATCTCGGCAGCACGGACTTGGGCTGCCTCCAGGTCGGCCTGAGATTTGGCGAGCTTCGCCTCATGCTCAGACAATTTCTTGGCGGTCTCTATCTCGGCAGCCTGAGAAAAAGAGCGAAGAATCAGCAAAAAGAATCCAAGTCCTGCAACATCGACATCGCACCATGACGGCGACGTACCTCATAATCCCGCCACCGGACGGATTCCATGCCGAGATCGATCGCCTTCTTGCTGACGATCTTCAAGGCCTTTGTCCTCTTCAGCATTTTCCTCGCCGCGAAGTGGCTCAGCTCGACAGCTCGCGCCAGCGAGCAAGAGGCCTGCTGTGCAAGCTCCTCTTCGCTGAGGTCCAGCATCGATTCGTCATCGCTTCGCCCATAAAGCGCATGAAGGGTGGTGAAGGCCTCACCCTTGTCCTCCCCGTCCTCCGCCCAGGAGGGGAGATTGGTGCTCAATGTCACCAGGTGTTCATCCGCCGACCAGGTCACCAACGGGCGACCATAGGCGTCCACCAGCTCCAACCCCAGGTTGAAATTGGGGTGGAAGTGGGGTAGCCGAGCATGGAGCGGCGACTCCTGGTCGTCGGGTTGTGGCGATGACACCTTCTGTTTTTTGGCTGCAGGGCCCGGCGACCTGGCTTTTCCCTTACCCTTGGCGAGCCTTTTCTTCTCGCAGACATCAGGTGGCGAGTGGGGCTCAAGAAGCGAGGTGGCGACCTCTTTTGCCGGAAGAAGCGGCTTCTCCGGGAGCTCGTACGGCACTGCAAAAGGCCGAGTATACATCAGTACCGAACTAAAAGACGAGTATACAGACGATCCTCGCGCAAAACTTACCCTCCACAGGAAGGATTGACATAAGGGTGTTGACGTTTAGTCGCCAAAATATGACGTCGGACCAGCGACCTCAGAACGACTCGACTAATTGCTCGCGGACGCCTTCCAATGTCGGCGGAAGGAAGGCGACATCAGCAGGCTGGTGCGTCCTTCGCAGGACGCCCACGAAGTCGCCCTCGACGACTACTAACACCTCGCTCCAGCGGTGGACTTTATTCGCCGTCCCCACCAAAGCACAGACGTGACTACTGAAGTAGATCACGCCCTCAGAAGTCGCCGCGAAGGCGAAGATCTTCCAGAAGACGGAGAGGTCAAAGACGATCCTCTCCTCGCGTAAATAGCACAAGAACCCCATGATGATAGCGGCACCATTCGGGTTGATCTGCGCGGGGACTATGCCGAAGTAGCGCAGAATTTCACAATACTTCGGCCATAGCGGAAGTCGCAAGCCGGCATCAAAGTGGCGGAGGGAGAGGACCAGCGTGCCTTCAATGAATGTGTTCAGTCGCTCGCTGCTAGTCGGAAGCCTGGCCGAATATCCCTCTGCCAAGAGCCTCTCTTTGAAGCTCGCCAACTCGCGCTTTGTAGTAGTTGATTTCTTGAAAGCAGCATCCGCAAAATTGACGGCATGGGCTTTGCGGCGAGCACTGGCGTCATCTCCAACCATTTTCACGAGTAAGGCGAGTCGAAGGAAACTGGCGAGATGAAGAAGGAAAAAGGGCGAGGAAGCGAGGAAGATCTAAGCGCGAGAGTTAAGACTGATACTCGCGAGCAAGGGGTTGAAAAGCGCAACAACGTACTTCAGTTCTACCTACCCCCTCTATTTATAGGCGCCGGGAGGGCGGTATATCTTCGTTATGGCGAGTATCGGCCTAAGTCGCGATCTATGCGAGCAAGTGGATTCCATCACGTAAGTCGCACGACGCAGTTGAAATATGTGGCAGCAATAATCGAAATGTACATAACATGTCACCAGACAAGGTATCACACAACCGGCATAAAAGGAAAAATTAATAAGAGTGCGAGATTCAACCTCGCTTATTACAAATAATTGTCCATAAGGTCGCACGCGGCGAGCTTCGAATAAGGAAAAAGGAAAATACAGAAAAATTCTAAGGCCTAGGCCTCTCCGGAGGGTGGGGATGTCGCCCGGCCCAGCCCATCTCGCGCGCCCGCCGGAAGTGCTCTGTCGCCAGCGCCATCGCATCATTGCTGAGCCGCAACTGCTCCTCCATCCTCATCAATCGGCCGACGGAGCCCATACTCGCATGAATACCGACGAGTTCGTCGAGGACAAGCTGGAGGCGATGGTTGTTAATCGCCATCTGACGATCATTCTCCTTTACCATGTGGAAGCGGGCTTCGTAACTCTCCAGAGTGCTCCGGAGCTCTTCCATCTTCGACATCCGCACTTCCAGGGATGATATTCGCCGATGAGGCTCGCAGATCGCCAGCTGGTCGAACTTACTCTCCAGCTCCATATAGGCGTGACCAGCGGCATGACGGTATTCGATACCCAACAACCCAATGACATCGATAAAAGCCGCCCCTGGAGTCGCCGACCGTTCTGTCAAAACAAGAAATTCGCCACATTAGAGAAGACACTTAGCCATCATATGCAACATCGGTGGCGGAACATACCGCGGCGAGGAGACCTTGACCGGCGAGGAGAGGATTCATGAGTTGTCTCATCTCGCTGGCTTGTAGATGGCCCACCAGCGACCTCGGCCGCCTTGCCTCGCCCATGACCTCCATGGCCAGGATCCACCACTCTCAGTGGGAAGTAACTCGGCCGCGATTTGCCCGGCTTACTGACCGCGGGCTGCGAGGAAGGATGCAGGGGCAGCGATGAACTCGCCGGTTGCTGAGGGTTATTCAGCGGAGGAGGCGGAGGAAGTCGCGTCGTGGCAACTTGGAAGGGCGTGATAAAAGGCGGCGGTCGCGGCAAGGATGCAGCTACCGACGAGATGTTTGCAACTCTCGGAATAGGCGGCGGCGGGGGTAGCGTCGAACTCGCCGCGGGTAGCACAAAACACGCCGCGGGTAATGCAGAACTCGCCATAGGCGGCGTGGACCTTACAGCGGGCAGCGCAGTATCCCGCGCGAGGGCGGGCATGGTAGTAGTCGTTGGAGGATGCTTACTCACCGGCGGAGCCTTCTTCAGCAGAGGATCCCTCCCTCGTCAACGGATCCTTGCTCGCCGTCGTCGATTTCTTTAGCGGCGTACCCTTCACCGACGGTTCCTTGCTTGCCGCAAGAACCAAGGTCTCAGGAGTCTTCTTGGCGTCGATCTGGATCCGTAGTGTGTGTGCGATCCTTCGTGGTCTCTCGGCAGGAAGGGCAACCAGCGGCGCTGAGCTCAGCGGTGCGACATTCAGAACATCGCCAGCACGCCCCGGTGGAGAATCTGTGAGTATCAAAGTAAAGTCAGCAAGAAGTAGCCGCGACTATCGATACAGGAAGGAGCATCTCGGCAACATGACCTAACAGACTGACGACCTCAACTTGTCGCGACACAGGGGTAGAGACGGTTTCCGGGGCCAGGATGGAGGCGAGCTTCGGGACAGCGAGTGAGCCTAGAAGGCTCGCGCCAGAGGCGGCGACATCGGGAAGGTCGTCAAGCCCCAAGTCGTTGAGTAACTGTTGTGTATCGGCAGAGAGAGCGGGGGAACTAGTGGTCGCCGCAACTTGCCCGGACAGCGGCGACGGGTTATCGTCACCAGAGGCGGGCTTCTTAGTCTTCTTGGTCTTCTTCTTCTTGGGGGGAGGAAGGTCGGCGGAGGCGTCTTCCTCGCGCGACCTCTTTGGTTTGGCCACGCCGAGGATACCAGTCAGCGCAGCGAGGCTGTCTTGAAGGAATTTCTCAGAATTCGACATTGCACGCGAGTTCTGTCAACCCGGCTAAAAGACCAGGCCCCCCTATTTATAGAGATCGGCAGCCAGATACCAGGCGCGAGCAACTCGGATACTCGGCGCAGCAGCTCGCCGAATAAGTGTTGGATGTTTCTTTTCAAGATCCTACGTCGCCTGAAAAGAGCGGGGATTGTGTACAACCCGTATTCGTCGAGGATGGGTTCTACCATGGCCAGGTCAGCGGGAGTCAAGGTCAACAAGTCAAGACAGAAGTCAACATCAGCATGCAAGATCTTAGAAGGCCTGGGCGAGTATGGCGAGCTCCCCTCGCATACTCGCCAGGTAGGCGACTAGGCGAGATACTCACCCAGCCTGTGCGAGTTCCTCCTAGAAGTCGCCTAGTCGCCAGGGGGTGGGGTATAAATAAGACCCCCCCCTCCTTGAATTTGCCTATAAATAGGACCCCAGGGGTACGAGGTGAGACACGAGAAATCCTCGACAGGATACTCGCGCGCTTCATTTTTTGGATACTAGCTTTGCCTTTGGATTCCTTTTCCTGAGAGAACAAGTCGCGACTTTGTCAGCTAGCTTCCCTCGTACCCAGTTCGGCCATCTTTGGTTGAGAAGGGGCTGCTCCTTTCGAGCATCTGGGTACGTGGTGGGACCTTCCTACCGCAACGTCTGGGGTCCTGTTCGACCTGATTCTTCGTTCTAGTCACCCTAGCCTTCTGATCTAGCTTTCGAGCCGGTAACCTTAGGCGGCTTTGGTCTGAATTCTGATGTTAGGAATTTTCATGGCTTCAACAGTCATCCTCATTCTAACATTTCTCTTCACAGGGGCACAACTCTGGTATACCACAAAAAAATTTGTTGACCTAGATTGTGGGTATATTAGAGTTTTAGGGTAATAATATGCATGTTCTTCTAGTTTTATGAGTGCACTTGTAAATGTATTGGTGTTTAACAGGTGTGCTTTTTTAGTTTTATGCAAATGAGTGCAGAAAATAAGGCGTTGGTTGTTGAAGAAACGCCACCAATTGCATATGTAGATGTGGGTATTCATTTTATTATGGATATAGAGTTTCCAATCAAAGATGAGTTAGTTTAATGGACTCGTGAGGTTGGCAGTGGTTTAGTGTTTGTTACTATTACTCAACGAGTAGATAATCTAACATCTCGGGCAAGGCCGAGAATTTTACTTGGCTACGATAGACCGGGTTTCTCTCGTCTTAGTCAATACAAGAAAGGATTTGTTAAGAAGAATATAAGGAAGTCTAGCTCCAAATATTGTGGTTGTCCTTTTGCTATCTAAAGTAGAAAAGATGTGAATTTGGATGTTTGGAGGGTTGAAGTAATATGTGGTACTCATAATCACAAGTGTGTACATCTTGAAGCACACTCATACGCAGGTAAATTGGATGCAAATGAAAAAAAATGTTCAAGATATGTACGTGTCCGGTGTGAGACCACGAAAATTTTTATCTACTGTTAAGAAAAGAAATCTTGATAACAAAACAACAATGAAAATGATATACAATGAGAAGTTCAAGATGTACAAGAAAGAGTTGGATGACCGAACTCCTATTCAGTTTCTTTATAAATGTATATATGATGCTTGTTATATGAGTTTTAATCATGTTAATCCTACCACCAACATTTTGGAATGTTTATATTTTGCTCGTCTGACCTCTATTCAGCTCACCAACATGTTCCCAGATGTTTTATATGGATTGTACTTACAAAACTAATCGATATAGATTGTCACAGCTTTCTATTGTTGGGATTTCATCCACTAATTTGTCATTCTTTTCTGAATTTTTATTTCTATCAAATAAAACTCAATCTATTTATCAGTGGGAACTTGAATGTTTTAAGGGAACATTAAATCGTGGTTTTTCACCTAGTGTTTTTGTGATTGATAGAGAAAATGCACTTTTGAATTCCATCAAGCTAGTTTTCCCTCAGGCAAAAGTTATATTATGTCAGTTGCACATCAATAAAAATATTTTAGCCCACTGCAAAAAAATGTTTAAGGAGGGCAAGAAAAGTGACAAATTCTTACGTGTATTGCAAGACTTGGTAAATTCACCAACGGCGCATGATTTTACATTGAGGTACAACGCTATGTTAACAAACGATGCAGATCTATATCCAGATGTTATTCATTACATTGTCACAACATGGATCGAGCCTTACAAAGAGTATTTTGTGTCAACATGGATAGACACTTTTTCACTTTGGCAGCTCTACGATCAACCGTATTGAGAGTGCTCATAGTCAACTAAAAAGATTTATTGAGGCTTATATCGGGAACTTGAGCACGGTTTGGAAGAGTGAACACGCCCGTGTCCAGAATTACATCCCCGTGTTAATTCTGACTCGACACTCAACGCCTCTAGTCTGACTCGACACTCGACTCCTTCGCCATGCACACCTTCCGGACACGCCCATGTCATTCGGCGCATGCCCGTGACCGACTCAAATTTTTCAGACAAGACGCTGCCAACGAGGCAAGGATTCGACGCCTTGTCCAGTCATGACCCCCTACAAGCCGGTGTCATTCCGACACACCTGTGACCGCCACGTGGACATCTATAAGCTTCCAGAAAAAAAAGCAAGCTCATAGATTTTCTGTTTCGCCTGCACGCCAGTACCGACACGCCTCCCCTACACGCCCGTGAACAGGGCGTGTAATCCGATTTTTTTGCCTATAAATAGAAATTCTCTGTTTAGACCAAGGGTTCACTTTTTTGGGCCATTTTGCTTTAGGTAGGGTTGTTAGGGTCTTTTCATGCTATGTAAGAAGATTTTCTCCCCTCTCTTTAGTGTTTGTTTTAGCTTTCTTTGTAACTCCTTTTTAGTTTGATAAAATTTATAGATTTTCTCCTTATATCGTATTTGAATGCATCCGAGTGCCCCTCCTTAAGTGATCTTTTATCCTTGTTTTTATCTTTTAAAAATGGGTTTGTGTGTGTGTATGAGAGTAACTTGTCCCTTTTTATGTTTTAAATCTTATTTTTGTTTAGTTTTTGCTCTAGGTTTTCTCTTGTAAAGTTTAGTATTTTATGCTAGTTTTTCTTAATTTTTTCCTTAGCTTTTATGTTTTTTAGAACTTTATGTTCATCCTTATGGATTTGTAAAAGTGTATTCAAAGTGATTTTTATTTCTCTTTAAATTAAATTTTACATTTTAGTTTGTAAAACTTTATGTTCTTTTTAATTTTATTCTCACTTTTTATGCACTTTTATAAAGTTATAAGAATGAAAAAGTCGTTATTTTAATTTTTCAATCACTTTGATTTTGCTTTTATTTGAAAATCTTTTTCCTTCTTTAACTTTAATTTTCTCTTGTTATGCATTTTCATCAAGTTCTAGGAGTAGAAATATAATCGTTTTATTTTTTGGATAACTTTGTTTTTTTTTCTTTTTTATGTAGAGTGTTTGAGTGTTTGAGTTAGGTTTTTATTGTTTTCCTTCTTTTAAGTTTAGTGCGTGTGTGTATGAGATAGCTTTTACCGCTTTCATTTCCCGCCTACTCGTTTGAGTATGACTAGCAATTTTACCGCTTTCATTTTCCCCCTACTCGTTTGAGTAGGACTTGTCATTTCCCGCATACTCGTTTGAGTATGACTTACAATTTTACGCCAGCTCGCTTGAGTAGCACTTGCAATTTTACTGCTTTCATTTTCCGTCTACTCGTTTGAGTAGGACTCGCACTTTACTGTTTTTTTACTGCTTTCATTTTCCGCCTACTCGTTTGAGTAGGACTTGTAATTTTACAGCTTTCATTTCCCGCCTACTCGTTTGAGTAAGACTTGCAATTTTACAGCTTTCATTTCTCACTTACTCGTTTGAGTAGCACTTGCAATTTCTCACCTACTTGTTTGAGTAGGACTTGTAATTTTCCGCTTTCATTTCTCGCCTACTCATTCGAGTAAGCCTTACCTTTTTCAATTATGTAATTATGTTTTTCATAAGCCGTCCTCATTTCGATGAGTGGCTAATCACTCCTAGCCCTCAGTATCGAAGAGCATTGAGACAGATAAAATCTTTTTAAATAATTAAAGGTATTCTTTTTCTCTTTAATTAAGAACTAAGGTTTACCCTGGGTCTACGATGCCTAGAACCACAAATCGATGTATAGTCTCTATGTCGGTTTCCATATGCTAGCTAGCCTAGAGATCGTGCGTATGGACCAATCACCCTTGGGTAAAGGGAGTTCCGCACTAACCCTCGAAAGAGGAGGCGCAGAATTCTATCAGATTGGGTCCCCCCCCCCCAATAGCGGGGTTCTTAGTGTAATGTGGGCATTAAGAGGAATCATTCGTCGAACGAGAGCTCGGTCGAATAGTCTTAATGTTCAGGTGAGCAATAGTCCTAGAGATTGGTAAGCTCATTCTTTTGAAATCTCTACGACCAAGTTTTCCCTTTAATTGAATTGAAATTTTAGATCGCTAGTTATATAAAAATTATTTTGTCTTAATCGATTCAATATTGTGCGCTATTTATTCATCGGTTTTTCAAGTCTATTTTCTATTTTTATATAACTGCACTATTTAGTTAATTACCCGACAATTTATCTTCGGTAAAATAATAGTCCCTCGAGTGAGGAGTAGAAATAATCAACCCGTCCCCGAGAACAATACGACCTCGATATTCCCCACCGGAATATCTTGTACTACACGCAATAGGTGCACTTGCCTCCTTTCATTAAAACTCGGTTTCAACTTATATATATCTCAAATAAATCCGCGCGCTCCGACCACCCGAATCGTTAAATCAAACCAAATAAATAAACCACCAAAAAATAAGGTCTGGGGCGTCGTGAGTTTTAACCATCAGTTGTCCAACGCCATATGTATTCTCAGTATGGATGTGTTATCAGGAATCAATTGCTGACAAATTGGATTTACAGAGTAGAAACAAAAGAGCATGACAGTGAAATTATTTCTTTGGGGGATCATTGATATACACTATATGTTTTTAATTATCATCGACATGTTAAAAAAGGTATTTAAAAATTTGAAATTTATTAACATGATTTCTCGTGTCTAATGTAGTTTTGGCATATCATTGATATACACGATTGTCCTTTTGCTCACCATTTTGCCTGCTTGCTGGCTGGCCCACTTCTCTAATATATTTGATGGTACTTACTTAACATTCATTATTTCATATTCTAGGAACCCAAAATCAATGCTAAATCTCATACTCTTATTTTTATGCAGGTGTTATTGGATAAACATCAAGAATACAAGTTTTGAATATTATGATTTTTAGTTTTGAATATCTTTCTGTTTAAATTCAGATGCTATAAATATGTTGTATGGATTCATGTTTATATATGCAATAACTGACTTAATTGTTTTATTAAAACAATTTGAAATTGGTCTGCATATATAATATTTGGCCTGCATATAAAAAACTTGGTATGCATATAAAACTCTTGGCCTGCAAGTACATATTGTTGGCCTGCTTTTATCAGCGGCTTGTATTTAGCCAAAAGTAGTTGTATTTAACAATGCTCAAAGTAAAAGACGTTTATATAGGCAGCCCCACATATGATTATTAGCAGCACCATTTTTTGAAAATAAAAATTAAAAACCTTTTCTCCCCTCCTAAAGGCAACCCTTTTTATATGCCAGGTAGGTCTTTTTTCCATTTGGCTGGAGTCGAACAAAACTCACACCTCTCATATAGGAGCAGATCGTTCCCCCCACGTCGTCGGCTGGTGAAGAACACTGACGAAGGCTCCTTGGTGGTCGACTTGGCCTAAGATCTTGAACCGTGCCGATCATGATTCTTTTCAAACCCAAGTCTGATGATGGTGGATCTTGGCGGTACCGTGATGGATCTATGGCCTCCGCCCTCACTCCATCACTTCCTTCGCTGATCTACGAAGGGAGTTTCTTCTCAGATTCTCTACCTCAACTAAGAGAAAGGGCGGTCCAGAAGCCCTCTTTGAGATCAAGCAGCGAGAGAATGAAACTTGGTCTCAATTCATTGATCGATTCCAGAAAGAGATCTTAGACATTGAGATTGTTGATCAAGAAATGTACCGAGTGGCTCTTATTCACGGTGTTCGTGAAGGGCCGCTCAAGTTTGAAGCCAATGTCCGAGCGCCAAAAACATACCAAGAGTTGATTGCTCTAGCCAACTCATACATTCGAGGAGAAAAGAGCAATCCAGGCTTCGTCTCCCGGCTTTTATCAGAGAAAGATCCTCCTGTTCACAAGCAACCTCCGAGATCTCCTCGGAAAGACTTTTCATCCCACTCAAGAAAGACAAAAAGATTCCAGCATCATCATCAACACCTCTTCCCAGGCCAGGATCGAGTCCAAGAACGACTGCTACTGCTACCAGCTCCATCTTCACAAACAGCCTCAGTTGATCAACAACAAGACAATGACTTGCATGAGCATGAATTAGATGGAGCCATGCAAGAAACTTATGACAATGAGCCTCTTGCTTTTCGTCAATACAAGCAAGCCGGATCAAAGAGAAAGCATACAAACTTAACTATCTCTATGGAGGATACTTTTCGTATCATCAAAAAGGGGCCAGGTTTTGAATGGCCTCTCCCTATACGACCTGGTTGAAGATGTCATAAGGATTTTTTTTGCCAATACCACATGTGTGGGTCATGACACAGAAAAATGTCGGGCTCTCCATAGGCTCGTGGAGAAATTACTAAATCAAGGCAAGTTGCATGAATATATTGCTTAAAAGCAACCTTGAAAAAGCCTCTGACAGCTTCGAGTCCTTACTCATTGTTACTACGGCTTCCAAAACCTATTAGTGGTAAAGCTTTTCTTACCCGATCACCTTCAGTAATACTTTTCCAATTATCTTCACAATGAAATTTGTTCTGTAAACTTTACGACAATCAAACCCCCTTCTTAGTGGTAGCTTGTGTTCTCTCTCTACGACAATCAAACCCACTTCTTAGTGGTAGCCTGTGTTCTCTTTTTACGGCAATCAAACCCACTTCTTAGTGGTAGCCTGTGTTCTCTTTTTACGGCAATCAAACTCACTTCTTAGTGGTAGCCTGTGTTCTCTTTTTACGGCAATCAAACCCACTTCTTAGTGGTCGCCTGAAAGCTTTTTGAGTCCATCGATTCCTTCTCAGGATTTCTCGTGCCTTTTTGTGTGTCGTTCTAAAGGATGCGCGGCCAGCCCGCTTTGAGTAGGACTATACTCGGGATAACCTTGCTCAGGCAAGCGATGCATAAGGCCCATGGGTGATCTCCTGTGGCAGCATCCGGTCTTTCTTGGTCACCTCCGAGTATAGACCTTTTTTTGTCAACTCCCTCTTTTACAGGTGAGCAGGTTAATCCGACCTACCAAAAGGATTTCCAGCATTCATTTTGCTTATGCTCATCTTATATACATTGTTTGCTCAAAGCTCTATCAGATGATGACTTACAAACTCTCTACTTATACAAGCTCTCTTACTCTCATCTTTTATTCACTGCTTGCTTAAGCGCTATCATATGAAGATTCACAGAGCTACTCATTACTCTTATGCTAATGGCATCAAACATTGATCAAGAAATCTTACGCTCCTTGATCATCAAACCCTGCTATTGCAATCTAGATCAGATTGGCAGAGTGCATCAAGCTTTTTCTCTGTCAATGCATTCATCAGGCATTTCCACTGCTATTTGGTCATATCGACCTTATCTCATTAACAGTTGTCACTTGCAAGCCTTCTTCACAGGTACTTGCAAGCTTCTTTCATATATATGTTTGCTTCTAACTTTTTTCTCGCAGAGAGCAGCAAACACTTGCAAGTCTTCTCCCAGGTACTTGCAAGCTATTTTTATATATGTTTGCTTCTAACTCTTTTCTCGCAGAGAGAAGCAAACACTTGCAAGTCTTCTTCACAGGTACTTGCAAGCTTCTTTCATATATATGTTTGCTTCTAACTCTTCTCCTTGCAAAGAGCAGCAAACACTTGCAAGCCTTCTCTAAGGTACTTGCAAGCTATTTTTATATATGTTTGCTTCTAACTCTTTTCTCGCAGAGAGCAACAAACATTTGCAAGTCTTCTTCACAGGTACTTGCAAGCTTCTTTCATATATATGTTTGTTTCTAACTCTTTTCCTTGCAGAGAGCAGCAAACACTTGCAAGTCTTCTCTCAGGTACTTGCAAGCTATTTTTATATATGTTTGCTTCTAACTCTTTTCTCGCAGAGAGCAACAAATACTTGCAAGCCTTCTTCACAGGTACTTGCAAGCTTCTTTCATATATATGTTTGCTTCTAACTCTTCTCCTTGCAGAGAGCAGCAAACACTTGCAAGCCATTTCCCAGATACTTGCAAGCTTTTTTCATATTATGTTCTCTTCTAACTTTTCTTTTTGCTGAGATTAGCAAACACTTGCAAGCCCTCTCCCAGGTATTTGCAAGCTTCTATCATATATATGTTTGCCTCTAACTCTTCTCTTTGCAGAAATCAGCAGACACTTGCAAGTCTCTTCACAGGTACTTGCAAGCTTCTTTCGTATCCCATATTTACTTCTAACATCCCTTTTGCAGAAAGCAGCCAATGTTTGCAAGCTCCCCTTCAGGTACTTGTAGCTCATTTCTTCTTTCTCGCATACTCCTTACTCTTCTTTTTTCAAAGGATGACATATGCTTGCAAGCCTCAATCAGGTATTTGCAAGTTATTATGCTCCTATGTTTTCCTCACATTCATTTTGCAGAACTCAGTAGAAGATATACCTTCTTCGTTTTGCAAAGGCAGACCCAGGTACGTGCAAGGTGTACCTCCCATACATGTCTATACTCACTTTTCTCTTGCAGGAAAAAGGCAGGCATTAACAAACTTGAAAGGAGAGGCATCAGGTTCTATCTCTCCTTGTCTCCCCTTTTCTTTGGGGTGGATCACGATTTTCGTGGGTCTCCCACTTTTTCGAAGTTCATTTCCGAACTTAAAAAAGTGCGGGGATTATGTTAACCCCGAAATCGGCGATCCTTTCCAAGGCAGTCAGCTCGCTCGCTGCGGCCTGCACCAGGTTCCTCCTGGAGGTCGCTTCCTAGGTTGGACGGACAGAATTTTTTGTCCGCCCAGGCTGCGCGGTTTGCGGGGTCAGCGGTCTGACCGCTCAGGCTGCACGCCTTGTTCCCTTGGTCAGCAGGGGCAGCGGACTGTTTCCTCAGTCCGCCCCTGCAGGTCGGGCGCCTTGTCAGCTTAACCGCAGCTATCTCAACAGATGCTCCTTTGCCGGATTTAGATTCTTGTCCGCTCAGGCCGGCAGCAACCCGCAACTTAGCTCGCAATTGACCGCCACAACATCAAGTGGTGTGCTTCTAGACCGCACACCTTCACCAGCGTCAACCCTCCAGCTCGTTGTATAGCCAGTCCGGCAGGTCGCGTGTCCCTTATCGCCCAGCAGCACGGGCAGCCAGCTTCGTTAGTCTGCCTAAGGAGTGCGGACTCCAACTCCCCCGCTACCCGCAGAAATCGACAGCAATACCAAGTTCCTCGCGAGCGGACTTCCAGTCCGCCTTTCAGGCTCTCCACTCCAACATGAGCGGACTCAGCCTAGCAGCAGGCGCGGACTTGGCGGCCTCAGCGGACTCGCCATGCAGCCCGTCATTCCTCTATCTCCAGCACCTGCCTCTTCAGTAGCAGGGTCAACTTCTCCTCAGCCCGCGGTCTCGGCGCGGGCTCAATCAGTAGAGGCGGACTCCGCGGATACTCCTCGCAGTCCGCCAGGCAGCAGAACTCCCTCAAGGCAATCCCAGACCGCGCAGTCTCCCGCGGACTCTGCGGCTCAGCGGGCACTCAGCTCGCATCCCTTTGCACTCGTTCAGTTCAGCTGTGGCGGACTCAGTGGATTCGCGTCGCAGTCCGTCACATAGCTTCCAGCTCCCGCTTTCCAGCAGCGGGCAGATAGTCCCTCAGCTTGGCAGGGGCGGAATCCGCGGACTCCCCTCGCAGTCCGCCACATAGCCTCCAGCATCCGCCATCCCTGCAGCAGGCGGACAATCTCACCCCAGCAGTGGAGGACTCCGCGGACTCCCCTCGCAATCCGCAATTCAATGTCTCAGTTCGCCATCAGCCGCACCGGCTCCAGAACCAAGTCCCAGTCCGCGCGGCCTGTGGCGGACTCGGCGGACTCCTTTCTCTTCTCGCTCAAGTTACCGTCTCACCGGGGGTAATGTCACTGCAAGCTGTTACCTCCTCGGGCCTACAAATAGACCCCCATGCCTCTCATTTAGGGGGGTCTCATCGCTCTCGCGCTCGAAGGCAGCCCACAGCAAGCTCAACCAGTCAACCCCTGCGGACTCATTTTCTCAGTCCTCACCTGCTTCTTTCACTAGTCGTGCGGCCTGCCGACCTGGCTCTCCAGTCCGCGCGGTCTCCTTTTACTCCAATCCGCGCGGTCTGCCGGCCTCCATAGCTCAGTCTGCGCGACCTCTCCTGGCACTTCTGTCTTAGCCGCCAGCTTCTCTTTGTACCCCTTTATTGCTTTCTTGTAAAGGTGTATTAACAAGTTGTAACTCTCAATATTAATCAAAGGAAAGCCCATCGCAAGAGTAGCATTTAAGCCGCGGCGGGCGAAGTCTGTTGTTGCCGCTGCCAGCGACCCCTTCTCCCTTCTCTTTAGCTCAGCTCCCTCGGCATCAACCTGCAAGCACCACCGTCAAGAGTAACCGTCTGCTCGACAGCTCCTGGTCAACCTCCTCCTCTCTTGATCAACCTTCTTTGTTGATCAAACTTCTCCTCTGCTCATCAAACCTCTCCTATCCCCGCAACCCTTGAACAAGCTGCTTGCTCCACTCTCGAGCACTCAGAAGCTTCCTCTTCTCCTCAACCCCGCATCCCTTCCTCTTCTTCACCTTAGCTCGTGAGATCGAACAACCCGTTAACTTGAGGGCGCATTTCTTGCGTCAACAGTTATTTACTCCTATCCTTTTGGGTAGATACAGTAAGCACAACAAATTATGTTCTTAACAGAAGTCTGATTCATAAACTAAAAGGTAAGACTTCATATGAATTACTTAAAAATAAGAAACCTAAAGTTAATTACTTTAAAGTTTTTGGATGTAGATGTTACATACATAATAATAATAAGAAACATTTAAAAAAATTGAAACCAAAGCTGTATAAGGAATATTTTTTTGGATATTCTCTTGTCAGCAATGCTTATAGGGTCTTTAATAAAACAACCCTTAAGATAAAAGAGTCTGTACATGTTTCTTTTGATGAAACTAATATGTTTTATAAGGAGAAGAACACTTCTACCATAGAATCTTTTCATGTACCAATTTTGTGTGAGAAGTTAGATGAATTAAACCTTAAACAAGAGGATACATTGCATTCTTCTCAACAAAATACTGAAGACAGTGATGAAGACTATCCAGAAATTTATGATGAAAATATGTAACTAATGAAATTCCACAGGAGGAATTAACTACACAAGTTATTGAAGAACCAACTCCACTTATTGATTTTGTCACACTTAGAAATCACCTTATATCTCAAGTGATATGAGACATATCAGCTGGTGTGCAAATAAGACATCAACTCAATCAAGATCAGATGCATACATGCTTTCTTTCTCAGATTGAATCTCAATCCATAAAAGATGCAGAACAAGATCCTCATTGGATCATTGCAATGCAATAGGAACTCAATCAGTTTGAGAGATGCAGAGTTTGTGACTTACTTTCAAGACTCAAAGACTATCCAGTCATTAGAACCAAATGGGTGTTTAGAAATAAGTTGGATGCTCAAGGATTTATAGTAAGAAATAAAGCTATATTGGTAGTTCAAGGGTACTCACGGGAGGAAGGAATAAACTATGATCAGACTTTTGCTCCTGTAGCAAGATTAGAGGCTATCATAATATTTGTTGCATTTGCAGTATTCAAGAAATTTAAAGTATATCAGATGGATGTGAAGAGTGCATTTCTAAATGAAGAACTCAAAAAGGAATTTATGTAGAACAATCACCAGGTTATATCTCTCCAACTCACTATTCTTATGTTTTTAAACTCAATAAAGCCATTTATGTTCTTAAACAAGCTACAAGAGCTTGGTATGAGACCCTTGCTAGTTTTCTTTTAGAAAATAAATTTAGTTGAGGCATGGTAGATAAAACATCATTTTTTGGACATTATAAAACAGAAATTTTACTAGTACAAATATATGTTGATGCTATAATTTTTGGCTCTACTGATTACAAACTATGCAAAAAGTTCTCTGATCTAATGCATTCCAAGTTTAAAATGAGTAATATGGGTGAATTATCTTACTTCTTTGGTTTACAAGTGAAGCAAATAGCTGATGGCATTTTCATATCTCAATCCAAATATGTTAAAGAGCTAATTAAAAGATTTGGGATGTCAGATGTCTCAGCTATGAAAACACTCATGCATACTAATGTTGTTGTTGATAATGATGAACATGCAAACCTATTGACCAGAAAACATATAGGACTATTATTGGGTCTTTATTATATTTAACAGCAAGTAGGTCTGATATTATGTTTGCAACATGTATTTATGTTATGTTCCAAATTAATTATAAAGAATCTCACCTTACATTAGTTAGAAGAATTTTAAGATATATAAAAGGTTGCCCTAATCTAGAACTCTGATATCCTATTGAGTCAGGATTTGAATTAACTGGATTCACAGATGCTGACTATGCTCGATGAAGAGTTGACAGGAAAAGCACATCAGCAACTTGTCAGTTTTTTTGGTGATAGGCTTGTGCCATGATTTTGCAAGAAACAAACATCTATTTCTACTTCAACTATTGAGGCTAAATATATTGTAGCAGGTAGTTGTTGTTCACAGATTTTGTGAATTCAAAATCAGTTACTAGATTATGGTTATAACTTAAATAATTCAACTATTTTCTGTGATAATACTAGTGCACTGTCAATTGCACAGAATCCAGTCATTCATAATAGGACTAAACATATAGAAATTAGACATCATTTTATAAGAGACAGTGTAGACAAAAATAAAATTAAACTAGAATTTATTTCTACTGATCTTCAAAGAGCTGATATTTTCACTAAACTTTTAGATGAAAAGAAACATAATTTCTTCTTAAATCAGTTAAGAATGATTAATGAAGAGTCTTTACTTCGATTTTTGTTTTGAGATCGACGAATTGTACACATTTCGTCGAACGGAGCTCGATGAACTGTGAACTTTTCGTGAAATGTTCGTCGAACGGAGATCGACGAACTTTCTTTGTGAAATTTTCGTCGATCGGAGATCGGCATTTTAACTTTGAGTACCTTTCATCGAACGGAGCTCGACGAAATGTAATTCTTTCGCAAAACTTTCGTCGAACGGAGATCAACGTAATGTATTTCTTGTGTGAAATTTTTCATCGAACAGAGTTCGATGCTTTGTTTTTCGTCGGACGGAGTTCACCTTTTTAACTTCTGAAAACTTATAATTAGGTTTTCATCGAACTCTATCTCGCGCATTTCTCATTTCTCATTTCCCTTGCACTTGATCTCTCTGTTTTGCAGGCTAATGGAGATTTCTCAGGCAATCCTCTCGTCAATGAAATTTGATGCAGACTTCGATATTGACATGGAATCTTTCTCTCATTCAGATCAAGTTTTCCAGGATATTCTGAAACTATTTGAGGCTCAGAATCTGCGGAATTTTATGACTATCAGGATCAAGCTTCCAGTGGCAGAAATCAAAGAATGGATTCATACTGCCAAATTTCAGGATACCCTAGTCATTATTGGATCTATCTCAGGGAATCATGTTCCTCTTACCTCAGAAAATCTTTCTGAAGTTTTTGGTTTTGTTAATGGCGAAGAAGAAATAAAATTATCTAGTTATGAATTTGAGATAAGGCTAGATAGATTGGGTCATTCTCAAGGGAACCCTAACGATCTTCTGAAAAAGAACTTTTCAATAGAATATAAGTTCTTAGCAGATGTAATAGGAAATGTTATTTTGCGCAAACATTCAGTCCATGACTATGTTATCAGGCATCAATTCCTATTGATTTGTGCTCTGGTAGATCAGAAGAACATAAACTGGGGATCAATTCTTTTTGATTCTATTAAGAAGAAGATCACCACCAAGTCTGGAGGACATGACAGAATATTGGGCATCTTTCTACAGGCTAAGTGTCCAGAGGTGTTGGTCTCTCAGACCATACATATTAATGCTTCCAAGAGGATTACCTCTGCCTTTTTTGGAAAATGGAAGAGGGTTATTCCTAAGCCTCCAAGGGCAGCACCCTCTAGGGTCGCTTCTGAAAGCACCAGGGCTGTTCCAGCCACTCTCCCAATCCCAGAAGAGGTTTCCGCTCCTCTTGTTTCTTCTCCTCTACCATCTCCACACCATTCACCTAGGCAGCCATCTCCACCTTCTCAGCAACCTTCTTTATCTGTAGAAGTTCCATCTACTTCCTTCCATACAGATTCACCTATTCAACAGCCATCTCCACCTCATTCATCTCCAACTCCAATAGCTTCACCTCAACAGTCTCCTCCTTCATCTCCTCTACTTCCCAATCCACTTATTTCTCTTTATTTCCTTCATCTCCACAGCCATTATCTCCACCTCACTCATCTCCTTCTCACTCACCTATCCAGGAAGAAATAGTTCCTGATGTCATTCCCCCTGTAAATCAATCTTACATCTATACCACAATAATCTTTCCTATGTCCAAACTGTGCTAACAATTCTCATCCATCATCTTCAATTCCATCATCTGCATCTACTCAGGCTCCACTTGAGTTCATGTATATGGATTTCTCATCCATTGCTTCTAATCTTTTGGACTTCATCACTCCTACTCTCAGGAAACTAATAGATGAAGTCTTGGCTCCTCTTGTTGTTACTATCTTTGAACTCTCTTCTAAGCTAACCTCTTCCTCTTTTGTCCCTTCTTCTGGGGGACTAGATTCAGGTCTCCCTGGATCTAGGCAGGGGGAGATGTTTCATGAAGAAGCTCCAAATACTGTAATTTCAGTTTCATCCAATGCAGAAGTTCCAGAGTTTACAACAACAGCAGTTTCAGATTCAGAAATAATTGAAGTTTCAGTTGATGATGAGTTGTCAATAAAACCAGAAGTTATTACTGTTGGTGATGTTATTATTCATCCCATAGTTGATTTACATTCTCTTTTATCAGATTTTGACATTCTGCCTAGTTATCTTCCTGCTTTTCCAATTTTTGAAAATGATTTATCTAGAACTATAGTGTCTTACACTGCTCTCATTGATGCTTCTATATTAGAACAACTGAGATCTAGTCTTAAAGACATTTCTACCAGTATTACTCCAGTCCCTCAGCCTATAATAGGTGATTGCATAATAAATATTATAGAGCAGGATTTCTGCCCTCCTATGTGGGATAAAACTCTAATGCCAAATTTTGATGATCTTCTTAATGAAGATATGGAAGAAGCAGCTGATACAGATATTGTGTATAAACAGCCAGAGGATAATACTAAGTTATATAAACAGATTGATGAATTATACGATCAGCTAGCAGAAGAATCTGATGATCATGCAGAGTCAGATGATTCAGAAGACTCTGGGTCTAAGAAAAGAAAGTTCAAGAAAAAGGCTCCAGCTAAGGTTGCTCCTCAACCTTCATCAACAGCAGATATTCCACATTACATTCTGCATGAAATTCCTCTCACTCCAGATCTTCCACACTGGATGAGATTCTCCAAAAATGAGCAGAAAAATAGGAAGAAGATGAGGAGATATCATTCTCCACCTCAAAAGTCTTGGAGAGAACCTCCTCCTCCTCCTCCAACAGCAGGGTCAGCTGGTAATGTTTCTTCTTCTCAGAGGCTTTCCTCTCATCATCACTCTAAATCTACTCAACATAGGCAGCCAACAAAGTCTGATACTCAAAGCAGTCAAAGTAGCCAGCAACAACATTCAAACCAAGAAAGGCCACCTTCTCCAGTTTATGATCCAGAGTTGGATCTAGTGTTTAGAATGACAAACAAGTTGCTCTATCTCAGATTAAGAATGTCAGAACAGAGGGTAAGGACCCCTTACAATTCACCACTATGTCCTTATACAGACAAAAGGAACTGGACAGGTATTCAAAGAAGAGTTTGTTCAATTTGATAAGTACATGAGTCTGCATGCTGAAACAGTAGTTCCAAGAACTACTTCTCTAAAGATTATTGGCTCTCAAGACTTAAAAATGAGCAAAAGGGAAGCTGAAGTTCCTACCAGAAAGCATATTTTCACCAAATCTTCTTCAGAATCACCTTCAGCAGCTCCTCAGAAAGATTTTTGATTTTTGTTTATGTTTTTGAACTATGTTGTTTTCTTAAACTCGCAAAACACTTATTATATATCTGCGGAAAATTTTATTTTTGCTAGATATTTATGCTTTGTGTTTTTATTTTTGATAGTATCATCACCCAAATAAGGGGAGAATGTTGGAACCCTATTACTGATTTGGGCTAGGATCACTATTATTTGTTTAGGATGATTAGTTTGACCCATTTTGTATAGTCTAGGGTCATAGGTTTATTTCCAGGGTTGCTTCTTCAGAAAATTTCCAGAGAAATGCTGCTCGACGAACGCAGAATTCAGATCAACGAAAGCTGAGCTCAGTTCGACGAACGCCGAGCTCAGTTCGACGAACTTAGAGTTCTAACTTTGAGTTAAACTCGACGAACTCTGAGCTCCGTTCGACGAACGATGATCACAACTCAGAAGCTCAGCTCGACAAACTCCAGGCTCAGTACGACGAACTGCAGGCTCAGTTCGACGAACTCCAGGCTCAGTTCGACGATCTCCAGACTCAGTTTGACGATCTCCCGGCTCAGTACGACGATCTCCAGGCTCAGTTCGACGAATTTCTTGTTGTGTTCAATGTTCAGGAAGTTTTATATTCTGAAAACAGAATGATTTTTTGAAAGGTTTAATTTCAGTCAGTTACACTCTGATATTTAATGTTAAATATTCTTAATGAATATAGTCGTTTCAGACAGCATTAAATATGAATTTATCACAGAGTTTAATTCTAATTTATTACCCAGAGCAGTTACAATTCTTAGAGATTATTCAGGCGTTTCATAATGGTTTTAATTCAAATATTTGAATTCTTCTCAGACAATGTATATTCAGAAGATTGTTGCTTAAAGGGGTTACAGATTTAGGTGTTACTGACTGAGACACACACAGAGATTTTGGATAATCTGTCTCAGACTCTCCAAGAGACATTCTATTTCATATCTATCTGAAAGATCTTCTGGAGAGGAACAACATTCAAGAAGGCCTACACCCTGAAGAAAAGCACACCTCCTTTGATCACAAATTCTATTCAACTCAGTGGGAGTTTTTTGCATCATCATCATCCACTAAAGTCTTCTCAGAGAAACTTGAAAGAGAAGAAAAACATCTAAACTTCTTTTACTTCACTTTTTAAACTGTGTACATGGTTATAACTACCTTCAAAAGTTAACTCTTGGTTCATAAGTCTCCTGATCAAAATACTTAAGCTTGGTTTTTAGGCAACTAATCAAAAGCTCAAAGGGTTGCTAGATATCCCTTAGAAAATAGATCATCTGGTGGCAGGACACATGATCAAAAATCTGTAGAGGATTCCTACCAAGGTGGTAGAAGAGTAGACGTACCCAGATTTATTGGGGAACTACTATAAAAATTCTTGTGTCGTCTGCGATTGCTTTCTTTATTTGTGTGCCGTGATTTTTTTTCTATATATATATTTATCACTTAATTTAAAATCCGCTATAAAAATAAATCAAAGTTTTAAAATACTCTGTTCACCCTCCTCTAAAGTAAAGTTAGATCTATCTTTCAATCTTGTAGGTGAAGAAGGAACGAGGACGATTCATCGTTATAGCGGAGATTGCATACCGCATGCTAGAATTAACGTAGGGTAGTTTCTAACTGAAGACTTGGAGATTAGTGAAGATGCACATATGAACTAGACAATAATATGTTAATTAACTTGCGATAAATGAGAGTTATATAATTACAATGTGATAATCACAATTAAACAAGATTTCTATTATGAAACAAGTTATGCATTACACATACGAGAAAGCTATTAAGCATATACTCAAGAGAAACAAGTCTGGAGAAACTATAATCATTCAATAAACAATGATTACAAACTAATATTATTCAAAACAGTGAATTTACAGAAGAAATCAGTATAAAGAAACTATGATCATTCAATAAACTTACAATGACTATGAATTAGAAAGTTTAGTGGATGGTTGGTTAGGTGTCGGTAGTCGGAGGGACCATGGATTGTTGAATTTGGACTGTCTAAGGGGAATACGCGAGCATTCCAATGTCAGGAATTGAATTCCAGGAGCAGGTTTGGTCAAGATTTACAACTCTGGACAAAAATTGGACATCCACAGGCTGGCCAGTGATGTGGGGGAGGGTAATTGAAGCCTGGAAGTTTTAATTTGGGAAGAGGGAATGAGTGAGTGAGGGAGAGAGGGAGGGAAACTGTTGGTGGGGCTTAGAGGCATATATGGAGCAAGGAATTGATTGGGGATAAGTGTAGAATGGGGGGCGTAGTAATAGTTAGTGGAGGGGATTCTGGGTTTGGGGAGAGCGTGGGTTTGGTTGATTGGGGTATGGCATAATGGCAGTAGACACGTCCAAAAGATGACGAACAGCAAGATGAACAACCACAAATCTACAGTGTCCTCAGCAATGTGCAAGATAGCCGCTACATAAATGATGACAATGTCACAACTCTTTCTCTATCTCGTGAAGTCTATGTCATAAGATGTAGACATGCACTGCAGTACCGTGCTAACTGATGGCTCGACCCTCCCCTTAGAGAACCATTGGTCTGAGTTGGGGATAATGTAACCTTGCAGCCTTTATCATAAAATATGCATATGTTGGATGACCCATACCACGCCATGTTGTGATCGTAAAGTCAGGGTCTCCCACGAGTACATGTGCAATATCCATGACAATAATGCTACACCAGACTTTGTCGGCAAATGAAGCAAGACTGATCGGTACTAGGCATGTCCAAGTGACAATGGATCGCAGTCTTGTCAATCCAAATGACTTGATAAGAGTAAGGATGTGGTTACGATTTTACCTTTGGGCCTCTTCTGAGCAATAACATTAACACAGCTACTCCAATTGATAGGAGGCTTGCTAGCCCTCCCATGCTTGGAAAATAATTGTAAAAAATAGTGGTACACCTCCAATCTTTGTCTGTAATGGGAGTTCAGAGAAGACGCCTAACTACTCTCATCTGTAGTGTTTATCTACATCATTATCTAATCCTCCACTGTAGCTACTATCTCATCATCTTTAGGTGTCTCCTCTATGTCGGGACTGGGGTCAGGATCCTCATTTATAAGTAGATTTTGTGTAAGGCATTATGTTGTTATGTGTCCACTACCCTGACAATGAAAACATAGAATCCTCCCTGGTCTGGGATCCCCTGACTTTGTCTTTAGTGTTTGTCGGGACAAAACTGAGTGTAGAGATGGTGGTCCCTGGCTTGCAGATAATATTCATACTCGATGGCGCGCCAAAATATCTACTCAAAAGATTCTAAATAATGCGAAATGAGCTCCATATGAATCTCATGACGCAATTCAGCTCAAAAGAGAGATGTGGTCATGATGGACTCCTCTTTGATATTGCATTTAACGATTAACTCGTCGAGACACGTCATATATTCAACTACAGAAAGAGTGTCTTGCCGTAAAACTGGGAACTGGTCCAGGAGCTAACACTTGTATGAATTAGGAACATATTTTTCTTCAAATTGATGCTTCATATTCGTCCATCAGGAGATATGATGGTGTACCCCTCTCGCTTGAGTATCCTATCTAAAGCTTGTTTCAATAAATTTTGTTTGTCAGTGTAATTTCATCTTGGCATAGCAAACCCTACACTTGTCATTCATGTCAAACCACTCAAAATAGTGATCCATATCCAGATTCAAACATTAAATGTTTTGGTGTCATCCAAAGAAGGGGTATCGATGCAGCCCTACGAGTGATGTCATCAAGATCGTCTACACCACAGTCAAATCGTAATACAGGGGCAGTACAATCTCTCTAATAGGGAAATTATGGGTGGACACACTTATCCAGAGGGGGTAGTGACGGGCAATGGCGGAATCATGATGAGTTGACAACACTCGTAAAGTCAGGATCTCTGTGCGGGGGGAAATTGTAGTGGTGCAATAGGATTTGTAATGTGATAAACATGTGTCCTTTCTAAGCATATAAACATTATAAGATTAGAGCTCCGGATATTTAAAGATGTCATATTTTCATATACTATAAATAAATAAAAATTATATTTATGCATATAAACTATAGTTATATACTATAAAAGTTAAAAATTAGTATAAAAAGCAAACGAATAATGAGTGGTGTACTTTCTAAAATAAATTTAAAATGTCCAAAATAAAATATTAGCAACACACTACAAATGTTAACAATTACAAATAGGAACATTGTAAAATATATTAATATTACATAGAAATTATATTTAGAAAATACTAACTTTTATAGCAAATAAATAATATTTAATAGTTACATATCTTTGATTGATTATAAGTCTTTTCAAACTTAATAAATTTATATTAAAAGCATAAAAATAATCAACTAATAAATTGGTTGACATCTTTACCAATAAAAAAAGGAGATGTGAATGCTTAGGTGGATGTGTGGATAGACGAGGATGGATAAAATTAGGAATGAATGTATCAGGGATATGACGGGAATGACACCAATTGTAGAAAAGATGCGAGAAGCTCGATTAAGATGGTTCGAACGCGTACAAAGGAGACCATTAGAGACGCATGTTAAATATCGTGAGAGTTTAGCCACTAGGCATGTTAAACGGGGGAGGGGTGGACCAAAAACGACTTGGAATGAAACTGTAAGTGTTAACCTCAAATCCTGCGACGGAGAGCATCCAGATGAAGCGGTCATTCCATGCCAAGCACTCAATCTCAGAAGCCCGCAGTCTTCTCGGGCGGACACTCCGGAGCACTCACGGATACCCCCTGGGAGCTTGGCAATATTCGGTGAGGACAGTCAGTAGACGACCATCAGGCGGCTTCTAAGAGTGCAATTTGGGAGCTCTAATTTGGAATACGCACGGACGCTTCACCCAAGTCCGCGCGGACTCTCCTTCGAACCCCGTCCAAGCAGCGTCGCGCGGTTTCATGCGATCTCTCCTTTTAGACTCCACCGCCCGACTCTTCATGTACTTCGGGCAGCTGTGCATTTAATGTCACGATTTATAAGGCATTAAATGCTCGTCGGTTCGTGAACCGTCCACACAACCTATCCTCTAGTATAAAAGGGGGGTCATGAGTGCTTAGAGGGGACACTCGGACTTAGCCTTGAACCTGCCACGTTGTAGGTGCGGACACTAAGTTCCTGTCTTTCTTTCTCAGTCATTGTACGCGCGCATACCCCCCAGGTGGCCGTACCACACATTGTAACATTTCCCAAAATAATAAAGAGAGGCCCGTCGCCAGAGAGGCATTCGCCGCGGTGGGTCTAATTTGGTGTTTGTCGCTTCCAACGTCCCCCTCCCCCCTTCTCCTCTCCTCATCTCTCTCTGACTGACCGCAACGCCCTTCTAGGGTAAAGTAGTCGACTGGTTGTGGTCTGAGTTTCTCTTTGACCGATCCCCCAAGAAGTGATTTGCGTGTGGAAGGACTAGGTGACAAATTTTTCACCAACGGTCCGAACACGCGACCTTCAGATCCGGCCAGTTAGTGAAGTCACCCGGTGCCCGCGCAAGACCTAACAAAGACCGCAGGATGCCCTCGGAGGAAATGTCATCGACCTCTCCCTTGGGTGAGCGAACATTCGTAAAAGATCGCGAGATTGGCGCAGACGCTCAATGTCGTTTTGTAGCTCGTGAGGGAGGGATGCATCTTGAGCCCGCGCAGGAAGTTCAGGAGGTACCCGTCCAGAGAGGGGATGGAAGCAGGACCGTATCTGTCAACGTCGAGTTAGAAGGAAATAGAAAAACACTTCTCGTTCAGTGCTTGCTTGATAACCTCGATATCTTCGCATTGTCGGCCTCCGACATGCCTGTCATCAACCCAAAGGTCGCATGTCATCGTCTCAACATCGACCCAACTTCAAGCCGGTCAAGCAAAAGAAGCGAACGGTAGCTTCCACCCTCGCTAAGAAGTCGCTAAATTGTTGGAAGCAGGGTTTGTCCGGGAAGTTCAATACCAGGACTGGATCTCCAATGTAGTAATGGTTTGAAAGCCGAACGAAAAGTAGAGAATGTGTGTCGACTTCACATGTCTCAACAAGGCATGCCCCAAGCATTGTTATCCACAACCCTGGATAGACTCATTAGTTGACACTACGGTGAGATTTTTGGAAATGAGCTTTTTGGATGCCTTCTCTGGATATCCTCAAATCAAGATGCTCGAACCTGATGATCCTCATACAACGTTCATCACAGACGAAGGATGCTACTGCTATAGGGTCATGCCCTTCAGATTAAAGAATCTCAGAGCGATGTACCAGAGGATGATGGATTACATTTTCAAGAATCAGAAGGGTCATAACTTGGAAGTTTACGTGGACGACGTTCTCGTTAAAAGTCATAATATGGACGATCATCTGAGGATCTAGCAGAGACATTCGGCACGGTTCGCAAGTTTAACATGAGACTCAATCCCGCCAAATGCACTTTTGGAGCAAACAGGGGGAAGTTCCTTGGCACCTGCTCACCCCCCAAGATCTAGAGCCTAATCCAGATAAGGTAAGGGCCATCTTCGAAATGAAACCCCCGAAGAGTCTGAATGAGGTTCAGCAGTTGGCAGGAAGGGTGGCAGGGCTCAGCCGCTTTATCTCACGGTAGGGAGATAAGTGTGCCTCTTTCTTCAAGACCATCCGAGGAAAGAAGAAGTTTGAGTGGACCAAAGAATGCAATCAGGCTTTTGAGGAACTAAAGCATCACTTAACCACGACTCCTCTTCTGCAGAGTCCCCATGAATAGGAGCGAGCATGCGAGCAGTTTTAATTCTCGCTCAATCTTACCCTCGCAGGGATGGATCTCGAAGAGCGTATTAACGTTGAGCCGCCAGTGGATGACGTCAAAACGGCGACCTCGGAAGGACTCAAACAACTGCTCGCGAACACCTTCCAAGATCGGCGAGAGGAAGGTGACGTCGGCAGGTTGATGCGGCCTCCCCTAAACGCCCTCAAAATCGCCTTTGACGACGACCAGTTGTTCGCTCCACCTGTGAACTTTGTTCGCCGTCGCCACCAAGGTGCAGACGTGGCTGCTAAAGTAGACGACCCCCTCGGCGGTCGCGACAAAGGCGAACACTCTCCGGAAGACAGAGAGGTCGAAGACTATTCTCTCTTCTCGCAAATAGCAAAGGAATCCATGATGATCGCTACGCCATTAGGATTGATTTGCGCGGGGACAATCCCAAAATACTGCAGGATCTCGCGATATTCTCGCCAAAAAGGAAGTCGCAAGCCGGCGTCGAAATGTCGGAGTGACAAGACCATAGCACCCTCGATGTAGGTGTTAAGTTGTTCGCTCTGAGTAGGAAGTCTCGTCGAATAACCATCCGAAAGAAGTCGCTTCATGAACGTTTCTAGATCTCGCTCTATCGTGAGAGATTTCTTGAAAGCCGCATCGGCAAAATTCACGGCGTGGGCTTGTCGGCGAGCGCTAGCGTCGTCCCTAACCATCGTCAGCGAGTTAGATTGACGGGGAGAGAAAAAAAGGCGAGAAGAGAAGGAAGGCAGAAACACGCGAGCAAGAGTAGATACTCGCAAGTTGGAGTTAGAAAATCACAGCAGTGTAGTTATGACCTACCTACCCCCTCTATTTATAGGCGGAGGCAAAGGGGGTGTATATCCGTTTCGGCGAGTATCGTCCTAAGTCGCGACCTTAATGTTTAGACGGATCCTCGACATCAGCCCTATCTCGCACAGCGCAGCAAGAAATCTCGCAACTTCGTCAGAACCTGCAAAACGAGCTCGGCACATCGCAGAAGGGAAGCGAGTAAACAACAAACATCGAAACAGTAAAAGACATAAATCAAAAGCGAGATACAAACTCGCTTATTACAAATAAAAGATTGTTCGTCACAATAGTCGCCTGAGGCGAGTTCAAATAAAGAAAGGAAAAAATTTGAAGTCCTATGTGGTCGCTCTGGAGGATGTGGATGTCGTCCAGCCCATCCCATCTCGCGTGCTTGCCGATAATGTTCGTTGGCAAGCGACATCGCGTCATCGCCAAGCCGCAGCTGCTCCTCCATCCTCGTCAGCCTTCCTACGGAACCCAAACTCGCCTGCATGCCGGCCAGCTCGTCGAGAACGAGCCGGAGGCGATGGTTGTTTATCGCCAGCTGACGATCGTTCTCCTTGACCATGTGGAAGCGGTCCTCATAGCTCTCCAGGGTGGTTTGAAGCTCTTCTATCCTCGCCACCCGCACCTCCAGGGCTGAGATCCGGCGATGCGGCTCGCAGATCGCAAGCTGGTCGAACTTGCTCTCCAACTCCAAGTAAGCGCGAGCAGCAGCATGACAATATTCGCTTCCAAATAACCTAATGGCGTCGATGAAGGCCGCCCCCGGAGTCGTCGGGCGATCTGCCACTCCTTCATATCCTCCTCGCAGGGTGCCCGTTTCACACCCATAAACGCCAAATTGTCAGTGATCTTCGCGAGCATTCTAGACGTGCCCTCGTGATACTTGTTTAACTTGGCGATCATGGTGTGGATCGTGCGGATATCCTCTCTGACCGTCCACGCGTACTTTTGAATGGCATCCTCTTAGGGGGCTGAGCCCTGTGTCGTTGCGAGGTTTTCAGTCCGCGAGCCAAGCGCAAGGTCGTGAGCGGCGTTTTGCTTCAGCGCCTCGATCCCCTCCTCCAGGCGGGCAATCCGGGCGACGGCATCCACAAGTCCTCTTTGAAGGGTTGCAATTGTCAAAGCGTTCTCTGAAAAAACAAAGGAATAAAATATTTATCTTAGATTTCTAACCAAGACGGTGTGGCGAGTTATTTCTGGTAAGTACTCGCAAACAGGTCGCTCTCCGGGAAGATCATCTCCTCCAACTCGTCTTCTCTTCTCTTTCTCTTCCTCAGCCGAGCGTCTGTAGCAGGTGACATTATAGTAGCAATCTTCTCGGACAAGGAGTTCACTTTCTGCCTCCTCAGGTCCTCGTCAAGTTCGTCATCAGCATCTTCAGGGTCGTCATCATCATCAACAACCTCATCTTCTTCTAACTCCACCAACTCCTCAACCTCCTTGGATGATTTTTGTCAGCTAGCTTCATCCGATAAAGATCAGGTGATGTAAAGGATCCGGGTCTTTCAGGGTGGTCGGCTTCTCGGGAAGGTCCTGCGGTTTTTTTACCACTATCTTCATGCCCTTCGAAGGAGGGGTGGCGTCCAAAGGAACGACGGCCTCATTAATTTTCAGCCTCTAGGTGTCAAGCTTTTTCTTTTTTTGTGAAGAATTGGAAGAATGTGTGTGATGTTGACTGTCCAATGGTGGGTTCGTGCGGTCAGAATTTTCGGTCTCAGTTTGGTCGTCCAAAAACTTGAGGATCTCAGAAACTGTGGGGATTGAACTGAGCTTTTTCACTGCCGACTTCTTTGGGGGCACATGCGTGGAGGAACCGCCCGGGAACTTGGCGGGCTTCACCGGTTTGTTCGGGTCGGGCTCCTTGGTGGAGTCCTGGTTGAGGCTTAATTCTGTGAGCAAGGATTGTTCATACTCATAGTGGACGGAGACAAAGAGAAGCTAATGAATGATGAAAATGGCATGGTTAGGAGGGGGCCTGCACTAGTTATAGATTTCTCGAGGCAGTAAGAACATGTCTAAGTCTTTGTGGTCACTAATCTACTTTTACGGAGCCCGTGTGGTTTACCGAAAAAGTGCGGGGATTATGTTAACCTCAAATCTTGTGACGACAGAGAGCATCCAGATGAAGCGGCCATTCCATGCCAATCACTCAATCTCAAAAGCCTGCCGTCTTTTCGGGCAGACACTCCGGAGCACTCGCGGACACCCTCTGGGAGCTCGGCAATGTTCGGTGCGGACAGTCAGTAGGCGACCATCAGGCGGCTTCTCAGAGTGCAATTCAGGAGCTCCAATTTGGAATACACGCAGACGCTTCACCCAAGTCCGCGCAGACTCTCCTTCTTCGGATCCCGTCAAAGCAGCGCCGCGCGGTTTCATGCGATCTCTTCTTTTAGTCTCCGCCGCCCGACTCTTCATGTACTTCGGGCGGCTGCGCATTTAATGTCGTGATTTATAAGGCATTAAATGCTCGTCGGCTCGTGAATCGTCCACGCAGCCAACCCTCTAGTATAAAAGGAAGACCATGGGTGCTTGGAGGGGTCACGCGGACTTAGCCCAGAACCTGCCCCGTTGTAGGTGCAAACACTAAGTTCATGTATTTTCTTCTCAGTCATTGTATGCGCGCATACCACCCGGGTGACCGCACCTGTTATGGGCCTTCCAATTATGCCCGGAGGAGAGTTCGACGGGGATGATCGGAGGTGGTAGGTTGTAGAGATGAGGAGTGGTGGAGATGATGACGGGATACTACGGAGCCGTGACCGCGGCTGCCGAAGCGGGATTGCTCGTCGGAGGAGAGAGTCACCTAGATCTCACAATGGAAGATGAGAATTAGAATACTTTTCTTGCTTGCTTCGTACATACCCCCACATGCCTTTATATATGTTACATAATAATGAATCACCTAATAATCTTCTAGCTCTCACCTAACATAATAAAATGATAATAAAAAAGATACAACAACATGATTGATACCTATTATCTCGCTCGACGCGACATGACACATAATATGACACGTAACATAATACGACACGTAACATCTCACCCGTCCCCCGAAAAAGCTTGCCTGCAAGCTTTATCTGATGTCCTCGTCGTCAAAGTCCTCGACGTGCAGGTAGAAAAGCCTGGTGCACATGTGGCCGCGAGTGTACTGCTCGTCGCAATTGAAACATAAGTCTTACGCGCGGCGTTGCAGCATCTCAGCCCGAGATAAGCGGCTGACCTGTGGTGCGGGAGGGCCCTCGAGACGGCCATGTGGAATAATGTTGGTGGCAGGTGGATAGACTTCCTGGGCCAGCTGGAGGCGACGATTGCAGATCCTGGCTAGACTCATAGCAGTCACTAAGTTCGGAGGGGCCTCAAACTCAACATCCAGACGCAATCGCTCGCGAAGGCCGACGGTGAAAATGTCGACATGCATATCCGGGGCAAGAGGAACATGTGCTAAAAGAAGCTGAAATTGTTCCATGTAATCGTCCACGGTACCCGTTTGTCGTAGGGATGTGAGTGCTCCAATGGGGTTACTGCGAATAGGAGGTCTGAAACGCAAGTCGCAGAGCCGCTTGAAGTCGTCCCATAGCAGATTCAGCCGGTGAGAAGTCGAGAAGCCCATAAAACAACGGAATCGAGCATATGAAAAGATGCGAGATGGATTTGATCTGTTGCCGGAGTGTGTTGGTGGCCGGAGAATTGCTCACATTTGGTGAGCCAGCTCATGGGATCACCTTTCCCATCATAGGTAGGAAATTACAACCTGGTGTAGTGTGGTACAATCGCTGCATCAGGGTGTGCGTGGACTGACGATGGCGGCTCGTGGACGTTCAGGGGTGGCGCGGCGTTGCAGAGAAGTGGTTGTGTCTGATTGCTGCTTGCATGATTGTGTGTCGGGGCAGTAGACAAATCATCGATGTGTTTGGAAAGCACAATAATGGTCTCCTGATGACGGTCCCCGAGAGCAGTGTGTGCAGCTTGTTGCGCCATGACGATCTTGAACATGGTCATAATCTGATGGATTTGGTCATAGGAATCACCCATGGCGTGAGATGAGGAGAGAGAAGAAGAGCGGGTGACCGGCCGGTGGGATTGCGCCGAGTTGGAAGGTTGGGATTGGCCGCGGGAGCCACGATGACGTCCAATTTTGGCACCAGAAGAGATGGACTTGCTAAAAAAAAGGAGACTTGGAGTGGGAGAGGCCGATCAGATTAAGTATGAAAAGTGGGCTGAGGGATGGGAGAGAGGTTGGGGCAGGAGCAACGTTAATAAGGTGGCTGGGAGGGAGAAAGAATTAAGGGAGGCGGGGTCCACATGGGATAAATAAATGGAAAAAAAAAAAGAAAAATTGGTTGATTTGTTGGAGACAAGGGGACGGAAATAGCGCAGGGCTCGAGAGAAGGAAAGCGGGGCTCGAGGAGTCGGAGCAGCGTGTCGACGAGGTCACTGGAGATGGCTCTCGGCTCGATGGAGAGGCGGCTACGTGTCGGCGACGGAACGCAGAGGAACGCGGCGGTGGCTTTGATGACGAAGGGAACCAGGAGGCTGTCGATCCAGGCGGAAACGGTGGCATGGACAGCGAAAAGAACCAGGTGGTTGTCAATCCAGGCGGAAAAAGCAGCGGCGAGGCTGGACGAAGATGTCGGATTGTGTAGGGGAGCAGAGGCGGTGTTCTAGCTGGAACGCGGGGTGGAGGGGCGTGGTCCGACGATGGGGTTGACGCACAGTGCGGGAGGTGCGTGAGCTGAAGCTCGGGCTGGTGAAAACATAGGAAAGGCGTGCCGAAGAGGATCTCTCCTCTGATACCAAGTTGTTATGGGCCTTCCAATGTTGCCCGGAGAGGAGGTCGACGGGGATGATCGAAGGTGACTGGTTGTAGAGATGAGGAGTGGTGGAGATGGTGACTGGATACTACGGAGCCGTGACCGCGGCTGTCTAAGCAGGGTTGCTCGTCGGAGGAGAGAGCCACCAAGATCTCACAATGGAAGATGAGAATTAGAATACTTTTCTTGCTTGCTTCATACATACCCCCCACATGTCTTTATATAGGCTACATAATAATGACTCGCCTAATAATCTCCTAACTCTCACCTAACATAATAAAATGATAATAAAAACGATACAACAACATGATTGATACCTATTATCTCGCTCGACGCGACCCGACACATAGTATGACACATAGCATAATACGACACATAACAGCACCACACATTGTAACCTTTCCCAAAATAATAAAGAGAGGCCCGTCGCCAGGGAGGCATTCGCCGCGGCGGGTCCAATCTGGTGTTCGTCGTTGCCAGCGGCCCCCTCTCATCTCCTCATCTCTCTTTGACTGTCTGCAACGCCCTTCTAGGGTAAAGTAACCGGCTGGTTGCGGTCTGATATTCTCTCTAACCGATCCCCCAAAAAGTAATTTGCGTGTGGAAGGACTTGGTGACAAATTTTGCACCAACGGTAAGGAAAGACATGATGTTCTAAAGCATTAGTGAGATTATACCTACATATATGGTGTAATGGAGACAAATGATTCATATAGCCGACCACACTATGGTTGGATAAAGGCTTGAGTGTTGTTTTATAACAAAAATGAAATAACTATACAAAATTAATTATAAGAATAACACATTAAAAAATTTAATAATAAGTCTAATCAATTTAAGCATATATAATATAATACATATATGTAATTTAAACATATACTGCCAAGTTATCATAAAATAAAATAACTAATGATATGCTCAAAATTCATATCGGGCGAAAAATTCGGAAAAAAAAATTGTCTCTATATTTTATTAATGAACATAATTATTTTTTTTTTGAAAAAAATATCATTTTGACCTCAAAAAGGACATGTTAGCATTCATGTCAAACATATTAGATGACATTTAAAATGCTCGTATGCATTATGTATGCAAGAAAGCTAGAAAGTAGATAAACGACACAAGTCTTACAAATTAAAAAAGGTTTAAAAACAATGATTACAAACTAATATTACACAGAATAGTGAATTTACACAAGTATTCAGCCCAAAGGGGTTACTGAGGTGTCGGTAGCCAAGGGATAATGGATTAGTAACTAATCATTCAATGAAGTTACTGTGACTATGAATTAGAAAGTTTTGTAGATGCTTACCAATGTGTCAGTAGCAAGGGACCATGGATTGCTGAATCTGGACTGTCGATGGGGAATATGAGCGGATTTCGATGGTGAAATTGAATTCCAGCAAGAGGTCAGTCCATATTTTTTTTTGAAAGAAATTGGGCATCCAAAGGCTAGCCAGTGATGTGAGGAGGGAAATTGGGGGCTGAGAATTTTGAGAAGGGGATGAGTAATGAGAAGAGAGAGTGAGACTGTTGGTGGGGCTTCAACGCACGTAGGGAGCTATGAATTGATTGGTAATGAGTGTAGAAAGTAGGGGAAAGTATCGAATAATGGAGGGGGTTTTCAATTTATGTCGAGTATGGGTTCGGTGGATGGGAGGCCCAGTTGTTTGGGTTAAGGTATAGCGGCTCCATGTTATGGGGAGTTATGTGAGGAAGTAGTGGGTGGTTATGAAATTACTGGGGTGATTATAGGTAGTTATTAGCTAATTATGCAGGTAGTGGGGTAGAAGAGTGGGGAGATTGGTTTCTGACCTAGTGCGACCGGCAGTTCGGCGGTGGTTGGAGGTGAAGTTTGTAACGATACAAAATCTAAAGTGACTCAAACGAATAATAAATGCAATAATACGATCCCTTGTGATGAAAATATAAAATCGGTGTCAAGGCGTCAAAATGAAAGTTGCACTTGAAGTCACTGAGGCTTCGCGGCGCTCGACTTGTCTTAAGTGGAATATGAAATTGTTAAATTTTGTTACATATGTATATATTGGTACGATATTTTTTGTTTGGGACAGAGGCTGATATAGATAAGAGGATTGCCTTTTTCTATGATTTAATTATAACTATGGAATTATTAAGAAGTTGCTTAAGCTTTATTCCTCATTTAGTGGAGGCGGTGGAATTGTAAGCGGTGGTGCTATATTATATTCCAGAGCTTGTTAATTAATATACTGGCTAATTTTGTGGTTATGTGGGAAGGGATCAACTATGAGTTCTGGAGTGCAGTATATATTTCTAGTTTTATTGAGGTTGATGTGAGTTTTCCTCTTAGTCGGCAACCCCTTATAGGATGGATTTATTTGTTATTGTTCTTATGTACAGATTTTGTGGGCTTTACTTTATTTTTTGGCCGACTACTGTTATTTAAAGTGATTGAGTATTTAATGGGTCTATAATTGGCATGGAGGGTTAAAACCGAACTTGATAAATGATTTGAACTTATGTTCCTTTTATGGTTATGAAAACGAGAGGGATGATTATGTAGCTTCCAAGTGATGACATGTTTAATTATAGAGAGGTGCAACCCCGATAAAAAAATCCGCCTAATGAAACGATTACTAATCACAGATATCGCGAAGGATGACACCTCCAAATATACGCGACAATGACATGAGTTGTGATGAAACAATGGCTGATGGTGAGAGCTACCTGTTTATGTTTATGCTTTATTGCCCTCTTTATCCTTATAGGCACTTTTATTATTCGAATGTCAAACTCATGATTACTCGAATATGTTAGCATGAAATAATGTTCTAGCACTGATAATGATTACTCGCATATGTATGGCCTTGTACAAAGGCAAACAAGCGAATAGCTTCTGAGGGGGTTAAGAAACAAATGAACACTAAGTACATTAATGAATTGTTCCACAAACATAAATAAGAAAATGCATCGATGCATAGTAATGATAAGGGTATAACTGCATGTGAATGCGCATATAAAATACTGATGATTTGTCAAACCAGTCGGCCTAAGGGCATAAACGCGTGTTGTACGTACTGGTTTTGGATACTGATGACCCGGAAGGGTTGGGCCCAAAGACTGAAATATGGAAATACAGATACTGATACTGATACGTTGGTAGTTACCCTTAACATTACCTAAAGTAAAAGATAACCTAAGAACACAGGATTGGGTGTTAAAACCCGGTTTGATGCACAACGCGATAGGGTGATGTAGGATGACATATGAGTCAGCAAGAGAAATATGTGATGGCTCATATTGTCCATTCGTGAATATAATGTTGATGATGAAATTTTGATGTAATGAAATTGATATTGCGTAACTCAAGTATCCCTTCAATGTGAAATTGTTTCATGAAAGTATTTCATGAAAGTGTTGTAATCCATAATGTACTGAATTGTGCAAAAACACTTTGTGCGGTAATGATACTTTTATTGTAACTTGTGGCAGTATGTCGATCGCTATAATTTAGTAGTACGAAATGAAAGAAAATGAGTATGGACTAGATTTAATGAAAAGTAGGTAAATAAAAAGTGAATAAATGGAAAGTACGTGAGTGAACATATGCGAGAAGAATTGGACTATACGACCTTACAATATGGAATGTTGACGGAGATGTTACAGATGATAACTTGTCATAGATGTTAACGAAATTTAAAGATTAAATTAATATGAAGTGTATCATGATTTATGTAACTGTATCATGATTTATGTCGTAACAAATTGATTCATCGATGGAACAAGCTAAGTAGAGGTACAAATTGTAAGAGGAAGTAACACGTTGAGTGATTGTTAAAAGTTTGATTAAAGGACCCGAAATATTGAACATGTGCGAACGAGAAAATAGCTCTAATGAATAACCAGGTAAGGGTAAACGAAACTTATCATGACATATTTTCGAGGACGAAAATCGTTATAAGAGGGGAAGAGTTTGTAACGATACAAAATGTAAAGTGACTCAAACGAATAATAAATGCAATAATACGATCCCTTGTGATGAAAATATAAAATCAGTGTCAAGGCGTCAAAATGAAAGTTGCACTTGAAGTCACTGAGGCTTTGCGGCGCTCGACTTGTCTTAAGTGGAATATGAAATTGTTAAATTTTGTTACATATGTATATATTTGTACGATATTTTTTGTTTGGGACAGAGGCTGATATAGATAAGAGGATTGCCTTTTTCTATGATTTAATTATAACTATGGAATTATTAAGAAGTTGCTTAAGCTCTATGCCTCATTTAGTGGAGGCGGTGGAATTGTAAGCGGTGTTGCTATATTATATTCCAGAGCTTGTTAGTATCCCACTACTTCTCATTTTTCTCTCGCTTGGAACGCTATCGACCGGGCTCGACGCTAGGGCTCATGGGGGTTTTCACCTTCTTGCTCCTCTCCCTCTCTTGCATTCACGAAATCATGGGAGCTTTTGATATTTGTTGAGAGAAGGGTTTGACAAGTTTCTCCTTGAGTAGAACTTACCTGGGTTGGTTCTTAGATCTGAAATCAGTGCCCCGATTTCTTCTAGCTGCATTTTTGGTGGTTGTTGGGTACTGCTACATGGATTTCTGGTCACCTACGACTGTTTGTGGTGCTATTGCGGCTGTGTGTGTGTGCCGCCACCGCCATTTAAACGAAACTATTGTTGTCATATGATTACTGTGAGCCTCTTTCCCTTTCTTTTCTTATACTTGCAAAACTGTGATTTTCTTATACTGCTGCCGTATGTTCTGTTTCCCTAGATGTTTGGGAAATTTTACTATCCAAATATCGTTCGCTTTGCCCTGGTTGGTGCTGCAGTTTTTTTCTTATTGTGGGTGTTGTTAACCCACCTCTTAATTGATTTGGGGATCATTGTTGTATATAGCCAACTAATATAGGGCATATATCCTTTTACTGCGATTGTTCTCACTGGTGTAATTATGTTGATGAGGGGTGGGCTGCTATAACTTTGAAAACCTCTTGTTAATTAATATGCTGGCTAATTTTGTGGTTATGTGGGAAGGGATCAACTATGAGTTCTGGAGTGCAGTATATATTTCTAGTTTTATTGAGGTTGATGTGAGTTTTCCTCTTAGTCGGCAACCCCTTATAGGATGGATTTATTTGTTATTGTTCTTATGTACAGATTTTGTGGGCTTTACTTTATTTTCTGGCCGACTACTGTTATTTAAAGTGATTGAGTATTAAATGGGTCTATAATTGGCATGGAGGGTTAAAACCGAACTTGATAAATGATTTGAACTTATGTTCCTTTTATGGTTATGAAAATGAGAGGGATGATTATGTAGCTTCCAAGTGATGACATGTTTAATTATAGAGAGGTGCAACCCCGATAAAAAAATCCACCTAATGAAACGATTACTAATCACAGATATCGCGAAGGATGGCACCTCCAAATATACGCGACAATGACATGAGTTGTGATGAAACAATGGCTGATGGTGAGAGCTACATGTTTACGTTTATGCTTTATTGCCCTCTTTATCCTTATAGACACTCTTATTATTTGAATGTCAAACTCATGATTACTCGAATATGTTAGCATGAAATAATGTTCTAGCACTGATAATGATTACTCACAGATGTATGGTCTTGTACAAAGACAAACAGGCGAATAGCTTCTGAGGGGGTTAAGAAACAAATGAACACCAAGTACATTAATGAATTGTTCCACAAACATAAATAAGAAAATGCATCGATGCATAGTAATGATAAGGGTATAATTGCATGTGAATGCGCATATAAAATACTGATGATTTGCCAAACCAGTCTGCCTAAGGGCATAAACGCGTGTTGTACGTACTGATTTTGGATACTGATGACCCGGAAGGGTTGGGCCCAAAGACTGAAATATGGAAATACAGATACTGATACTGATACGTTGGCAGTTACCTTTAACATTACCTAATGTAAAAGATAACCTAAGAACGTATTGTTATACAGTCACACTGATACATTGCTAATGGACATGTGAATTGATATGATTTTACAGTACTTTCAGTATTACATGGTCTCATAGCTTACCTTCTTGCATTGTTACTGGTATACTTTACATACTTGCATTGATACCGTTACACACTGCTTATACTGTTTATTAGTTACTAACATTTCAGTTATAATATCGCTTCACGGTTTCATTACTGGTACAGAAACGGGTTAGTATAGAAAAATATTTACTGATATGTTTAATCTTTTTCATTTGTTTATATAGCAAGTTAAAAGGTATATTCCTCACTTAGTCATATTTTATGACTAAGCCCGTCGCCATTTTTGTTCAGGTACTTGACATAATTTTGCGTACGTAAAGAAAAGTGAAATTGATCGAGGATAGACCGAAAAGACTCAAATGATCCACGGTATGAGGTACGTTTTTATTATGTGTATTATTTTGTGCTCACTAGCCTTACTTCATCCTGGGACAACTGTCTTGAAAGTAGTTTAGATACACAATTATGTGGGGACCAAAATGGGGTACTCACAAAGTGGGGGAGATTGGTTAGAAGCCTAGTAGTGGTCGGCGTTTCGATAGTGGTTGGTGGAATGATGGCCGAACATGGAGTGGTGGTCGGAGGTGGAGGAGATGGCCAAAATGGATGGAGAGCTAGGCTTGGCCGACAAAGGGGATGGTGTAGGTGTCTAAACTTCGCACTTAAACTCCAACTATACAGCGATGAGCAAGAGAGCTTGCGAAATCACAGTATTGGGAGATGGAGTGTGATAGCATCGAGAGATCGGGATTGGATGGGTTTCAAGTTATTTACCAGGAGATTAAAAACTAAGCGGGAAACTAAGAGTGTAAATTAATCAGATGGATATTACGATTTGATAGTGAAATGAATATGGATGTAGTATTTCACCATCAAATCCATAATAACCATCTGATCAACACTCACGCTCCCTATCCTACTCAATTTTCAATCTCCCGCACAATAACAAAAAACCCCTCCATACCTAATCTCTGGTAGCTCACTCCATCCTCTATCTCACGATTTGTTCACTTATAATGCTCATTCTGCGATACCACCACCTCTCTCTGCTGCTCAACCGGCGTCGACATGAGAGTGCGGCGAAACTTCAAACCCTTGGATCCCCCGTCCAATTTTGAATCTTCCTGAACAATCATTGACAATTGATCCCTAACTGACGACATATCAATTCTTGTTGCTTTCCTTCCCATCCATCGGCCATCCCCCAAAATTCCTCCTACGAAAAATTTTGCCACGCTCACGGTCCACGCCCACCTCTTCTAATTGTTTCTTCATCCTCACTGGTGTCCTTCCAGGTGATTGGATCTAGGAATTGTCCCAGGGAATACGTCACTCCATCCAATTATCTCTTACCCGGCTCCTATCTATACCCTCATTCTCTTGCATCTATGTTTCTTATTTTCTTATAGGTTCTCAAAACTATGGGTAGAATTCTTCACACATCACAAAGTAATAATACTCAAAATGGTATGTCAAGGTTATTTATTATGCTTATTAATAATACACATAAATTAGATGCAATATATTAATGTGAAATTGTTGTGTACTTTATTTTTCATGAATTTTGCACATCTTTGCTGATCCCATGTTGTCGTGGTGGGAAATATCTTATGACTTTGTTCTGGACTCTTTATCAATATTTTTATTGGTAACAAGTAGCTTTTTGGTGTAGGTAATCGAGATCTTTTATTACATCCATATCAGTTATTTTGGCTTTGTAGTTTTTTCAATTGGTGTTCAATGTTTTTTTCTTTTCTGGACGTTTACAAAACTGCAAATGCACTTCGCTTTCAGTTGTGCTCTGCAAAAAAGAACGGTGGTCTCTCTATTTGCATTGCAGAATGTTGATCACTTACTAACAGTTATTTTTGTGATGTCTTTCAAGTGCAATCAATGACTCTTTGGATCCTAAACATTTGAAACTTCTTACTATTCTTCTCTCTAACAACAACCTTCATATGAATGAAATGCGTCTCCCCTCCAATTATTATAGTAAATGCATTCTATAATTTTACTAACATTTGTTTATTATTTTGCTTCCACTTTAAATGAAAATGTATTTTAAGGGCTTTAGGTGCACTACTTTGTGTAATGCTCGGGAGGACTACACGGAAGAAATTAGGATTTTTTGATTGCCTTTGCTACTGTTCTCTTGAGGTTATCTTCTCTCTAACTTTTTTGATCTATCTCTTATGATGCTTAGCAGGAATGGGAAGTGTGGGGCAAAGATGTCACCACATGGGGGGTTGACAGAGCAAGAAAGCAGTAAGAGTTTGGCCTATCACGATTTAAATTGTGTACTAGTAATTTGTTTTAAAGTTCATGCATTTACCTTTGGATTTTGGGATGTGTATCAGCTTAACTTTTTCCCAATTCATTTCATCTGATTTTACTATTTTGTTTACTCACTCTGCAAATACTAAAAGTAAACAAATCTTCATAAACATGTTTGTGGCATGTCATAATATATTTACATAAAGTAAGTTTTTTTTTATTTTTACTCATTGATGTTTAATTATACTATTATAATATTTTATTAATATTGTTCACACAAACTCAATATAGTCATGCTCCTTTTATACTATTAACATTGTTTCTTCTCTTTTGCACATACTCAATATAGGCATGCGTTCATATGCTTTAGTTGCTTTCCTGCATTGTCCAAATGCTATTTGATATATAATGTTATTTCCTCTAATTCTGCCTGATTTTTCTCAATTATCTTCTCAAGGCACTTAAAAACTTGACATATTTTCTACTATCAAGAACATGTTTTACAATTTTCATTTGTTTGACAGCCGAATGCAAGTGTTTTTCCATTTACATCCTCTACATATATGTGCATATAATGAAATAATATATTAGCTCAGTATTGCGTTGGAGTTGTCAACACACATGCTTCTTCAGGTAAAATCACTCTACCAACTAAACAATACCAAAAGCTTGATGATACGATACGACTCTTCGGGCCAGTCTTATGTCCTCTTATCTACCTATATTACTCTATTGGTATCTCCATAATTATGTATATGCCACTCTCAACTATATTACGGAGTAGATTGAGTTTTTAGGGCATCTTGGAGCATTTGTCTTGTTTAGGCTCTCAAAGGAGAGATAGACTCTTACAGGAATCCTACCATCAAGAGCTGGCCTCAATATATTGTATCATGAATTTTCATTAATGTACTATATTTTATGATGTAAATTGGATATCTAGATTTGATTTTAAAAAATAAAGTTTAGTTCATTATAAATTTATAATGAAGCTCTACTTCACCGGTAATAAAATGAGATAATTAAACCAAAGTCGTATAAAACGCGCACAAGAGTGTAGCACTCGAACGTAATTAACATCTTAAATTAAATCATCCATAAGTATATAAGAATACGAACAATAAAGTTTTTTTTTTCAAATTCAAGATATGAGTTTTAAGGCCTTTTGGCACTTTACACCCCCGAAAATATCACTTTTGGCACTTTGCACCAACAATGTTTAAATATTGCACTTTGCACACCCCCCTCCTATTCTTATATTCTTGGCGTTTTGCACCCTAGCAAGGGTAATTTCTGATAGATGAATTCAAAGTGCTCGGGTGCAAAGTGCCAAAAATATGAGAATGTGTGGGGTGCAAAGTATAATATTTAAATATTGGGGGTGCAAAATGCCCAAAATGATATTTTCAGGAGTGCAAAGTGTCAAAAGCAAAAGCCCGAGTTTTAAAGATCATATAAATTAAACATAAAATTAAGCTAGCGGGATTAGAGCAAGCGGAAAGGAAGAGAGATATACCTTCCGGTCTTGAGTGAGGAGGCGTCGGATCTGGAGGTGGGGACCCAGCAGAGACGGGCTGGGCTTATATGAAGCTATCGGGTAGTGGCTGGAGGTGACGGAACCAAGGCTCGTCGATTACATAGAGGGTTTAAAATAGATATTTCCGGCGCTCGTTAAGGTGGTCTTCTGAGGCGGCGGCGGCGGCGGCGGCGAGATCTGGACCTGAACGAGGAACGGCAAAGCAGCGATGTGAAGGCGCAGGCTCTGATGGAGAAGGGTTCTCTGGCGGCTCGATCTCGACGGACAGTAGTAGGGAAATGGACTCCGGCGACCAGCGAGGCTACTGATGGAGGAGGCGAGAAGAGGAGGCTGATTGTTCGCACGCAGGAGGGACTGTCGGCTGGGTAACCGGAAAACAGAGAAATTTATTACTCTGTTTCACAATTTTGCCCCAAGATGCTCTTTTTACAAGGGACCGGCTCTATAAACGCCCTAACAGTTGTTAGTAATGTTTTTTTCTTTTTTGGTTCTTTAAAAAAAATACCGAAATACCTAATAGAGATATAAATAGGGCATTGTTAAAGGTATGCCTATTATGGGTAATGAGCCAATGGCTATTCAGAGATATAGAAAGAAGTGGGTAAATCTCTTTTTACAAATCACCGTCCCCAAAAATTGCTCCTCCTACATCTTCTATGTCGGAGAAATCGCTCAACTCGCAGCTTTGAACTCCACGACGATCAGCCATCTCCGCCCATCGTCACCTTCTGTAATCATCGGCGGGACCTTCGCTCGGCCTCTACTCGTCGGCATCTCCAATCTAGGTATTTCTCAATAGTTGTTTCTTCCAATTTCTAGGGTTTCGTCGTGGCTTCCTCTATTCTCCCTTTCGCCTGCTTGCCTCATACTTCCTCACGTCGGCATTTGCCAGCAAGCGAAATGGAATGGTCGTCCTTACGTCGGCATTTGCTAGCATTTCCCACTTTTGTGATCTCCGGCTTTTAATGTCAAGGTTTCCTCTCGATCCAGATGTGTTTGACTGCTCAACATTGTCATTGTACAACCCGTATTCGTCGAGGATGAGTCCTACCGTGGTCAGGTCATCTGGAGTCAAGGTCAACAAGTCAAGACAGAAGTCAACATCAGCATGCAAGACCTTAGAAGGTCGGGGCGAGTATGGCGAGCTCCCCTCGCATACTCGCCAGGTAGGCTACTAGGCGAGATACTCGTCCAACCTGTGCGAGTTCCTCCTGAAAGTCGCCTAGTCGCCAAGGGGTGGGGTATAAATAAGACCCCCCCCCCTCCTTGGATTTGCCTATAAATAGGACCACTGGGGTACGAGGTGAGGCACGAGAAATTCTCGGCAGGATACTCGCGCGCTTCATTTTCTGGATACTAGCTTTGTCTTCGGATTCCTTTTCCTGAGAGAACAAGTCGCGACTTTGTCAGCTAGCTTCCCTCATACCCAGTTCTGTCATCTTTGGTTGAGAAGGGGATGCTCCTTTCGAGCATTCGGGTACGTGGTGGGACCTTCCTGCCGCAACGTCTGGGGTCATGTTCGACCTGATTCTTCGTTCTAGTCACTCTAGCCTTCTGATCTAGCTTCCGAGCCGGTAACCTTATGTAACGCCCCCGAATTTTTCGAGGATTTATTTGTTTGGGCAACGTCAGATTTATGACGTCGTGGCGTTACTTTTAACGTCGAGTTTTGGATTTGAGTGGATTTGGACTTGCTCGTCCAGTTTCGTCGCAACCCAAGCATTTTTTTGAGTCTCGGCGCGCGATCGAAGTTTTGGGTTTTGTTTTTGTTCGCCGCGTACTTTGGCGGTTATTATCTCGGGAATGGCTCGTCGGATTTTGGTTTTGACTTCGTCGTCGTGTCCGTAGCATCAGTTTTCGCCTACGGCGTGAGTTTCGTTTAATTCGACGCGTTTGAGCCTTTGTTTTGACCTCATATTCCTTGATCAACTGTCTGCACACAGTATTGCTATTTTAATGCCTTGACTGCTTGTTTTTATTCTTGGGAAGCCCTCCTTGGTGTGGGTTTTCGTCGAACCGAGTATTTTTTTCGGTTTCTTTTCCTGGGCGCTGTGTTGAGGTCGACGATCATCGAGCGGAGCTCGACGATTATCGTGCTGAGCTCGACGAATCGTTGAGCGGAGCTTGCTGTAGGTCTAGCGGATCTTTGTGTTGAGTTCGACGATTTTCAAGTGAGATCGACGATTTTCTAGCAGATTTCTGTCGAGTGGTTGTATTTATTTACCCGAGTAGTTTTTCGGTGATGTACTCGTGTAAGTGCCTTAGTACTAGAGTACTCCTTCTTTGTTACTCGAGTAGTTGTAATGAACTACTCGAGTAGGTCTCGGTTACTCGAGTAGTTGTGATGAACTACTCGAGTAGGTCTGGGTTACTCGAGTAGTTGTGATGAACTACTCGAGTAGGTCTCGGTTACTCGAGTAGTTGTGATGAACTACTCGAGTAGGTCTCGGTTACTCGAGTAGTTGTGATGAACTACTCGAGTAGGTCTCGGTTACTCGAGTAGTTGTGATGAACTACTCGAGTAGGTCTCGGTTACTCGAGTAGTTGTGATGAACTACTCGAGTAGGTCTCGGTTACTCGAGTAGTTGTGATGAAATACTCGAGTAGGTCTCGGTTACTCGAGTAGTTGTGATGAACTACTCGAGTAGGTCTCGGTTACTCGAGTAGTTGTGATGCACTACACGAGTAGGTTTCTGTTACTCGAGTAGTTGTATTGAACTACTCGAGTAGGTTTTGCCTGATACTCGAGTAACTCTTTCCCCTCTGCTTCGAGAAAACCGGTTCAGCTGAACCCGGTTTATTTTGCTGTTTCTTCCCTGTTTTCACCATTAGTATATATGCCTTCTACATCTCCTTCTCCGATTCTTCTTTTCCTTCCGAACCAGAGCGGCATGAGCAAGAAAGGGGTTGTCCGTCATGTTTTCTTCCGGTGGCCGTTGACGGCGCTCCGGTGCTCGGAATTTCAAACCGATCGTAGATCTGGAAAGCTCTCGTCGAGAGCTGCGCCCTCGTGGTATTTTTTTCCCCGTTTCTTGAGATTTTCTCGTAAGGGTTTTTCGGCCCTAATCCCCTTTTGACCCTTTTTGTCTAGATTTCAACTCCTCCCGTAGTCTTTTGCCCCGATCTACGACGTGGAGCGATTCAGAGGACTTTTCCGGTAAAACCAAGACAAGTGGTGGTTTTCCTCTCATTTCTCTTTGTCCGATCTGATGGTAACGACTATACTTTCATTTTCTTTAAATTCTCTATGCTGATTCTTCCAAATCACTGTCATGCTTAATCGTCTCAACGATCCTTTGTTGTTGTAAGGTGTTGTCTTGGAAAGCCCGGTTTTGTTTGGTTTTGGTTAATTGTTCCTGGTATGTCTTAACGAGGGCTATGCATGTTTTAGGTTTCGTTTTTTTTTTGCGCGTTAGAGTTTATCTAGGACTGTAAATTGCTCCTAGAGGTTGATCAACCGCGTCTTGAGTTCGGTAATGTCAAGTAGAATCTGTCGAGCCAAATCTCAAGATATTTGTGTTGTGCTTCCATTGGGTTCTTGAATGCGAGAGTTAGTGGACGATTCCACCTCTGCAGTGTTTGTCACCTTCATTAGTGCCCTGTGGAAGTCTACCTGGTTTTTGGATGTCTACAGTGTATGTTGGAGAGTATGAGACTCCCTCGCAGTTAGACGGACTATATATCCGTTTTGTTTCTTTTTTGGGGGGGTGTCCAAAAGCGACCACTTCGCCCGTGTTTTTTTTTTGGGGGGGGGGTGTCCAAGAGCGACCACTTCGCCCGTGTTATTGGGGGGGGGGGGTCTCCAAGAGCGACCACTTCGCCCGAGTTTTGGGGGGTGTGTGTCCAAGAGCGACCACTTCGCCCGTGTTTTTTTTTTGGGGGGGGGGGTGTCCAAGAGCGACCACTTCGCCCGTGTTTTTGGGTGGTGTGTCCAAGAGTGACCACTTCGCCCGTGTGTTCAGGTAGAGTCGACCACAGATGCCTAATAAAGGTTTTGTATTTTTCTTTCTGGTGAAATAATCATGTAGCCACCTTATAACCTTGTGCGTCTGGTGCACTCTTGTGGAACATGGCAAATCACGTAGGAGTTCTTTTCCTATTGATGCCTTGTTTTCTTTTGTACTTTACTTCAGTGTGTTTGGTTTTGGGTTGGTACCCCTGTTGACCTTTGCTTATTTTTGTTTATTACTCTTCCTGACACTACTTGTACTTTCTTGCTGAGGTGTTCTGTTTTTGGAATGTCACAGGTTCAGAACAGTATCGGTTAGCAGTGCTGGTTTTGGAGTTTTCTGGGCGGCAGCGTTGGCCGTGTTTGTTGCCTCGTCTCAGCGAGGTAGTTTGTTGTTTATTTAGTTTTGCTAGTTCAGACATACTTTTGTCCGTGGGTTCGTGTCAGTTTGTTAGCGCCCACTGATTTTGTTAATTGCTTGATACTTACTAGCTGCTCATTTCTTTAAATGTGGATGTGGATTACTTGTTCTCTGGGAGGATTTATGCTAGGAATACATGTTAGGTATTTTTAACTATAAAACCTACTACTATTACTTCATTCATTGCATAATTTGAAACTCTAACTTGTTATTTTTGGCGACCGTAAAAGTTATCTTCCCTACTATAATAAATTTAGAGTCTTGCATAACATGAGTTGTCCTTTAGGGACGTTTTCACTCATGTATGATGTTTGAGTTAATCTAAACAAGTATTTTTCCGCAGCGTATAATATATTTTGATTCGTGGACTAGATGAGCAACTAAGCCGAGTGATACGGCTAACTTCTGCACTTAACTGATTTTCCTTAAAATAACTTAAAATGAACCTTTCTTCATGATTAGTTTGGTGTCTGCCTGAGCGTCCGCAGTTATCTCCTGCTGACGTGGCATCATGACGCGCATTTTCCCTTACTCTGATAAGCTTTATTTGCGGTGAAAATGCGGGTTGTGACACCTTAGGCGGCTTTGGTCTGAATTCTGAGGTTAGGAATTTTCCTAGCTTCAACACTTGGTGCGGTGAGCATGGATCGCAGCCAAGGAGGAAAGTTTGGAGGTTGTGTGAGATGGCCAATGGTGGCGGGCAAGGAGAGTTGGTCGGCAACTCGGCAGGAGGAGGAGACGCCGCGCGAGGCAGCGAGTTTGTGACAGTGGCCGCCTTTGTGAAGTTCGCGAAGAATATTGAGCAAACCATCCTCGTCGGGTTCGCTCAACGCCCCGAGGTCACGGCGACCTCGCCCCGTCGCCTGACTCCGTTGGAAGAGGAAGCGCCGCCAAGGCGAGCTGGGAAGGAGCCCGCATGGGCAAGAGAGGAGCGACCGATGCAATCGCGACTTTACCCGACGAGCAGCCAAGGGGTCCGCTTTCGGGATCCAATATCGCCGGCGAGATGCAGAGATACTCGGCATTACAGCGAATATGATGTCTCCAGCGAGGATGGAACCCGTCACCGCCAGGGAGGGAGTGTTAGAAAGTAGAGAAAAGAAGCGAAAAGTAGAGAACAAGCCGAATAAACTTTTGAATAACTGAAATTTTATTATCCAAAAAAGATATCATTTACAAAGGTATGGCCTCCCTTATATAGAATGGAGGAGATAAGAAAGAGAGTATACAAACAATGTGGGACTAAACATTTACAGTACTGAGCGGCTAGAACAATGGAGACCGCATAGGCCGCGCGGTTAGACAGATGGGCTAACCGCTCGGCAACTCCAGCAGGATAGAACAGGCCGCAGAGGTAGACCGATAGACCGCCCGGTCTCCAGGCACCAGAGAGACCGCCAGACCGCTCGGTCAACAAACCGCTGGAACAGACCGCGAAGCCGCCCGGTCTAATACTTCAACACTCCCCCTCAAGCTGGAGCATAAATATCAATCATGCCCAGCTTGTCACAAATGCGGAAGAAGGAAGTAGAAACCGGCTTGGTGAAGATATCTGCCAACTCCTTGTCAGAGGTGACAAAAGGAGTACAAATCTGTTTCTTCAAAATCTCCTCCCGAATGAAGTGACAGTCAACCTCTATATGCTTCGTTCTCTCATGGAAGACCGGATTCCTGGATATGTGTATAGCGGCCTTGTTGTCACAGAACATAGGGAGAGGACAATTATATACCTCGCCCAGGTCAAGCATGAGAGCCCGCAACCATTTTAACTCACACGTAGTTGACGCCATACTCCGGTATTCTGCTTCGGCACTGGATCTGGAAACAACAGACTGTTTCTTGCTCTTCCAACTCACGAGATTACCTCCAACAAAGGTACAAAAACCTGACGTGGATTTACGATCGCCTTTGTCATCTGCGTAACTTGAATCTGAGTAGGCCTCAACCCTCAAATGGTCATTCTTCTGGAAGAGTAACCCTCTGCCCGGTGCTGCTTTGATATACTCTAAAATCTTCAGGGCGGACTGAAGATGACACTCCCTGGGAGCTTGCATAAACTGACTGACCTTTCCTACAGCGTAGGCGATGTCGGGTCTAGTCACCGTGAGATAGATGAGTTTGCCCACCAAACGTCTGTACCGTGTGACATCAGATAGAGGAGGCGATTCATCCGTCCACGTTTTGTCTTCTCCAACAGCCATGGGAAGATGAGCTGGTTTGGCACCTGTCAAGCCTGCTTCGCGAAGAAGATCAAGGGCATACTTCCGTTGAGAGAGAACCAAGGAGTCAGGTTTCCGAGAGATTTCTATCCCCAAAAAGTATTTTGGGGAGCCCATATCCTTCGTGACCAAGTGCTGACGGAGGTGCTTCTTCATCAAGTCCACCCCATCTCGGTCATCACCAGTAAGGAGAATATCATCCACATATACGGCCAAAACCACCAGTCCCGAGGCCGTTTTGCGAATGAACAAGGAGTGATCGGCCGAACTCCTTTGAAAGCCGATGGTTGCCACAATACCACTGAATTTTCGAACCATGCCCGAGGGCTCTGCTTTAGGCCATAAATGGCCTTCTTCAAATGACAGACACGTGTCTCCCCCTGAGCAACATACCCAGGAGGTTGCTTCATATAGACGTCCTCCTGAAGATCGCCATAGAGAAAGGCATTCTTCACATCAAGCTGGGAAATAGCCCAAGCCCGGTTAACAGCCACAGAAAAGAGAACCCGGATGGTGCTGAGGCGAGCAACCGGAGAGAAGGTATCAAAGTAATCAACGTCATAAGTCTGAGTAAAGCCCTTGGCCACCAGCCGGGCTTTGTAGCGATCCACAGTGCCATCGGGGCGAAACTTCACAACAAAGACCCAGCGACAGCCAACCACATCAGTGCCCACGGGAGGAGGAACCAGAGTCCAGGTACCCCGTTCAGTAAGAGTAGCCATCTCCTCATCCATGGCAGACTTCCAATGAGGGAGAGCGAGAGCCTCCTGATAGGTACGGGGAGTAGAAGTAGCAGAGATAGCCAAGGCAAAAGACCTGCGAGAAGGAGACGGCTGATCATAAGAAACAACAGCCGTGAGCGGGTGTTGAGTACACGCCCGCACCCCTTTGCGAAGGGCAATGGGAACATCCAGATCATCAGGAGCGTCGGCGACAGGAGCGTCAGCGACCGGAGCGTCCGTGGCGGAGAAGGCTGGCCCGGGACTAGAGAGAGACGGCAGCGGAGAGGAGGGTGGAGGGGTGGGTGGGGAGACGGACTGGGAAGGAGTGGGTGGAGGAGGAGACGAAGGTGGGAAAACGTGGAGAGGCGTGGAAGGAACGGAGATATCAGAAGGAAGAGAAGGAAGAGAAGAGGAAGGAGAGAAATAGGAAGCATTTTCGAAAAAAATCACATCTGCGCAGACAAACTGCTTGCGGAGAAGGGGGTCAAAGCAGCAATAGCCTTTTTGAGTGGTAGAGTACCCCAAAAAGACACACTTGGTGGAACGAGGGGAAAGCTTGTCGCGGGTAGCGGAGGGAGCGTGAACAAAGGCCGTACAGCCAAATACACGGAGAGGAAGAGGAAAAGGTTCCTGGTGGGGGTAGAGAAGGGAGAAGGGAGTCCGGCCGTGGAGGACCGTGGAGGGAATGCGATTGATGAGATAGCAAGCGAGGAGCACAGCGTAGCCCCAGTAGGAGCGAGGGACGTGCATCTGCGTCATGAGAGTACGCGTAACATCAAGCAGGTGACGGTTTTTACGCTCCGCCACCCCATTCTATTGGGAGGTGTAAACACAAGTCGTTTGATGAATGAGGCCGTGTTGGTGAAAGAACGCGGAGAACTCATGAGACAGATATTCCTTGGCATTATCAGAACGTAAGACTTTAATAGAAATAGCAAATTGAGTCTTAATCATAAAGTAAAAAGATTGCCAAACAGAAAATAGTTCAAAGCGATCCTTTAATAGATACACCCAGGTACATCGAGTAAAATCATCGATAAAAGTGACAAAATGGGAACTGCCCCGACCAACTGTGAGGGTAGGAGCAGGACCCCATACATCAGAATGAATTAGATCAAAAATGCGAGAGGAGCCACGGCCTTGCTTCGGTGGGAAGGAGGAGCGATGATGTTTGCCAAGCTGACACGCATCACAGTTGAGCGGAGAACTGGTGGGAGGTAAGTGGGGCAGAAGCTGACGAATAAGCCGAGGAGGAGGATGTCCAAGACGAAGATGTCACTGAAGGAGATCGGTGGAGGAGGAGTAGGCAGAAAGAGCTGAAACATCGTCGAGGAAGTAGAGGCCGCCGCTCTCAGTCCCAGTAGCAATCGTCCGTTGGGTCCTCGGGTCCTGAAAAGAACAAGTAGTGGGAGTGAATAAAACGGAGCACTGAAGTTGCCGGCATAAAGTAGTAACTGATAACAAATTGCACGGGAACTTCGGGACATAGAGGGTATCCTCCAAGCAAAGCGAAGGAGTGAGTTGAACCATGCCCGTCCCATGAACCGGAGACGGGGAACCATCCGCCACACGAACTGGGGGTAAGCGGTCATGGGTCTCAAGACGGGAGAAGCAATGAGGGTTGCCCGTCATATGATTGGTGGCACCGGAGTCAATTAGCCATTTACCTTGGGTAACGACGTGGGCACTACCTGACGTCGTGGCCATAGAGGCAGACGGCCTAGAAGAGGCGGAGGCCGAAGGAGCATCACCGGAAGGGCGAAGATGAGGATGTTTCTGCCAGCAGCGGTCAATAGTATGGCCAGTACGACTACAGTGAGAGCAGAAGAACCGGGAGGAACCCCGTCCGCCAGAGGAGCCTCGGCCACTCGGGCCCCCCCCCCCCCCCCCCCCCCCCCCCCCGCTGAGCTTGGTGAGCAAGGGAGTCTTGGGAAGGGGGGAGGCCAACAGAGGCCGCTGGAGGAGCGAAGTAACGGCGGCAATGCGAGCCGCAGTGGCATCCAAAGTAGGAGATTCCGCCTCACCCAAGATCTGCTGGCGGATCATATCATAAGAGTCGGGAAGACGAAGAAGATAACAAACAACCAGGAGTTCCTGGAAGTGTTTGTGCTGGTCGGCCAAGTCCGCGGAGAAGGGGCGATTTTGGAGGATTTCAGCCCCAAGAGCCTGAACCTGCTGATAAGCCGCAGCTGGGGACATGGAAGGGCGGGCGAAGAGGTCCGCATAGAGAGTATAAATGCGGGACGTCTGACCCCCCCTTAGAATAGAGAGCAGCGAGGTGAAGCCATGCGGCCTTGACCGTCTCATCATGGCGAATGATGGGAAGGCACTCATCAGAAAGGCTGTTGGCTAGCCAGGTGCGAACAAGAGCATCACTCGCATCCCAGTCATCAAACTCAGGAGAGGTGCGAGGAGGAGGGTCATCGGTGAGGTGATGACGCTTGTGTTGAGAACGAAGGAGAAAGGTGAAAGAAACGCTCCAATCGGGATAGTTGGAGCCCACAAGCTTGGAAACGGTGCCAAGGTTGCCCGAAGGAGGAGGAGGAGAAGGAGCAGCAGGAGTAGTGGTGAGACCGGAGGTAGTCATAGAACCCGGCAAGCAGAAGAAGCCGCGCGAACAGAAGCGGTTAGAAAACAGACGAAGCCGCGCGAACAGTAGCGGCTTGAAAGAGGCAAAGGCGCAGTGGGGAAGAGGTCGCGCGGACTGAAAAGGCCGAGCGAACAGCAGAGAGGAGAAGAGCAGGTGACCGCGACCAAGATGCGGGTAAGAAAGGAATAACCCGCACGGTCAGGCAGATCACAGCAGCTGCGAGAAGGCGGTCAAAGGCACAGCGGGGAAGAGGTCGCGCGGACTAAAAAGGCCGAGCGAACAGAAGGGAGGAGAAGAGCTGGTGACCGCGACCAAGATGCGGGTGAGAAAGGAACAACCCGCACGGTCAGGCAGATCACAGCAGCAAGCCGCGAGTAGAGAGACAACACACGCGGATAGGGACAGACCGCAACGACTAGGAAGTCGGAGCGGGAGGAAAGAACAAGGAGCGCGGCGACAAGGAAACAGGTCGCTGCGACAAAGAGCAGTAGGAGAAGAGAAGAAGAAGAAGCAAGCCGTGCGAACAGGGCAGCGGACAGAAACAAGCCGCGCGGATAGAAACAAGTCACGCGGACAGAGAGAAGCCAAGTCGCGAAGCAAGTCGCAGAATGCGAAAAACAAGCCGCGAACAACAGAGAGCGCACAGAATCAGAAGGAAATGACCGTGTCCTCTGATACCATGTTAGAAAGTAGAGAAAAGAAGCGAAAAGTAGAGAACAAGCCGAATAAACTTTTGAATAACTGAAATTTTATTATCCAAAAAAGATATCATTTACAAAAGTATGGCCTCCCTTATATAGAATGGAGGAGATAAGAAAGAGAGTATACAAACAATGTGGGACTAAACATTTACAGTACTGAGCGGCTAGAACAATGGAGACCGCATAGGCCGCGCGGTTAGACAGATGGGCTAACCGCTCGGCAACTCCAGCAGGATAGAACAAGCCGCATAGGTAGACCGATAGACCGCCCGGTCTCCAGGCACCAGAGAGACCGCCAGACCGCTCGGTCAACAAACCGCTGGAACAGACCGCGAAGCCGCCCGGTCTAATACTTCAACAGGGAGGATCCCCTTCTGTGACGAGATCCTCGCTGCCCCAGTTCCAAAAGGATTCAGGGAACCTGTTCTCACTTACTACTCCGGCAGAGACGACCCCATCAGACACCTCCAGTGGTTTGAAGATGTCGTCTCCATCCGCAACATGTCTGACGCCTTCAAATGTAGGTTCTTCGCCATCACCCTCAAGGGGAATGCCAGGGATTTGTTCCATCAACTACCGGCAGGGTCCGTGTACTACTTCTCAGATCTGCGTCGGAGCCTCACGGCGAGGTTCGCGACATCGAAGAAGAGGAAGAAGGAAGCAACGGCCCTCTTCAAAATCGTCCAAGGGCAGCACGAGAGTTTGGGTCACTACATCGACCGCTTCCAGGAGGACATTTTGGAGGTAGAAGAGGTGGACAACTTCACCCTGATGATCGCCCTTAAGTTCGGGTTGAAGCAGGGGCTGTTCAGTCTGGAGATGGGGTCCAACCCCCCGAGATCCTTCGAAGATATGATAGAGAAGGCAAACATCTTAATTCGGGGATAGGAGAAGAACAAGGATTTCCTGGCAAGGCTAGAGGGGGAGATAGCGACAGAGAAAGGGAGAGCAGGACCCTCGGGGTCGAAGACGAGGAGGACGCCGGAAAAGGCGGGAGTAGAAGAAGGAAGAGCCAAGAAGAGAAGAGAGAAGGAAGAGAGAGGAACCCAGAAGGGTTGAGGAAAGGAGGCAGGAGAGGCCTCAAATATAAGAGGAGAGGAGGCCGGCGGAGGCCCGAGAAAGAGGAAGGGGAGAAAAGCGATTCCAATATCCGGAGAATCGCCCCCAGTGGATACCAGCAAGTCAGCACTACCAGAAAGGAAGGAGGGATGGAAACCGGCAAGAGGGAGGCCGAGGAGGAGGAAGAAGGGAGACGATGGTCATCGCCGGCGAAGATAACAAATGGCGCCGGAGTGAGCAGCGGGCGATGCGCCAGGAAGCAGAGATTCCCCTCTACTGCGATATTCATCGAGTAGAGGGGTACGAGACCTTGGCTTGCCCCGAGTTCTGGGAAGCAAGGCGGAGGCCTGGAGGCAGGAGCGGAGGAGAGAGAGCAGCAGAGGCAGGAGGCCCCGGTGGAGCAGGTGGCATTCCAAGCTCCAGTGAGGAGGAGGAATGAGGACCGAGTCGACCTGGGAGGTCGCGGGGAAGTGATACATGGCCCAGGAGGTGGGCATGTAGGCGTGATCAATGGAGGGGTCGGGCTCGGAGCTTCCCGCAAGGTAAGTCTCCACCAGATCTATCGGAAGAACGTCGCCCCGACGTCACAGACCCCGCCTCCATTGGAAGAGATCACCTTCTCGAAAGAAGATATGTTGGGGAACGAGAATCCCTTCCATGATGCCTTGGTAATTCAAGCCGCCATCGAAGACTTCACCATCAACCGAATCCTCGCGGATAATGGTAGCTCAGTGAATGTCATCTTCAAGAGAACCTTCGTCAGGCTTCAGGAGGAAGCGTCCCGGATCCAGGCTGCAGACGGACCGCTCTTTGGCTTATCCGGAGAGAAGAAAGAGGTGGAGGGAGTAGTGGAGCTACTGGTTACGCTCAGCGGGACATCGATCTGATGCCGCTTCATCATCGTCGACGCGCCAAGCGGTTACAACGCCATCTTCGAGCGGCAAATGATCTCAGAATTAACCTCAATAAATTTTGTTAGACCTCGGAATTCCATTTTGATGAGAATCCGCGAAATTTTAACGTGGGCACGAATTTAAATAGCTCAATTTATTCAAAAAAGATGAAATCGAGCAAACAAGAAAATCACTCTTTTTTGTGAACATTCAAGAAATATCCTCAAGATTTCTCTCTACTCTCTCACATCTCTCACTCTTTTGTTTAATTTTCTGCTAAGAGCCAAGACTCTCTCTCAAGGTCTCTCTCTCACTTCGGCACAAAGGAGCTCTCAGATCACCACCTCTCTCTCATGGTCGATCTCCACCAAACTGAGCCATCTCTTCCATGGCCGACCACCTCCAACTCTGGCGAGTTCTTCCACTTCTCCTAGCATGCGAGCTCCTCCTTCCAAGGCCAAAACAGCCCTTCTCCAAGAGGCAAGATCAGGCCACTCCGTGTTTAAAGAGATCCAACATCGTCTTCACCAAATACCCCATCAGCGACATTTGACGAGGTCCGGATCGATGAGATCCAACCATGATCATGAGCAACGGACATCCGCCGCAAAACGCGGTAATTGGGTAACATGCACGAACATGTGTGTTCTTCCTCAACTTCTCCCTCTTGCATAGATTCTAGGTTTTCAATTGTAGAAACCTTTCTGCAAAAGCCCCGTTTTTTCGGTGACCCGAGCATAGTCGAGCTCCGTGTGTCCACGGATCATTTTGAGTGGGTCCTTGTGACCCCTCTCCGCGAGTCTCGTGGTGCTAGCACGGAATGTTGAATTTTCTCAAAGTAGTCAGCAAGATAGTACAAACGCCAAATTAATATCTTCGACACTATCCAGTTCACACTTTGATCTAGCGGAAGATCAGGGAGCAAGCTTAACACACCAAGCACATGGAAGAATGAAAGAACAAGTGTCTAATCACCTAGGGGGGGTGAATCCCTAGAGGGGGGGTGAATAGGTGAACTTAATCTTTTTAACTTTAAAGGCAGAAACACTGAATTATAAGACCTGTATTTGCAATTCTCTACAGCAATTTCAGCACAGATAACACAAGCAATCACAGAATTAATCACACACAGAGTACACACAGATTTTTATAGTGGTCCCCCAAGGTCTGGGTACATCCACTTTCCCCCTTCGCCTATCTAGTAGTGTACTAGATTCAGTCTAACTTCTCCACTTCTCCTCAGATCATCAGATCTTACAACTCAGAACCCCAAACAGGTTCCTACAACTCAGGCACCAAGCCTTACCACTCAGTCTTCACCAAGACTTACACTCAGGCTAAACAAGCCCTACCTCAGCCTTCAATCAAGGCCTACACTCAGAGAATAGAATCTCCTACACTCAGGCACTAAAGCCCTACCTCAGCCTTTATAAAATAGGCTTACAGCTCAGATCACTTAGGATCCTACAAAAAATAAAGTTTATAAAGTATATAACCACAACTCTACAAGAGAGAGATGAGTTGACTGGCTTCTTGATGAGTTCTTGGAAGAACTAGGCAGAGATCAACCACCCTTGGCTTTCTTCAAAGCTTCTTGAATTAGAACACAGTAGGGTTGAATCTTCTGTGCAGATGATCTTCAATCAACTGCTGTCTTGAGAATCAGATCTCAATCTGAAACTTACTTATCAGCCTAGTTCAACAGCTGCTCTTGGCACAAAGTGTGACCAAGTCCAGAACCACTAAGGGCCAAATGCGAGCATGGCGGACACAAAATCATGTCCGTCATCCAACAAGCAACAGACCGCCAACACTCCACCAAAGAGAAGCAGTCTGCAAGCTACTCGCCACCTGTCCAACGCAATAGCCACCTGTCGGACTCCACACACCACTCCGCCAAAGACATCCACAGAAGTGCACCTGCTGTACTACCAGAGCTCGCCAGGGCCATAACCAAGCTCTAAGCCCAGTCCGCAACAGCAAGCACCGCGGACACACCAGTCCGCAAGCTTCCCGCGGACATGAGCCAAACCGCCAGTTACACAAGTTTGCAACGCGGCCACTAAGCAATGCACCAGTCCGCAATCCTTTATCCGCTCAGGCCGCTCCTTGTCTAAACCAATTAGCTATGCCCTATCCGCAGATCACAGGCCGCACAGTCCGCAGACTTCAACGTACAACCCGCTCAGAACAGCCGGCTTCCACTAGACTTATCACTAGGCCGCAGTCCGCTTAGTCCGCCCAGTCCGCCGACACTGTCCGCCCAGGCCGCCCGGCCTGCCCCATCACCCACTTCCATTTCACAAATTTCAACACTCTCCCTTAAAGTGAGAAATGGTGACCAAGCCAAGCAAGCTTCGCAACCTATCAAAGGGCTCCTTCGACAGTGGCTTCGTGAAGATGACAGCAAGATTGTCTTCACTCCGAACATGCCCGACCAACAGAGATCCCTCCAACACCTTCTCCCATATGAAGTGGTGATCAATCTCTATATGATTGGTCCTAGCGTGACACACTAGATTATTAACCAGCTTGAGAGCACTCTCATTGTCACCCCGGAGTAAAGTTGGCCCTTACACTTCTTCATGAACATCCTCTATAAGCCTCCTCAACCAGATGGCTTCCCGAGCAGCCAAGGCCGAAGCCTTATACTCTGCCTCCGTAGTTGAGACTGACACCGAGTCCTGCTTCTTGCTACACCACGAGATGCTAGCTGAACCGCAAGTGAACACATAACCTGAAGTAGACCTCCGATCATCCGAATCACTGCCATAGTCAGCATCCGTGTAACCAAGCAAGACAAAATCTGAGTCCTTTCTATAGAAGAGTCTCATGTCAGAATTAGACTTGACATACTTCAGAATACTCTTTGCCGCCACCAGATGAGTCTTCCTTGGTTCAGCCATGAATCGACTTACTCGGCCAACAGCATAAGCAATGTCTGGCCTTGTAATTGTCAAATAAATCAAGCTCCCAACAAGAGCCCTGAACACCAAGGGATCATGAAGAACCCTTCCCTCATCTCGTCGAAGTTTCAGCCCAGGTTCTAGTGGAGTAGAACACTTCTTCCCTTCGCCCATGTCGAACCGCTTCACAATGCAATCTGCATACCCTTTCTGGCAAATGAGAATCTCGCACTCCTTCCTCTCCACTTCAAGACCGAGAAAGTGATGTAGCTCTCCCAAGTCTTTCATCTCGAAGCGTATAGCAAGCTCGGACCTGAGCCTTGCTACTTCCCCCTCTGAATTCCCTGTGATGATCATGTCATCCACATACAGCAGGACCAACACTTGTAGCTCCCCCTTCTTCTTGATGAACAAGCTTGAATCTGAGTTGGAAGCAAGGTATCCACAGAATTGCAAGTACTCTGCAATCTTACCATACCAAGCTCTAGGAGCTTGCTTCAACCCATAGAGAGCTTTCCTGAGTTTGCAGACGTAGTCCAGATGATCTTCAGAAACAAATACAAGCGGCTGATCCATGAAGATGTCCTTATCAATCTCTCCGTAAAGAAAGGCATTCTTCACACCGAGTTGCCACAACCTCCATCCCTTGCTAGCAGCCAAGGCGATCACCACTCTAACTGAAGTCATCTTCGCAACCAGACTAAACGTCTCCTCATAGTCTTCTCCATACTGCTGTGAGAATCCTCTAACGACCAGGCGAGCTTTGAACCTATCAATGCTCCCATCAGCCTTCTTCTTCAACTTGTACATCCACTTGCAAGTGACCGGAGTAATGCCATCAACCTTGGGCACAAGATCTCAGGTTTCATTCTTTTTCAGAGCATCAATCTCTTCCTGCATGACATCTTCCCACTACTTAACTCCAGTGGCCTCGTTGAAGTTTGCAGGCTCTCGCTCATCCAGAGGACCCGCAAAGAAGCAGGAGACAAAGCTCACTGCATTCCCATCACAGTACCGAGCTGGTGGCTTAATGACCATCTTCGATCTCCGAAGGGTCGGCTCCTTGCTCACTGCTTCCGTTGCTTCTTCGGGCTCAACTCCTACTTGGGGCAAGCTTTGAGCAATGCTCCCCCTGCTTCCTGAGCCAGAAGGCTCAGTCTCGGAGTTAGAAGCAACAGGAGCTGCTGACGAAACAGCAAGCTCCTCTTTCAGGCCTTCAGCAGCCACCACTGGTGCTTCATCAACCTTGCTACTTCCGGTTAGCTCAACCGAGCCACCTCCATACGACGTCAGCTCGTCAAAGACAACGTCTCTTGACACCACGAACTTCTTCGTCGCAGGATCCTTGCATTTCCATCCCTTCTTCCGCTCATCGTAGTCGACAAAAACAAGCTTCCTTGCCTTCGCATCCAGCTTAGTCCGTGAAGCATCCGAGACATGCACATAGCAAGTTGAACCGAAAACCCTAAGGTGTCCCACACTCGGCTTCTCCTTCAGCAACAACTCAAAAGGAGTCTTCATGTTGATTGGGCTGAGCGACATCCGATTGATGACATAGGTAGCACAAGACATCCCCTCCGCCCAAAAGGACCTTGGGATGTCTTTCGCATGAAGCCAGCATTTGCAGGTCTCCGTCAAATGACGGATCTTCCGCTCCGCTACTCCATTTTGTTGTGGAGTGTGAGCACAAGTAAGCTCTCGTTGGATCTCGTGCTTCCTGCAGAAGTTAGAAAACTCGGAGGAAACAAACTCACCCCCGTTATCAGTTCTAAGCTTCTTAATCCGCAAGCCAAGTCGGCCTTATACCAACTCCTTGAACTCCACGAACAAACGGAAGGCTTCAGACTTCTCCTTCAAGAAGTACACCCAAGTATACCTTGAGTAGTCATCAATCAAGACCAGCATGTATTTGCTTCCACCAAGGCTGGCAGTGACCGTTGGTCCCATCAAGTCGCCATGTATGCACTCCAATGGTTGCTTGCTTCTTGTTTGTGATTTATCAAACGGAAGGCGATGTGCCTTACCGTATTGACAACCCGCGCAAACATGCCCGTCACCAAAGGAGGATAACTTAGGCAGACCCTTCACCAAACTTCTACTAGCCATCGTCTTCAGCTTGTCCATGCCTACATGCCCCAGCCTCTCATGCCAGATAGCAACGCTATCATTGGCCCTCATTCTATCAACATAAGCATTGGTGGAAAGAACAAACAAGTTCTTCACCCTCCTTCCTACATGAGCAACATCAGCCTTAACCGCTGATACGTTGCGAAGGAACCTCACGTCTGTTGGCACAAACAAAACGTGATACCCAGCATCCACCGCATTGGTCACCGAGAAGAGGTTTTTCTTCATGCCCGGTACGTGATACACACTCCTTAACATGAGTGGCCCCTGATCATTACCCAAGGACACTACCCCCTCTTTCTCTACTGCATAAACAGTATTATCAGCAGTGATAATAGCTTCATTACCTGAGTATGCTTGCATGGAGGTGAACTTTGACTTGTCTCCGGTCAGGTGATGACCACACCCGGAGTCCACGATCCACTCGTTGTTGAAGTCCTCAGCAGAGAAGGCACGGACACAAGTGCCCGTCATGAAAGCACCGCCCCATTCTGCTTCCTCACTTCTCGAGCAAGCTTCCTCCTTTCCCGCAGCATGCCCAGGCTGCAGCTTGACCTTGCAGTCCCGCTTGAAGTGCCCTCGCTGATGACACCGGTAGCACTTCAGGTTCTTCTTCCAGTCCTTAGGAGCATTGCTCCTCTCCGGCTGATATGAAGTAGAAGGCTCCTTCTCACCAACGACCTGCACCTTCTTCTTCTTCTTCCCTTCCCATCCTTTCTTCTTCTTTCCTGAGAAGAGAGCTTCACTGTCTTCCTGATTAATATTCACTCCAGCCATCTGCCTTGCCAAGCTCTCCTGTGATGCAAGCAGATTCTCCAGCTCCAGCAAAGACGGCTGAGTAGCCCAACCTTGAACAGATGTAACAAAGGCAACATACTCCTTCCGCAAGCGGCAGATTATGTGCCTTTTCATCTTTGCCTCAGAAATAGGCTCATCAGGATCCAGTGCCGACAGCTCAGCACACAAGCTCTTCATCTTCAAGAAGTATTTGGAAATGGAAAGATCTCCTTGAGTTGATCTAGCCAACTCATTCTCCAGAAACTGCAGTCGCGCCACATTCTTCCTATTGAACAACTCATCAATGGTTGTCCAAATATCAGCAGCCGGCTCACATCCGATGATGTGATCAAACAGTTCTGGAGACACGGCCCTCTTTAGAATGAACTCCGCCTTGGCATTTGTTCTTCTCCAGAGCCGAACCTGCTCAGCAGTACCAAACGCAGCCGTCACTTCCTGTCTGTCGTCTCCACCGATGACTTCCCACAGCTCCTCGCCAAGAAGATAACACTTCATGCACGACTTCCACTTCTTAAAGTTAGTCGGCGTTAAGAGTTCAATACCAAGACCCCTTGCATAACTCCCTTCAATTGCAACAACTGCTTGGATAAGCCTTCAGAAGCACAGAGCACCAACACAGGTTGATCACCACTCAAACACAGAGCACAACACTGGTTGACGACCGCTCAAGCAACTGAACCTCCCTTTGATACCATGTTGAATTTTCTCAAAGTGGTCAGCAAGATAGCCCAAACGCCAAATTAATATCTTCGGCACTATCTAGTTCACACTTTGATCTAGCGGAAGACCAGGGAGCAAGCTTAACACACCAAGCACATGGAAGAACAAGCAGATCTTATATTCATTTAACTTCTTTACACAACGAGGTATACATAGCGAGACATGATTTCGCTAGTATAAATAGCTGTAACATAAAGCACACAAAACCAAGCCGGGCGGACAACACTGGAAACCGCCGAGACCGCCGAAGTCACTGAGGTCGCCAAGTCCGCTGAAGTTGCCCGAGCTTACACTGCAATTCGCCGAATAGCCACGGAGTCCGCCAAAGCCGCGAGGCCGCGCGGACACACCATTATTCGTCTACTGCTGAAGAACTGGAGAACAGACCGCCTACCCGCCTGCGCCTGGCGGACAGGTTATTGGAACTTGCAAACGTTGAAGCAGAAAACTGACAAGCCGCAAGCGACCTTCTGAATCCGCAGAGACCGCACACTTCCAAGTCCTGACCGAAGTCAAAGCCAAACTCCTAGCTCCTTGAAGCTACCTGCACGACCTTCACACAGCAAACCGTCAGCACTACTCAACCCGCGCAGACAGAAAAACGCAGACCGCAGCTGTTGGGTTCCATCAATGCCCCCGGTGTTGGGAGGTACGGCGTGCTGCGCTACGGCCCACACTAGTCGAAACAGAAGGGTGTGTCCCCTGGGGCCTAACTGGCCGCCCCGTGGATCCTAGGGTAGCCAGCTCCATAAAGGAGTGGTAGCGCCGTCCTCAAACAGTCCGGGCTTTTGGGCGAGTTGGTTGTGCCATATCCCTACAAGTGGTATCAGAGGAGGTCACGGGTTCGAAACCCCGGGGTCGTTGCTGGGGGGGGGGGGATTGTTGGGTTCCATCAATGCACCCGGTGTTGGGAGGTACGGCGTGCTGCGCTACGGCCCACACTAGTCGAAACAGAAGGGTGTGTCCCCTGGGGCCTAACTGGCCGCCCCATGGATCCTAGGGTAGCCAGCTCCATAAAGGAGTGGTAGCGCCGTCCTCAAACAGTCCGGGCTTTTGGGCGAGTTGGTTGCGCCATATCCCAGGGTGTGTCCCCTGTGGCCTAACTGGCCGGCCCGTGGTTGCACCAACCACTTGAAAGTCCACCTAGTGTCAACTACTTTCACCTATGGGGGGGAATAGGTGACGTGCAGCGTTTTTGCGGAATAAAAATTGTACCTGCACACGAAAACAAAACAGCACAGAAAAGAAAATACACAAGCAATTTATAGTGGTTCCCCGATTTGGGTACATCCACTTTCCCCCTTCGACCTATCTCCCAACAAGGGACGACTCGGTCACTTCACCAACAGGATTGAAATCCAATCCTTGCACTATCGGAAGGAACCCTTCCACACGTAGGAGTCAACACTCCCACAACACGGGTTGCACCCAACCCTTACAACTAGGAACCAACGTTCCTTTACAACAAAAATGAAACTAGAATGTATAAGAAATACAAACAACTTTTGGAGACAAGGTGTCCCTCTTCGTTCGATGACGTGTTCTTGAGGTCAACGAAGAGTCCACAACCCTAGATCTCTCTTGGAGAGAATCTCCCCGAAACCGGCGGCGACAAGAAGGGCAGCGGCTTGGTTCTCGGGATCCGCGGCGACAACGGTGTGCGGCTACTGTACTTTGGAGATTCAAACTTCGTAGCAAAGCTAGCAAGGTCTACCAATGGTCACACTAGGATCGATCGTCTCAATCGATTCGGAAGGGGAAGGTTTTCCCGATCAACGAATCAAGAGACAAAGGATCTCTGGTTAGACGCTTGAGACGCTATGCTTGGCTAAGCTTCTGTCACCGGGAGATCTGGAAGTTACCACGATCAAAGCCGGCGATCGACTAGCACGAGCGGCGACGACGGCGGAGCAGGTATCGCGATTTAGGTCAAGGTCGGCGGCTCGGCTTCGTCTTTTTCTGTGTATTTACTGTTTAAAATACGCGTGTATTTATACGGTAGAAATACTCCATTATGACTGTTATGGGTCCCACCAGAAGAAACCCCAAGCCCGGTTCAAAACAGTGCCAGTGGCAGAGTCCGGTCCAGCGGTTTCCAGAAAATTGCCCCAGGCAAAATCGGCGAGAATCGAAGGTGATTCTCGGCGATTCGGCGAGAATCAAAGGTGATTCTCATCGATTCGGCGAGAATCAAAGGTGATTCTCGTCGATGTAGACTTGTTTGCACGCTCTGAGGTAACTGGAAAGAGACGGCGAGAATCAGCCAGTGATTCTCGACGATTCGGCGAGAATCACGAATCGGCGAGAATCACTTGGTGATTCTCGTCGATTAACACTTAGATGATTTTTCGTCTTTCCGCCCAAGAGCTGCTCTTTGACCCATCCTTGCTCCTTGTCTGCTCTTGCATAATCACAGCCCTGTACTTGAAAGTAAGTACACTCCAATAGAGAGAGTACACGTAGGCCAACACACTGATCTGCTCAACGAGGGATTACGTCGTGCAGACCCGTGTATATTGACCTACTGCACCCTGACATTGGTGTGCACTTAGCGTGGAATAACTGCAAGCACAACTTGAAATATTTTATCAAATACATTGTCTATTTACCTTAGCTTGTTTAGGGGCTTCTTCAAATCAGGTACGTTGTGGATACAATACCCAACAATCTCCCCCTATTTGAAGAAGCCTAAACCCTACAAGATAAGGTGAATAGAGCGTATGAAAATCATAAACTTGAAATTGAGTTGAGAGAGATATTCATTACCAATACCAATTTCTTGAGAGCAAACTTGGAGCCACCTTAGCAAACTTGGAGCCACCTTAGCAAACTTGGAGCCACCTTAGCCTTAGCCGAGAGGGTAATCTCCCCCTTTTCGGCTTCTGCAAATCTGGGTCTGTTGCATTTGACCCCTTGCTCCCCCTTAGTTCTTGCACCTGTGCTCACACTTGAGTTCCTGGCAGAGGCTCCCCCTAGATGCACGAGCCTGGAGCTTCGGTAGTCTTTATTCCTCATAGTTTAGCATCCCCAATTCAGTTTTGAAAAGACTGAACTTGGCTTCATCTAAGGGCTTTGTGAATATATCTGCAATCTGCTTGTCCGTGGGGACATAACAGAGAGAGATGTCCTTATTCTCCACGTGCTCCCGAATGAAGTGGTAGCGCACTTCAATATGCTTCGTTCTGCTGTGCGATACCAGATTGTTAGCAATTGCAATTGCACTGGAGGAGTCGCAGTACATTGGTACTTCCTTGAACTGAAGGTCGTAGTCGGCTAACTGGTTTCTGATCCATAGGAGTTGTGCGCAACAGCTGCCTGCCGAGATGTACTCAGGCTCTGTTGTGGAGGTAGCTACACAATTCTGCTTTTTGCTGTTCCATGAGATAAGCCTTCTTCCGAGGAATTGACACGTCCCGGAAGTGCTTTTCCTATCATCCCTACTCCCTGCAAAATCAGCATCTGAAAAACCTATTAGCTCGACATCATTGTTTCTCGGGTACCACAAGCCAAGATTGGGAGTACCTTTAAGGTATCTTAGAATTCGCTTTGCAGCGACATAGAGAGATTCCTTAGTGTTCACCTGATATCTGGCACAAACATATGTGGAGAACATGATATCTGGTCTACTGGCAGTAAGATAGAGCAGGGATCCAATGATGCTTCTGTATTTGATTTCATCGAAAGGTTTACCTTTCTCATCCTTATCCAGAGACATAGTGGATCCCATTGGAGTCCTCATAGAGGTTGCATTCTCCATACCAAATTTCTTGAGGAGTTCATTTGTGAACTTTGTCTGAGAGATGAAGATTCTATCCTCAGACTGTTTCACTTGAAGTCCCAAGAAATACTTTAGCTCTCCCATACTGCTCATTTCAAACTTTCCTTGCATAAGTTTAGAAAACTTTTTGCAAAGATTGTTGTCCGTTGAGCCGAAAATAATGTCATCGACATAGATTTGCACCAGCAAAATCTTGCCTTTGACTTCCCTGAGAAACAATGTCTTATCTATTTTACCTCTAGAGAACTTGTTCTCAAGAAGAAAACTAGATAAAGTCTCATACCAAGCTCGTGGAGCTTGTTTTAAACCATATAGAGCTTTATTGAGAAAATATATATGATTGGGATAAGTAGGATTGACAAAACCTGGGGGTTGAGCGACGTATACTTCCTCTTTCAGGTCTTCGTTCAAGAATGCTGATTTCACATCCATTTGATAGACTGTGAATCCTTTGTGCGAAGCATACGCCAGGAACAATCTGATTGCCTCTAGCCTTGCCACTGGTTCAAAGGTCTGGTCGAAGTTAATCCCCTCCTCATGTCTGTAACCTTGAGCCACCAGCCTGGGCTTGTTCTTTATGATAACACCATGTTCATCCAGTTTGTTTCTGAAGATCCACTTGGTGACAATCACATTCTGCTTGTGTGGTTTGGGAACCAGCGTCCAAACGTTGCATCGTTCGAATTGATGTAGTTCATCTTGCATGGCCAAAATCCATGCCGCATCTTTGTTCGCCACGTCGAACTTCTTTGGCTCAACCTGTGACAGAAAGCTAAGATGTAAAATCTCGTTAATAGTACCTCTTCGAGTTCTGACACCGTCGCGAGGATCTCCGATGATCTGATCTCTAGGATGATCCCTCACATGCCGGAGCTCTAGAAGTCTGGCGTCTGGAGCTTCGACTACTTCTTGGGCTTCTCCTTCTTCTAAGAGATTTGTTCCATTTTGATCTTCAACATTCCCAGTTGACGTTGAGGTGGAAACTTTGACGTACTTAGGAGTTTCATCTTTAGCGGTCTCATCGAGTCTCAGCTGTTCAAGTCGTGCACCTGCATCTTCAAGAATACCGCTGGAAGAATTGCTGTTAAGCAAACTTCCTTCATCAAATACAACATTAATTGATTCTTCTACCACTAGGGTTTTCTTATTGAAGACCCTATATGCCCGACTGTGGGAACTATAGCCCATGAATATGCCTTCGAAGCATTTTTCATCAAATTTAGTACGCGGGTACTTCCCATTATTCAGTACATAGCATCTGCAACCAAAGATTCTCAAGTAGGACATGGTTTGTTTCTTGCCTCTCAGTAGCTCATAAGGCGTCTTACGATGATGCTTGTTGATCAATGCTCGGTTTTGTACATGACAAGCTGTATTGACCGCCTCTGCCCAGAAGTATTCTGGGAGAGAAGCGTCTTTCAACATTGTCGTGCAGGCTTCAATGAGAGTTCTATTTCTCCTCTCCGCAACTCCATTTTGCTGAGGAGTGCGCGGGGAGGAAAACTCATGAAAGATACCTTGTTCTTCACAAAACTCTGTCATAGCACCAGATTCGAATTCTGTTCCATGGTCACTTCTGATTTTGACCACTGAGCAGTTAAATTCGTTCTGAACCTGCTTGACAAAATTAGTGAAGATGTCAAACGTATCCGACTTTCGTTTTAAGAAGAACACCCATGTAAACCGAGAGTGATCATCAACTATCACTAGCGTATAGGACTTGCCTCCCAAGCTATGAACTTGCATTGGACCAAACAAGTCCATATGTAGAAGGTAAAGACATCGAGAAGAGTCTTTGTCTGCAATGCTCTTAAAGGTAGCCCGAGTCTGTTTGCCCATCTGGCATGCAAGACAGGGGCTATCTTTGATGCACTTGATAACGGGAGCATCCCTTACTAAGTTTTTAGAAAACAGCATACTAATTGTTTTGAAATTAACATGTGTCAATCTCTTGTGTCATTGTTCACAAAGAGATGCACTGCCTGTTGCCACTAGGCATACGGGGGTAGATGAATCTAAACTAAGAAAATTTAAGCAGAAGATATTTCGGCTCCTAATGCCTGTTAATACCGTCTCAGAAGAGGCACATGATATTATCAGGCATTTATCCTTGCAGAACTTAACGTCATAACCTTTGTCACATAACTGACTTACACTGATCAGGTTATGGTTTAACCCTTCAACATAAGCCACGTCGGTGATAGAGATTATACCGTTGGAAATCATACCGTAACCTCTGGTGACTCCTCGATCTGACCCCCCAAAGATGACTTTGGGTCCATTCACGACTGGAGTGTAATCACGCAGCAGGCTTCTTGTCCCAGTCATATGCCGGGAGCATCCACTGTCCAAGTACCATATTGGCGTTTTGGTGGCCTTTGGACATTCCTGCAAAACAAAATTAATTTCCCTTAGGAACCCAATCGAACTTGGGTCCTAGATTCTTGGTTAGCATACTCCCCCTCGGGTGGTTAACCCTACGAGTGGTCGGCCTCGCATTGCTAACATAGAGAGTCTCGTTATACCTCGGATTAAACCAACAATCCGCGGCAAAGTGACCGACTTTGCCACAACACCAACAGTCAAATCTGTTGTACCTCTTCCTAGACTCCTGCTTTACCCTGGGAATGGTGGGTACAGCCGGGGCCTTGGATCTGGAGGTGGAGGCCTCATAGTGATTGTAGTCACATGACTTCTTCACCTTCTGTTTCTTCAGTATAACAGGCTTGGCTCTTGGTGCCTGCTTTCCATTATGACCGTTAGAGAATTGACCATAATTTCTCATGTGGATTTCCTCATAAGGTGCCTTGAAGGCACTCTCACCGAAGTTCCAGGGAAAAGTCCAACCATCATATCGGCTCTTTGGCTTTGCAACCGAGGGCCGGAAATGATGACCAAAGGTTGATTCAAAGTCATGTTGGTTGCAAGGAAAGCTAGGCTTTCTGAACGCAACAGGACTGAGCGGAGCCTTTCCCTTTTCAGCAGCAGAGGCCTTCTTGGCGGCCTTATTCTTCCTCTGGTTCCTGTTTCTCCTGGATGAGGAACCAGATACCCCTACATGCCCAAGCCAGCTCCTTTGGCCTGAGCAGAGAAGGTATCAACCACTGGAAGAACTGTTTTTGGCATAGAGAAGCTCTTGACGATCTTCCTTTCTGCCGCAAGTTGTTCTTCCAACTTGTCGACTTCCTCCTGCTTAAGATCGAGGAGCTTAAGAGACTCTGAATGCTTTGAAGTCAGGTCTAGGTGCTCCTGTCGGAGAGAGATCAAACTGGTGATCTCTTCCCTTAGGGAGACACTCTCACCCCTAAGGAATTTCACTTCCTTTTTCTCAGCCTTCAATCTCTTACGGCACTCCTCGAAAGTGTTGAGCAGAAGTTCATACTTCTCGAGGAGCTCCGCTTCACGGGCCGAAAGGCTATCCTCAGGGTCATCATCCTGAGACTCAGGATCAGAGTCAGAGTCGGAGAGAGGGGTGTGAGCTTTTACCTTCCCAGTAAATGGGGGGCATTCTCCTTCTGAGTCGGAGCGACCCACCAGCCCGAAGTAGGCTTCCTCATCATCACTGGAGTCTGAGGAATCAGATTCACTCAGTGTCTTTGGCTTTTTGGCGATGTAGCTCCTCTCTTTCTTCTTATCTATAGAAGACTTGTGCTCCTCTCCCTTCCCCTTTTCTCTCTTGCCTTGGTGGCAGTCGGCCACGACGTGTCCTGGCTTATTGCATCCAAAGCAAATAATGTCAGAGGAGCGATGTTTGTTCGGTTTAGAAGCATACCTGTCAGAAGAATAATTTTTCTTCTGATGCCTGGAGGAGGAGCCGTCTCTCTTTCTTTGATTCCTCATCTTGAGGAACTTCTTGAATTCTCGGGTGATGAGGGAGAAATCCTCCTCAGACAACTCTGAACTGGAGGAGCATGGCTCGGAGTCCTCCTCCTCATCCTTTTTCCTGCACGGTAAGAAACCGCACCCTTGCCCTTTCTGGAGTGAATGGCTTTTAGGGCCACAGTCTTTTCCTTGGCTGCAGCCTTCTCTGCTTCTTCTTCTGCTTTCCTGGTGTTCAGTTGAAGCTCATAGGACATCAGCTTCCCAAACAGAATTTGCGGGTCAGTTTCAGCAAGTCTGCCAAACTCTCGGATGGCGCAGATCTTTGTGTCCCATTCCTTAGTAAGGGACCTAAGGAATTTATCATTAAGTTCACCATCAGTGAACACTCTTCCATATCCTTTGAGGGCATTGACAATCTTGAGGAAGTTCTCGAAGGTGACTCCGATCTCTTCCTTAGGCCCTTGTCTGAAGGCCTCATATTTCTGGTTCAGAAGGGATCTCCGATCATCCCTCACTTCATCAGTGCCCTCCATTAGGATAATCAGGCAGTGCCAGATCTCCTTTGCTGTCCTGCAGTTGCAGAAGTTCTGCATCATTGAGTCATCGACCGCGCTGACCAGAATGTTCTGCGCCTTCTTGTCAAGTCCCACCAGCACCATCTCGTCCTTGTCCATTTCAGAAATTTTCTTTGGCACGTTCTTGGTGGGATCAATGGTGGAGACCTTAGTGGGGACATAAGGTCCCTTCTCCACGATCATGAAGAGTCGAGGATCAACTGCTTACATGTAGAACCTGATCCTTTCCTTCCAGATAGGAAAGTTGAGCCTGGTGCACACTGGGATCTTGCCTGTGTACTTGAGCCCGTCCATAGTAGATGTTTGCCTTCTTCTTGACACTAGCGGCAGGATTCTACTCAAGGTGTGAACCTTTTTGATGAGCAACCTCCCTCTGATACCACTTGAAAGTCCATCTAGTGTCAACTACCTTCACCTATGGGGGGGGAATAGGTGACGTGCAGCGTTTTTGCGGAATAAAAATTGTACCTGCACACGAAAACAAAACAACACAGAAAAGAAAATACACAAGCAATTTATAGTGGTTCCCGATTTGGGTACATTCACTTTCCCCCTTCGACCTATCTCCCAACAAGGGACGACTCGGTCACTTCACCAACAGGATTGAAATCCAATCCTTGCACTATCGGAAGGAACCCTTCCACACGTAGGAGTCAACAGTCCCACAACACGGGTTGCACCCAACCCTTACAACTAGGAACCAACGTTCCTTGGCAACAAAAATGAAACTAGAATGTATAAGAAATACAAACAACTTTTGGAGACAAGGTGTCCGCTCTTCGTTCGATGACGTGTTCTTGAGGTCAACGAAGCCCAGTCCGCCACAACCCTAGATCTCTCTTGGAGAGAATCTCCCCGAAACCGAAATAAAAATTTATGCGGCGGCAAGAAGGGCAGCGGTGATGGTAAATAAATATTTTGGTTCTCGGTAAATAAATATTTATCCGCGGCGACAACGGCGTGCGGCTGCTGTACTTTGGAGATTCAAACTTCGTACGCGGCAAAGCTAGCAAGGTCTACCAACGGTCACACTAGTAATATTGATCGATCGTCTCAATCGATTGCGGAAGGGGAAGGTTTTCCCGATCAACGAATCTTGTGATGAAAACCGCGGAGACAAAGGATCTCTGGAATATTAGTAACGCGTGAAGAATTTCGTCGATGATGGGAATAATAGTGGCTAAGCTTGCGGCGGAGACCTTCGGCGGTGAAAATTCACCGTGGAATGTCTGATCGACATAGGATAAAATAGTTGTACAGACGTCGTTAACGATACCCACTTCAAGATAATTCATCGGTGATCGACTAGAATCATGGTCTTGCCTTCAGCCATATGACGACGGCTAACTCAAGGTATCGCTTTTTAGGATCAGAGATGAGTTCGGTCCCCTACTGGATGCACTCTCGCGCCTAAAAATATCGTATTTAATAATAATTCATTTAGAGGGATTTTATGGTTTGTCGGATGCGAGAGTTACTGATTTTAGGTAAAGTAGCGAGTAGTGCGCCTCCCCTTTTGTGTACGCTATATACGGTTAGAAATACTCCTGCCTATTGAACAATTGATGTGCTTGTATGTATGGTGGGTCGTCTAGCTCTACCAGAAGAAACCCCAAGCTCCGGAGGGTTAGTACAACGACTCCAGGATAGAGTCAGTGGTCGAACGTCCGCGTGCGCCCTAGACTAGTTTGTTGTTTGTGTAGGTGACTCTTCGGCTCACACCCTCAATGAATCTAAATTTATTTACCTTCACTTGACCCTGAGTTTGTGCCTTTTTGTTTTATTGGGAGTTGAGCATGTTACAAATCCGTGTGCTCTTTAGAGGAATGTAAATTGTCAACTGATGTATACTCCGGCTTGATTCCTCTTTGTTTTCGATTCGGCGAATTTTGAAGTCAGATAATTTAATGATGAAATTCTCATAATTCGGCGAGAATCGATAATTTGATTTGCCCACCAAAAAACTTCGTCGATGTAGACTTGTTAGTGCACGCTCTGAGGTAACACAACAAGCACTCTGATGATATTGATCTCTGATAATTATGTCAGCCATGTTGATTCTCTTAAGTTACGATTTCTCTTTTGTTGAACAAGCAATTAGGAGATAACATCATAATAAGTTAATTCAATTAACTATTTTAAACTCCTTGACTTTGTAGATCGATGGTGCAGTTGAATGAAAACTTAAATCCTTTTGATAGTGATTGTAGTCTCGTCGATTGAACATGGTCGGTTAGATGACCGATGACAAATTTTGGGAGACGTCTTAAAATTTGTTAAGTTAGAGTTGCTCTTTGACCCATTGCTGATCAAGGAGATGTCTACAAAAATGTCATATTAAGGATAAAAATCCTGATACATATCCTTTGACATGCAAATCATAAAATTAAACCACATGAATGTCTACCTTGAAAGTAAATTATGTCACATACTGATCAAGAAATCAGAGAGACGTGGTGATTGCACGTAGGCCAACACATTCTCTAGGATCTGCTCAATACTGACGGGATTCAACTATTGTTCCTCTCACAATCTCCACGTGCAGACCTAGCATCTAGGAAATTTTATCACATATTGACCTACTGCACCCTTGACATTGGACATGTGCACTTAGTACATGTGAAGAATAACTGCATTTAGCACAACTTGAAATCCTATTTTATCAAATACATTGTTCCTCCCATTTACCTTAAGCTTATTTGGCTTGTCACCAGAGCGATATGACCATGATTCAAAAAAAAAAAAATCATGTGAATATTTGTGAAAATTATACTCTAATGAAAAAACCCAACAGCAAAATGCACTTATAAGAAATCCATACAATTTGCCCGTTTATAAACTATATTAATACATTCACTCGTAAATAAACCTGTAGACATGCCGGGGTATGAGTATGACTATGTTAAACAACAATAGGCAGGGTGAGGACCAAGTGTGGTCACCGCCCTATATGGGATAGGATCACCAATACCCCGGAAGCTCGCGCGCTAGAACCACCACAACGATTTCTCTCTGATGGAAGCAACGAGCTCCGCAAGGACTTTGCCGGAGATTACATCGAAGGAAGATATCCTGCTTCAGAAACATTAATGAGCAAGAGCTCTTTGTCTTTGACGAAGACTGCGACACCTCATCAGTCCACCCAACGGTCCTCAATGCCGGACCAAATTGGCATCAGAACATCCAGTCAAAGCCTTCAACCACTAATTAATTGACAATATCTCTTGACCCAACATTTTTCCAGTGACTGTCCGCACACACCAACATTGGTATTGTCGGCGACCCAAAGACTCCAAGCTTCACCATTGAAATCCACCAAGCTGCCACAATGTTAAGTAGCTTATCACGACGGCAAAGGCAAAGAGTAAGCAAACTATATACCTCTGACTCTGTATCAAAGGTCAACAGCGGACTTGTGCGGAGTTGTTTACAATGCGGATACCCTGGTCTTTGGCACAAAGTGCTAGACCAAAAAATACATCCATTGAGACCACTAAGGGACTTGTGAAATTTGCGAGCATGTGCGGAGGCAGCAAAGGGATCCTGTCCGCCATCCAACCAAGCACGGAAGTCATGACCGCCAACACTCCGCCATATATGATACGGTATTTGGATGTGGAATGGTGGCAGTAGAAGCCGCAAGAATACTGCGCCACCTGTCCGGGTAAAAGAGATGGAGTAGCCACCTGCCAGGGGATTGACTCCACACACCATGTATTCGCCATAAAAGATAGAAATGTCCACAGCAATGAGGCTATTACCTGCTGATATCTCACCATGCAAGCTTCGCTGAGAGTGCCATAGCCTAAGCTCTAAGTGTTGGCCCAGTCCGCAACAGCAAGCCAAATAATTTCGCGGACACACTTGATGTATTTAATCCGCAAGCTTCCCGCGGACGATGAGTGATTGGTTTGCCAAACGATTGTGTTCGGTGTGGGCTCTAATGAAGGGGAGATTAGTGGTTGGACAGCCAAGCTACAGATGCAACGCGATCTTCCCACTGAGCAATGCACCAGTTTCCGCAAGCCTTTATCTCGGGGATCACTCAGGCCGCTCCTTGGCTAATACCATATTTTTCTTTAGCTGGATGCCCATCCGCAGATTCACAGGCCGCACTATTTTGTCCCTGTTTACGGATTTCCTCTTCAACGTAATCATATACTTCGCTCATCTGTTTCATAGCCGGCTTCCTGTTTTATTCTAGACTTATCACTTAGGCCGCAGTCTGCCAAAATAGTCCGCCCAGTTTCCGCCGACACTGTCCGCCCAAAGCCTTGTTCATCTCGACCTGAAATTTGAATTCCTTACCCTTGCCAACTTAGTATAGGAAAAACAAATTTCAACAACGGTATAATAAAAATAAATGCTTCGATATATGCACACGCGGTCAATGGATATAGCAACCACATAGCAGTCATCGTTAGAATAGATGTTAGTGAAATTAGGCAAATAATATAATATTGTGTGTCACAAGTAAATAAAAAGCTTCATTAGATCAATATATTAATTTTACGCGAACATCGGTCAAAAGAAAAGTCCCTACTATATCAATCAAATGCGTGCGGTTGTAATATTCAATTTATCATTTATGTGTGCACTAAAATCATCAAAAAAATGATGAAATTGAAAATTGTCAACCAATACATCTCTTTAAAAGTAAATTGCGAACGAAAAAACTTGTTGAACAAACAAAAAAAGGAACATCAAATGCCACAACGACCGTACGTGAAAGAACAAAACAGAAGAATAAAAAAATGTTCAATATTGATATGCACGATCCGATGCAAAATGGTTGTCATTTCTTTACTAGCAGGAATGATAGTAAGGCGACAATGGAATCTATAATGAATGCAGCCAACTCACTGATGTTGAAGACAAATTTGACTTCAACAAATGTTCCGCAAAATAGGGGCGTAGCCGATAAATACACCTACTTGGCCCAAGCTCCGACCTCCGACTGGTGCGGTGAAGGACTAGAAAACTGGCCCAAAGCCGCAGCATGGAGGTCCCACCGCTTACCCGAAAGATCACTGATGAGCTTCCCCTCCAAAGCCAAAAGCTGGGCTTGGAGTTCCTCAGAAAGCACAAAAGATGGAATAACACAAATCCCCGGGAGTGAAAAAAGTGTGCCTCTGAACAACCCTATGAAGCCAATTTATAGATTTCTGAACGACTGAGCTGCCAATAACCAAAATACTGGTCTATAAGGGTACCCCTGGCTGGGTTGCAGCGAAGAATTTCGTCGATGATGGGAATAAAAAGCCCGAGTGAAGTAAAAACCCCCTTGCGGCGGAAAAGACCTCTTTTCTTCCTGGCGAGTGGAAGAGCACCTATTGGCGAGACGGACCCCTCTACCCAGTCTCGCCGGAATCCTTTGTCTGATCGAGGTCATCTCGCCGCGGGAGGTCTTCTCGCGCCCCTAGGCGGGAAGTCTCGCTTAGTTGTACAAGGGACGTCGTTCAACTCGCCACATGCGATGGACCCACTTCAAGACCCCACTCGCCTATCTATCCTTCATCGCCTGCCCCGAGTATCCGCATCTGGAGGGTCTCTCGCGAGCCCGAGGTTGTACACGTCGCTTATTGTAGGGACCGTTCAACTCGCCACACGCGAGTGGACCCCCATGGCCCCACTCGCCTATCTATCCTTCTCGTCTGCCCCGAGTATCCGCATCTGGAGAGTCTCTCGCGAGCCCGAGGTTGTACAACTGACCTTTTAATAAGTCATTTCCTTCTCATGATGAATGTCACAAGTCTACTGGTGTTATTTTCAATCTTTTTTTATCTTCCCATACAAGCATTGAGACTAATGAAAATGCACAGATGAACTGGACAATAATCTGACAACTAACTTGCATAAATGAGAGTTATAAAATTGCATAACTCACAACTTGCAATGCGATAATCACAATTAAGCAAGATTTCTAGTATGAAACAAGCATTACATATATGAGAAAGCTATAAAGCAAATACTCAAGCGAAACAAGTTCTACAAGTTGCAAGGGGTTTGGAACAATGATTACAAACTAATATTGTCCAAAATAATGAATTTATAAAAGAATTCAGCATAATGAAATTATAATCATTCAATAAACTTACAATGAATATAAATTAGAAGGTTTGGTGGATGCTCGGTGAGGTGCCGGTAGTTGGACGGACCATGGATTGCTGAATTTGGACTCCAGGAGGGGAACAGGTGAGAATTCCAGTGGCTGGAATTGAATTCCAGAAGCAGGTTTGGTCCTGATTTACAATTATGGACAAAAATTGGACATCCACGGGCTGGTCGGTGATGTGGGGGAGGGGAATTTGGGGCTTGGGAGTTTATATTAGGGAAGTGGGAATGAGGGAGGGAGCGAGGGAAACTGCTGGTGGGGCTTAGCTGCATGTATGGAGTAGGAAATTGATTATGGATAACTGTAGAATTGGGAAGTAGCAACATCAAAGAATAAAACGATTTATAAAAAGAAATAGCAATGCTTGTCTTCCTCCCTTTTTATCTTCGTGAGGAAAACCGAAAGTCTGCATCTTGTTTTGTTTGCAGAAACAGAGGAAAACACAAGCAAAACACAATTATGTGAAATGGAGGAGAATGCTATAGACCAGATAAGAAGAACCGAATTAATACATTGAAGATAAAAAAAACGAGAATCACACGCAGATAAAATAACCTTGACCCCAATTTCCACTATGTCGTTCCCGTTTTTGTAGAATCTGTGCCACATATCGTAATCAAGTAGCACCTGGACTGAGATTTAGGAATGAGAACAGATATGAAAATTTCGCTCTACCTGTGTGCACCTTCAATGTCCTAGATATTTTTAACCTCATGTCTAACTGCTTTTGATCTCTTCCAAGCCAAAATCCATGATCACTCCACCAAAGACAGACACGGATGAGATAATTGTTGATGACCCACAGTCTAAACTCTCTGTTGAAACCCACTGGGTATCTTCCGATGTTACATAGCTGATTCGATGGAGGTAGAGAAATCAAACTATAACACTGCTTTTTCCATCAATGGTAGTGACGGTGAAGAGTTGTGCAAATTGAAACCCCATGTGTTGAATTCCAATTTATCTTTGGAGATGCTTGAGTAGAACTCAAGATCTGAAGGCTGCATGTTGTGTTGATGCCAAAAGTGCTACCAAGTCACAATATTCGAACTAAATGAGGGTGAGAGATAGTTGTTGAGTGGACGGTTACTTTGAGTCACAAATGAATAAGTGAGAAGAAAGGGGAGGGGGAGATTGCCACGAGTAGGAAAGAAGCCCGTGGTCAGAAGCTCGCAGTTAGAAAATGTCCCACGGCTAGAAAGAGGAGGTCGCCCAGGTCGTCGCGGTCACAAAAATCAAGACCGCAGTTTCTGGCCTCTTGCACCTATCCCCTCTGGTCTGGATCTAACCACTATTTATAAGAATCAGAGGCTGCCTGGATGAGCAATCTTAGGAATCTCGGGAAGCCTGAAAAGGTAGTCACCGTGATCAGAAAGGGGATGATAGCGGTCACAAAAGGGCTGATCGCAAACTCTAAGAGGGGAAGTCACTGCAGTCGCCACAGTCAGAAAAGTCCTGACCGCGGTCAAAGAAGGGCTGACTGCAACCTCTAAGAGGTGTAGTCATTACGGTCACGACGATCAGAACAGGCTTGACCGTGGTCACAAAAGGGCTGACCACGACCTCTAAGAGGGGCAGTCACTGCCGTCATCGCGTCCAGAAAAGGCTTCAACGCGGTCACAGGTGGGATGACCGCGACCTCTAAGAAGGGCAACACTGCGGTCACCACGGTCAGAAAAAGGCCCGACCGCTGCCATAGAAGGGTCGATCGCAACCTCTAAGAGGGGCGGACAGGAAAGGGTTGACCGCGACGAGCTCTACAGTCATGGAAAAAAGCTACCATCGTAGAGGTGATTGTGGACTTAGGGGTAAACAGTTACATAGTTGTGGTTAGCTCATAGTCGACCCTCGTTTTCCTCTAATTTATATTTGGTTGCAGGACCTGGAGCGAGCGTGGGGAGGGGGGACCCACATAGGGCCTAGTGTGGGCGGGCGCCCACACTGATTTGAAAAAAAATATTGCTTTTGAATAGTAAAAAACATATTTTTTATTTGTTTGATTTTAAAAATATATATAATATTATTAACAAAATATACATTTTTGTCTCTTTGGTAAGTTGGTAAAGTTTTTAGTATTTTATTATGTGGTCATGAGTTCAATTCCTATGCAAGACACATTTATTCATCTTTTTACTTTTTATTCATTACTCATATAATTTTCTTTTTATTTCATATTCATTAAACAATTATTTTTTATTTATTTCACATGTATCTATCATTTTATTTTTTAAGTATGACACATTTATTTACCATTTTATTTCGGTACGACATATCTATTTATTATTTTTAAATTTATAAATATAATTCAAATTTATAATAACTTAAAATTTATTATTTTAATTACTTACAATTATGTATATCTAACGAGCTGTATTTATTATTTTATTTTCTATGTATGACATTTATTTAGTATTTTTAAAATTTTATGAATGTTTAACAATTATCAAGTATTGATTGATATTTTAATATAATATAGACATATTTATTTATATTTATAATTTTATTTTATTTTTAAAAATATACACGGCCCACATTGAGAATATTCTCTGCATCCGCAACTGAGCGTGGGTGCCCTCTAACATGCATAAAGTTTAAAAATAAAAGAAAGCTTCATGGAGTGTTTTAGTTTACTTATATATATTTCATTTTACGTAGATCTGGTCTACAAGCAAAAGTTTCATTTTTGTGTACTATTTATGCATTTTTATTTGAACAAAATTGATGTAAGCAAAAAAAAAACAAGCGACTTTATTTTTTTCTTATTGATTAGCGATGAATATTCCTATTCTAAGATTTAAATATTATCCGCTTTCACTAATTGACAAAATTAAACTTTGAGATGACTATTGCAGTAGTTTTAATTTTGTGTTATCTTTTAGTCTTTAGCTTGTACATATAGTAAATTGTGGGGTTTCCGGCAGACACATATTATTTTTACATGTGGAGTGTTACATTACAGCTCCCATAACCATCCCTTCATCTTCTACAGTGTGGGAATTTATGAGGAGTAACTCATTTGAATTTTCAACAAGTAAGGGGTCAGTCAAGAATCTCTTTGACCAAGGTTGACTCCATATTGATGTGGTAGATGACGTGGAGGAGGGAGGAGTTGGTCAAAGTCTTCTCAAGCCATGAGAGTCAACGGTGAGTCAAAGTGAGGCTTGGATGAATCCATTCACGCATTTTAACCGTAGGCTTGACCAAGGCTCAGGTTGACTCACTTAGGTTCACTGGGTCAGGTCAACTCACATTGACAACCTAAAGTAGCCTGGATCACATTGGTCACCTCATAGGGTGCACCTAAACCCTAAATTAAGCGTACCCATCTAAGCCCGACCAAATTCACGTTCGATCCGATCAAAGCTGGGCTCATTATTATTAGGCTTGTTTAAGATTAATTTGAATTTCGAATTAAATAGGCTTCCGAAGTCCAACGCTCGTCTCTCTCTCTCTCTCTCTCACTGTTCGCTTCTCTCTCGCTCTCTCTCTCGTGCGCGCAGGATGAAGAGGAAAATTGGGAATGAAGATGAAATCGAGGAAACCGAGGAGGAGGAGGAGGAGGAGGAGGAGGAGGAGGAGGATGAGGGGGATGAGGAGGAGGTGGAGATCAAATGGGCCAAGCATTACGCTTCATGCCATCTGATCCTCCTAGTCGGGGATGGGGATTTCTCCTTTTCTTTGTCCCTAGCGAATACCTTTGGTTCCGCCATAAACATCATTGCCACTTCACTCGACTCGAAAGGTATGCACTGTTTTGATTTCATCAGTTCTTGTTCTTGTTTCTTAGGTCCGTGATTTTTTATATGCGACTCTCAGTTGCGACTCTCAGTTAGGGAGCCGATACCCTGCAACACGATCCACCCACATTTGGAATCCTGCAACTGGGGAAATGACATTCCCCTGGCCCGCAGCACACCACCGCCACTTCGGAACTCTACCGCTTTTATCTTTTTGTATGGCTATAATTATTTCCTTTAAATGTTATATGCCTCTATATATGGGCATGATTGTATCCCTGCAAGTATGCTAAGAAGAATCTCTGAATTACTGCTTCCCCTATTTTTTCGTGCTGTATCTTCTACCTTGATCCCTGCTGGCCCTCTTCCAACCGGAAGACACCAATTCAACCTACCCCGGCACTGTTTCATTACACAGCCCCAACAACGCCCTTTCACTTGTAGCAGAGACATCCGACCCTCTCACAGCCTTCATGGATGCCTGCGCTACTGAATACCGTCGCAATTTCAACCAACTGAAGGCCGCGGCGGAACTCCTCTACGAGCAACACCAAACCTGCATGAACGCTCTCCGTTTGTCCAAATTATTCCTTGTTATGCTAATAATTTGCATATAGATTTTTTTGTTGAACCAAATAATTTCTTGTTTATTAATTTTATTTTGTTTGATTGTGAAATCCTATTTGTCAGCCAAGTTATTCAAAAGATATCAAAATGCCAGAAAGAATCTTAGGAGGCTCGAGCAAATGGGGGCGACAATTATACATGAAGTTGATGCTAGACAAATGAGGGTACATCCAATTCTAAGGAGAAGAAAGTTCGATAGAATTGTATACAATTTCCCACATGCTGGATTCAAGGGTCCCGAAGATTCCATAAAGATGATTAAGTATGTAGTATCTCATGTCATTCTTAATACATGTATACACTTATTTACAAAGTTCTGTGTAGTTATGGATTTTTTTTTAAAAAAAATTTATGTTAATTTTCCTCAATTTTAGTGTAAGATTAAGCTTTTAGGTTAGTCCATTTTTTCAATGTAGTTCTTAAACTTCTCTTGATATCTTTAGCTAATAATGATGATAAATTTTATGAGAAACTGATGCTCTTTAGCTAGTGTTTATATGATTCAAAAATATACCTAACATTTCTAATCATAGTTAAGTCATGACTAATCGTTATGATATAAAGTATTTTAATCATTTTTTTGATGCGTTGTGTTGATGTTCATTCATGAATATATAATTAGTGTTCTTCTCAGATTAATTTATGTAAGATGATCTAATTTCCATTTAGAATGTTGTAAATTCCATGCAAGGGATATATTGTCTTGGTTATGTGAAAAATAGTATAGATTGAACCTAAAGATTCATTCAAAGTAAATAAAAAAATTTAATCGAATTTCTAAAGCTTGAACATAAATGTTTATGTCAAATTGGGGCTTTTAGGTTTTAAGATATAAATGGTTAAATTTATTTTATTTTGTGAGATCTGTTGATGCACGTGCATGCATCAATGCCTTTCAGGAATCACATAATCAATCTACCAAGAACTATGCAATAGAGAAATGAGGAATCTATTAAACTTTTATTGGGATTGATTGTGCTAATATTTTTTATATGACATTTATTGTATGACTAATTTTATGAATTCTCTGGTTCATATTTTATGTATTTTTAAAAACTGTTCTGATTCCATTGGATTAGAATTTTTTCTTCAGACATTTAAATTTTTGTGAGTTTTATTGACCTTGTGCCGAAAGGGTTCCGCTTAATAATAGATCCTTCAAATTTATTAAGAGTATTTATGCTTGAGGGATTATAAGAGTTGAGGGCTCACGCCATTCAACAAAATTTTGAAGCTCATCAATTGCCTTCTATTTTTTATTGGGAAAATTTACCAAAGGGATGCAAGAATGGAGGCTTAGATGCAAGTGATCCAAGGTAAGCTGTAGGAGATGAGTCTGCGGTTCTTCTCTTGATAATCAAACCAACTATTACTCATAAAAATCATAAAGAGAGAAGGCTTACTCAAAAATCATCTAAGACTTGCTCAAGCATGAGGATGAAGTCAACAGGTAAAAAAGATGCAAGAACTTAATTTAGGGGGTTTGAAATTCAAAAGATGAAGAAGTCAAAAACTCTAAAGGAGCACGATGACAGACTTCTAAGCATTGTCAATAGGGCAACACTGTTTAGAGGAGGTTCAACAGGCGGCATGAAAGAAAATTGATCACTTGAATGAATACATGAGACACCAACGATAAAGCTCAGCTTTAGAGTGTGTGAAATGTCCCAAAGTGGGAAACAATAATCAGGTGGATCAACATATTAGGTATCTAAGAGCTCATGAAGAGCGTGATGGGCAACAAGGTAGGATATGAAAATATCGAGTTCCCTTAAGCACATGTGAAGCAAACTCTACATATTCAATTTGCGCTCAAAGTTTTCGCTCATGGGGGAAATCAACGATATGACTTGAAGATACTTCAATGATTTAGTGACGTGTTGCTTACATGTATCTCATTCTTAAAAGGAAGTCGTGGCTCATTGGGAGACTCATTTGAGGTCCATCAACAAATTCATGAATGACTGAATGATACTCTGGATGAGTATCATTAACAGAGACATTACCCTTAGATACAGGTGAGTCAGCTACTACAAAGTCAACATTTGACTCTTGATTCTCGTTCATTATGGGACTCGGGAAAATGACTGGAGTTGGAGTGGAAAGAACATATAGTCAATAATGGATTTGTGGGTGGATTGTTGACGAAAGATTTTATGGTTGAGATACCAGCTAGTTCTAGGCCAAGAGTAAGACGAGGCCATCCCATAACTCTGAACTTGCTAGGTTGCTTATGATCGATTTCCATCAGTTCCATAAGTTCTAGATTAAAATTAATCTCATCATTAAGTGCTAGGAAAATCATTGGACACTGGACCTTACTGGAATGGGAAACTCTGTGAAAGGGTTTTTCCCAACACTTTATATTTGGACTCCCGACTATCGTGTCTATAGGGCCATGAGTAGACATGAGAGTGCTCTTTGGCTGGGGAGGACTCCTTATGATAGCCTGGGTTAAGATGCAAGTCAATTGATTAGATATTTCAACTTGCCCTCCACAACTATCTATCCTTGAGATCTTATATTGTTAGTTGTGTATTATTAACTGAGACATTGCCCTTACAGTCTGGCGTGTCAGCTTATACAAGGTCAGTGCTAGACTCTTGACTCTTGTTCATGGTGAGACTTGAGGGAAAATGACTAGAGTTGGAGTGGAAAGAACATGAGTCAAGAATGGATTTGTGGGTGGAGTGCTGAAGAAAGATTTTATGGTTAAGACACCAGCTAGTCCTAGGCCGTGAGTAAGAAGAGGGTATCCCACAACTCCGAGCTTGCTAGGTTGCTTATGATTGCTCTCCATCGGTTCCATAAGTTCTAAATTAGAATCAATCTCATTATCAAGTGTCAGGCAAATCATTGGACATTGAACCTTACTGGAATGGGAAAATCTATATACGAACACCTATCTTTCATGTCTATAGGGACTTAAGTAGTCATGCGAGTGTTCTTCAGATGGGGAGGACTTCTTATGATGGCCTGGGTCAAGATGCCTATCGACTCAACTAACACTAGATGATCTCAAGTATAGCTAATAATGGAAGGCAAGTTGAAATATCTAATCAATAAACTTTTAGCGGTAGATAATCAGCTCTCGACGAATCTTTATCAAGGCTTTGAGAGAGCTCCTAATACCCAACTGAGCTGCAACTCAGTCTTTTATGTTGTATTGTTCCGTATTTCTGATGCTAAGGTTTCATGTGTGTTTTATGCCTATATGCACGTGTTATACACGTGAGGGGTAGTGTTTGAGACAAATGCGACTCAGATGATATTTCCTGATTTTTCGCCTTCGCTCCACACGACCTCTAGGTTTTTTGTCGTCTGTTATTATGCGTCTCCCCATATTTCTTTCGATTGATTGTGCGTTGGGATGCGACTGATGTTGGTGTTCTAATCTCAGCGGTTGTGTCGCTTGGGACTGTGTCTTTCGATTGGCCACATACCGTTTGTTCTCTATCACATGTTGTGTCTGTAGGTGATGATTGATTGACCTTCCTATCCCGCGGGTTGTATTTTGTGAGAGTATCCCCGGTCACCCGTATGTTGATTTCTTTCCATCAAGTCCACGTCGTGTGTGGGTCCTGCATCATTTGCGGGTCAGCATCGTGTGTGGCTATGTCCCCGACTTGATTTCCCGGTTTGGATTTTCCCTTGTGTCTCGTCTGTTGTTTTGTCCCTCATCGACTACCTCCATTGCCGTTATATTTGATGTATCCAAACTAAAAGGTCCCCCTTCAGCTTGAGGGGGAGTGTTGGAGTTTATGAATTTATAAGTTTATATTTGTGGTGAGTGGGTTTAGTTCCACATCTTGTGTTAAAATTTGTGAGTCCTTTGTAATGTTATAAATAGCCCTATATGAATGAATAATATTAAGCAAGTATTTTCTATTCCATTCAACAATATTCATACAACTTTGTAGGCCTAATAGCGATTTTATAAAATTCAGAATATGATTGACCGATGGTGCACGCAATCATAAGCAAGTACAAGAAAGTTTTAGGTTTAACTGGTTACAATAAATAGCTTGTCAATTTGTTATAATTTCCAAGAAGGGCAAAACATATTCCTTTGTTTGCTACAATGACAATGAAATTTTAGGAACCCAAGATAAGAATTTAGTCACTGGGAGATGGCTAATTGAGGAAGATGATATAAATTGAATTTTTGTTGCCTTCTCCAGATCCTTGATGTTAATCAATGGTAGAGGGGTGAACTCTTGACCTTGTCTGTCTAGCAGGAAGATGAATTGGTTTCCTGTAGCCGTGGGAGGCAGTGGATGCAACAAGGAAATTTATGCTGACATGTAGGGATGCTAGAGAAAAAGCAGAAGTCTCAAATGGAAACTAATTAATTCATTGATTTCCTTCGATACTCCACAAGAGGTAACTCTTACAAAAAACTAACTCAGAGATATATGCAACAAATAATTTGACACGGGCCAAAAATAACTTGGCAAGCACAATCTAAAAAATAACTAACATTAAATATTGAAATAAAAAATTGCTCATGCATTCCACATTACTGGGTTTTCCTTGCTTCCTTCGGTAGGCCTTGCCCTAAAGTGTGTCTATAACAATACTCTCTTTGCCTACATCAAGTTTGTCTTGAAGGTTGAGGGAAGGATACACTTTCTCACTATGTTGCATGGGGATGGGATATGCGATACAATACGATAAGGATATGAGAAACATGATATTCAAAGAATATAGTATACAAAATACTTTTTTAAATTTTAAATTATAGAAATACAAGCAGTCGTGCATGGGGTTCCCCCATGCCTCGGCTCGATAGTACACCGATCATTCGCTATCCCCGTAATTTTTTTAGCTTGCCAAATTAAAAGTTGAAGAGATAAGAACAGGTTAAAAAAACACAAATTAAGCTCAATTAAAGGATTGTAAATTTATAATAAAAATAGGGATAAGATCGAAAAGATGAATGCTTCACCAAGTAATATTTTCACTTATATATAGTATAGATAAGTACACATTAATATACAGACACGTAACATCCATATCTTCAATTTTTTTTTCATTATTATGTCACACATCATATATTAGATGAAAACAGACATGTATGTTATATAGCACGGGGACAAAAATAAGATACGACATACGATACAAAACGAATATGAAAAACATGATTTAAAAAAAATAAGGATACAGAAACATTTTTTTAAAAATTATTTTAATATAAGTATTAATTAATATATAAAAAAGTCAACTAATAAACAATTTAGGAATGCAAGTAAACAGGAGCCCAAAGGAATAATACCATATTAAAAAACCTCAGACTCAAAATAATCTTAATTCATGCATAGATTTAAGTAGAGAAAAAATTACCCAGATTTAAGCCTGATAAATATTCAAACTAAGAAACCGTGAATGAAAGATCCAAGGAAAACATAAGAACATTTCAAGCAAAAACCATTAGGTCGACATCAATACATAGCCCAAACAGTAATAGGAAAACAACATTATAAAATGTTATACTCATCAGTACATCAGTTGATATTATGCTCTATCTATAACAAGGAAAACATCCCAAACAATAACAAAAAAATAGTAACAAATGTGGCAGGAATCACTTAACCAACAGTAGATAGTATGCAACAAAAGAAGAAGAAGAAATAAAATGCGGAGGAGAATTCAGTCAACTCGCCAAAGAGGAGGGTTGCAGCGGGATGCGGGAGATGCAAGAGGCTTTCGGCTTTTGACACAGAGAGAGAATAGGCCGCGTGAAATGAAATGAATAAGCCACGGGAAGGGTCCGAGAACTTCGGGACGAGCGTGAATACGTGTTTCTGTGCGTTTTCTGTATCCGATACACGTTCGAGACGATACGCAGAACAATTTTATGTATCCGTGCTTCGTAGCTTATATGTCACAAAAACATGTCATATCCTAAATAGAAGTCATGAATTAAAAGTATGAAATTAATAAAATCCCACCACTTGTAATTCTACACTTTTTCTTTCACATGTTCTCCACGTCACAATTGCAAGACACTTATTTTCTGGGTATTTTTGAGCCCGCTCAGGCGTATCCTGTAATATATGAAAGTAATTGTGAGTATCCAAATTTTTTATATCTAATTTTTTTTTAAAAAAAATTTCTTGAGTTTCGGGACCGGTTTCCTAGAGTTTTCGCGAGATTCCTAACTCCGAAATGTTTCGGATAAGAATTGTAAGGTTGTTGTAAGTATCCTTGCTTCATAGATTTCTGATTCCCATCATTCAAATCTTCCACAAACTCCTCTACCTCTTCAACTTCCAACCAAACAAACTTTTTCCAATGATGACCTACTCTGTAGACATCATAACAATAGAAACATAGACTTTTAGCCTATGTGACCCTCATTTCTGCCCAAGATAACTGCTTGATAAAAGTTGGCTGTATAAGTGGCGGGGGAGGTTATTGTCATCAAATGGACGTAGTTCTTGTGGTGAGTTAGAGTTTCCTTGTTAATATTTTTATAATCGCTCCTTATTTAATTAGAGTAGTCAGTCACCAATTCATGCAAAACTCATAGCTTGCAACCCACGGAGAATATTACAACTTGTTCTAGTAACACATTATTGTCAAGAGCCAACTATTATGCGCCTCAGGCGTAGTTATCAAATCACTTTTATTTATATTAAATGATGAGTCATTATGAGAGTGTTAGGTATCATTAATATCATGTAAGCCTATTTAAAAGCATGAGATGTTTGAATGAAGCAAATATTGAGTCTATTTTCTTATCCTGCATGAGATTGTGGTAGCTTTCTTTCTCCCAAGCACATCCCTCTTAGGTAGCCGTGGTTCTGGATCCATAGTATTCTCCTCAATCATATCCACCTTCGACCACCCTCCGACAAAGCGACCAATGCTCTACGGATTTTCCCGTGACAATTTGGTATCAAAGCCATATTTCGTCTAACTCAGAGGGCATTTATTAATCTTCTTACAGCTGTAGCACAAAGATTAGTCATCCAACACACATTTCCTCACGCCAGAACGTTGTAGCCTGCCCTCATTCTTCCCAATGAGTTAAACTGAACTCTCTAACAGAATTCTCCCGGCCATAGTTTCGTTTAGTGCATGCTCACAACAATGCTACCATCTTCTTCTTAGGAGGAAACAACGCTCCAACCCGTAGAAACCCATCGACTCTCTGGAAAAGCTCTCTTAGTTGTGGTTTCATTCCGCACATCGTCGTATTACGAACGTTTTCTTCCCAGGAGGAAAGGACGCTCCAGCCCTTAACAACCCCGTCGCCACTAACAGAGCTCTCTCAACCCTCCTTTAGCTCCATCATTATCAAGACCAGTGACAACCTACGCGTTCTTGCTACTTCACCATCAAAGGATTTTCATCATCACCCAGTGCCTTTTCGAACCCCATTACCTGCATGCGTGTTGTCCTGCTACCCCCATCCAACCCTGCAAAAACTTTTGTGTGTGCGTGAAGCTTCATTGAGCCACATGTAATCGTCTTGTCAACTCCTGATAACAAGCCTGTTCTGTGCATGTTCAAAATCAGTTATGCTCTCATCGCGCCCCACATAAGTTGCTTTTTATAATCTCAAGACCCGCACAATAGTCCTCATCGAGCCACACCATTATTGAGCCCTTGGTGCTATTTTCCAAACTGTTATAGTTAGTTAACATGGTTGTGCAATACCGTACTTGTCGAATGGAATCAGTAGAACAACAGGTAGAAGGGGCAAAATATTTTGGAAGAGGGGTAAGTGCGGCCAGGAGGACTAGTGCACTCGCCAACCATGGACAAGTGTACCCCTAGCTGCTCGCACCTGACTCCGGATTCGGGCGAGTGCGAGTACCCAGCCTCACCGGGTACTCGCCACCCCCGGGCGAGCACACCTCAAGTGGTATGTACTCTTCCCTGGGGGTGACACATTTTTCCAGGGAATCTCATTTTGGCCTGCAATTAGCCTTACCAAACAACGGGATTCTGCTGTTGGCAGACCAATTTGAGATGCAATTAGTAATACCAAAAATTGTGATTCTGCTATCCGCAAACCATTTTCAAAAAAACTATAAATAGACCTACAAAGGCACCTTTGGAGAGAAGCTTTTTGCTTCTCTCCTTTAGCTGGTTCTGGTTGGTGAGAGCTCCAACACTCTGTTCACCCAGGTTTTCGGATTGACATTTTGGTGCTCTCAAGTGCGCTCCAGGGTGCCAAACTCAGCTTTGGTTTGGTAGGGAAAGCTCTCTTTGATTTTCCGGGTTTGTGGCAGGACCTCGTCGCTGCAGCCCACGAGATCTTTTTCTAGTTATTCACCTCTGTGAGTGAGGTTCTTTGCTCTGAATGCCCGTCCTAGTGTCCCTACTTCAGAGAAGTAAGAGCCTATCCTTCCTCGACTCGATTTTTTTTTCTTTTTCGCTGCCTCCGCTGTTTCCTCCACTTCTTCCTCGCCTTCTGCATCCAGATCAAGACCGACATCATTCGGAAAACGCATGACAGGTTACCCCCCACCCCCCCCCCCCCCCCAACGCTGCCCTGCATCCTCACGCGGCGAGATCGTCCTCACGCCGCCGCTTCGTTGACGACATCGCTTCGCGCGTCAATCCCGCGACTTCTCCAACGCCTCTGCTTCCTCCTCTGCTGCAGGGAGCCTCGTCCAGTACTGCCATCATCTTCCCGCTCATAGGCAATCAGTCCCATCTGCTTCCCGATCCCTGGCGCTCAGTCCGTTGTTCTCCCCAAATCACACGCCTTTTCCATTGTGTCTTCCTGCACAAGCCTGTCCCCTCTTTTTATTATTATTACATTACATCTCATCCTGCACAAGCCTGTCCCCTCTTTTTAATTATCTTACACGCCACCTACTTTATTTCTTATCCTACTTTAACTATATTCCTTCTCACCTACTTTATTTCTTATCCCGTGTGCCCCAAACAAGTTCTCCTTTTTTTTTCCAGCATCCACCCTCTTCCCTTTTATTTTATTTCCCTTCTGACATTATATGGAGATTCCACTTCGTGACGCGGACGAAGTCACCCTTTGTTTGGCGTTGTGGAACATGTTGACGTCTTTTCAAGCTTCCACCTCTCATCTCAACGCTACCCTCGACAAATTGGTGACTTCCGAACACTTTGGCTTTCCTCCTCTTCCTGTGTCGGAGCCCTCCAAGCCCGCACAGCTTGTGCCTCCATCACCGCCGCTACCGGTGCCACCACTGATCTCCGTCGTTCATGACGTATCGCCACCGTCGCCTCCGCCGCCGTCGTCGCAGCCGCCGCCACAGCCTCCGTCGTCGCCGCCGCCGCCGCCGCCGTTGCAGCCTCCACCGCCGCCGCCGCCACCACCGCCGCCGCCGCCGCCGCCTCTGTCGGCACTTCCTCTGCTAGACCAGCCAAACCCAATGCATCAGCCGATCGTTTTTTCGACAGCGCCGCCGCTACACCTTGCGGCCAATTCCCCCTGCGACACGCTACAAGGAACTATTTTGGCGCGAGATCAAGGAGCCAGAGGAGCCGCACATCCTACTGGAGTTTGAGATTGAGGACAAACTCAAATTGAAGGACGGGTGGAGTGTTATGTATCCGCTGTCAGTTATCTTATTATCATATGTATTGATTCATATTAGTAATTAGTGGACTCGTCGTAATGTTTTAGTGTTTTAATATTTTATGCATCTTATGCAATCACGGGTATGCCACCCGAGGTCTTATAAATCGGTCTTGTCTTGTATTTGGGAAGGTAAGCAATGAATGAATGAAGTTTCTTTTATCTCTCTAACTTCCTCTCCCTCTCTCTCTAAATTCTTCTCTCCTTCCTCCATCCTCTAGGGTTTTCTTCCTCTCTCATCCCTCCTCCACCATTCTAGGGCTTGACCCTTGTATCTCTGCCCCCGACAACCCTTCAACGAAGCACGCCCGTAACAGTAACATTGGACCACTCATTAAAATTAGAACATAAATCTCCTTTGATCATTAAACATGCATGCACAATATCCCCATCCTGGTTTGGCCCATTGAATTTGTTTCTTCTAGTATCTGCAAGTGAAATATCATACGCATTTTAAAAAAGATCAAATATCATATGTAGATGTATAAGAGAATATGAGATTAAAGGATTTCATATTATATTCATAATCTTAGCATTTGTGGAATAATTATTTTTCTCCAACTCATTCAATTCATTTATAGATTTGATTATAAAGATGTGATTAATTAAAGAAGGTGTAGACATAAGGAAAATTGCATTAAAGTTTTCCATATTATATACTGGAGTTAGAGAATAGTTGAGGATGACAATTCACATAGCTATTTGGGAGCGTTTACACAAGCAAGGGCACCATATAAAGTCTTTTGGTTTTTGACCTAAAATTCAGAGAACTCGTTCTGATACCACTTGTTGGATCATCAGGAACCTTAGAGTGGGTTGAATGAAATCTTATCAGGAACCCTAAAGAGAATGATCACAAAAGTAGATACATAATTTTATGATGAATAAGTAAAACAATATATTGCACATATATAATTGTTCGAGATCTTGTAACGCCAAGATCGATGCTACAAGAAAATAGTTTATTGTCCAGGGCAAATTCCCCTGACAAAAAGTCCAAAATCGTGGTTGAAGAGATTTTGCCACGGTCTAGCTACGAGAAAATTTTGTGGTTAAAGTCGGCGTGGCTAAAAGTTTTAAACCACAGATTGGTCGTGGCAAATAGTATTGGACACAAAAAATCTACCGTGGCTAATACATTGACAGAAATTGTGGTTAGTGTTGTCCGCAAGCCATGACCATGTGTTAAACATACCATCTCCTCAAGAAAACCCAATTCATTCCTAAGAATGCTAAACATACCACCAATCCACTGCAAGCGATACACGAAAAGTCATCTTATTAAGATCAGGAAGAATCCTACAGCAAAGAAAATAAATAGTATTCTTTACAAGATTTCGAACAAGTTTTCAGTGATAATCAGATTTCTTAATAATCACAATCTAACTAAATGCTATATGAATATCGGAAGCTCTAATTTTACTTTAGCTTGTTTCTTATTTAAGTGCTTGTTGGTGACCGGTTCAAGCATCGAAGTTGCCTGTGCTGCAACTCACGGTCTTCTCCTTCGGTGGATTCCGAAGAGCTGTGCTCTGCCCTGTCCGCGCCTGCACCTTCCCGTCCAGATCCGCCCCGCCCCGGCCAGTCCCGCCCCGTCTCCGCCCAGCCTAGCCCTCCCTCTCTTCCACCTCTCTCAGCCCTGCACCTTCCCGTCCAGATTCGCCACGCCCCGGCCAGTCCCGCCCCGTTTCCGCCCATCCTATCCATCCCTCTCTTCGACCTCTTTCAACACTGCACTGTCCCGTCCAGATTCGCCCCTGTCCTCCCACGTTTTCCCTTCCCAAGCCCCACAACCCACGCTCGGCCCAAACCTAGATCCGCCTCCATAGATCCCGTTCTCCACATTCCCTAATAGCCCTAATCCACCCATCCCCTACCACCCGCAGTACTCCGCGGATCCACCAACACATCAAAAGCATCCCGCCCACGGTACTTCATCCCGAGGCCGAGCCGCCGCATGCACGAGCTAATCAAGGTATATGGCATTTTATTTCTCTCCTTTGGATGCCAGATTTTGAACTATTGCTATGGTTTGGTTGTGGAATCATTATATGCTATTGTATTGAGAAGTTGTTTGACTTGTTGGATCCCTACCGGCGCGCTTAATTGACTCGCGCCTCGCTCGTTGGCATGTTATAAAAGGCTCATACGTTATTAGTTGCTCAAAATTGTAGTTGTCGTGTTCTTAGCCTTTTGTTGAAATTTTATCACTTGCTAGTTGATCTACTTTGATTGCTCTCATGTTTGCACGCGCACGGTCCATTGATCTCATATACCCTAGTTCGCATTGTTAGAGTCCTTTTAAATTTTCGCCGGTCTACCACTGCATCATTTGGTATCAAAGCCAGGTTCGAGTCACATTGCATGCTTCGTAGTGGTAGGTTGTTTCGAGCCCCGATGTCTGATCAAAACGTCACTGATGATCGGGCCACCAGTTCGAATTCGGACATGGCGGCCCCCGAGTTCCAGCGCTTAGTCATCGAGCAGTTCGTCACCCTTAAAAACGAGATTGCTAGGGTCAACACTAGAGTCGATCAGATAGGAGCCCTTAGAGGTCCAGCCCTAGCACCACGTTATGAGGAACCCCTGGAAGACCCACGGGACGCTCCGCCTCCACCTGATCGGCGAGGTAGAGAGCCACCATGTTGGGACCCCGCTCCACGGAGACGGACCCCTGAGCCGGTACATGATTACCGTCGCGACCCCGCACCGAGGGGTAATGCTCGGCCACCCTACGAGCCACGCCTACCACCGGCCCGACACGGACGTGGTCCACCCGCACGACACGAGTACGAATCTGACGATCCACGCGATGAGTATGTGGCACCGCGCCGAGAGCGCACCCCGGTAGAGGACGACCTCATCTGACGCCTTCGAATTGATGCGCCCTCCTTCGACGGTCACCTGGACCCGAAGGCCTTTTGTGACTGGATCCTAGACATGGACCACTTCTTTGATTGATATGAGATGAATGACGAACGGCGAGTTCGGTTTGCTAAAATGAAGCTTCTGGGCCAAGCCAATATGTTCTGGATTAGTGTGGAGAGGTCGCTCGAGCGAGATGGATATTATCCTGTTAGCCGATGGGATTAGATGAAGCAGCCATTGAGGGACAAGTACCTCCCCGCATCATATCGCGATCAACTCCTCGACCAACTCTACGCGTTGCGGCAGGGATCACTTTCCGTTGCCGAGTACATGACACGATTTGATGAGTTAGTAGTGAGAAGTGACATTTTGGAGGAGCCTATTGCGACCGCTTCCCGATTTAGAGCGGGACTTCGAGCTGAGATTCAGATAGAGCTTATACCACACCGCATAGAGACGGTCGAGTAGGTGTTCCAACTCGCATTCGAGTATGAGAACTATCTGCGCCTCACGGGATCGAGGCAGACCACACATCGCTCAGATGCCTCAACCCGCGCCCCCTCAGATGCGAAGGGCAAGGCTATCATTCCGACCGCCCCTAGACCCGGACCCGGATAGTGTTATCGATTCTCGGGCAGGGGGCACATGGCTGCACAGTGTCCTACGAGGAACCTTCTGATGGAGGGTGACGATGAGGCGGGTGTTGAACTTGACGATGCTATAGTGGAAGAAATTACCGCGGGAGTCCAGGACGGTTGGGAGAGCGACACAGAGAGATCGTTAGAGTTGGGAGTCATCCGCCGACTCCTCCACGCACCCCGTACTGAGGAAGATTGACGACGTACCTCGATATTCTACACCTATTTCCAGAGCGCGGGTGGCCCCTGCAAGATCGTCATAGATAGCCGTAGTTGCGTAAATATCGTAGCAAAGAAGGGCTTATAGAGGATGCAGCTTTCTGCCGAACCCCACCCACATCCTTACCGAGTCCTCTGGGTGGACAAGTCGGCCATTCAGGTCACGCCTAAGAGCTTGAAACAGAGATTTGAGGTTGGAGAAGACGATGGTGGCCGAAGATGAAGCTATTGAGAGCTTTTGGAGGGAGAACGGTGGCCGAACAAGCTCTCTAAGGAGGACTGAGGAAAAAGCGGCTGGAGGAAGGTTTTCCCGCTCAAAGGAGCGGAAATGGCAGACTGGATCCTTTGGGCGAATGAGACCCGCGGCTTAGGCTTCATTTGTTTCGGCGGTGGCGGATCGATCCGGCGGGTGGAAACCGAGTGTTCGAAACGGAGGAGGGAGGTGGATGCTCCAAATGGAGCTTTTTTGGGCGTTTCTCAAGGCGGGCGGGTGGAAACGGAGCAAACGCCGCCGGAGGTTCATTTGTTTACCCGCCTTCCGGCGGCGTTTGCCCAAAACGGAGCACTGAAACGCCCAAACAAATAGAGCCTTAAATAGAGAAGTAAGAAATAATGGTCACACACGGTTTGGCGCACGACCGTGTGTTAACCATGCGCTATTAACGCGCAGCAAAAAGCCTGCGAGGAAGGAGCATTGACCCGTGCGTTTTACTCACGCACGGGCGCGTATGCCCGTGCGTGAAGGAAAACGCACGGGTAACCACAAAAAGCAGAAATTTTCGACAAGCAGGTGGAACCTTGCGTTTTACTCGCGCACGGGCACTTATGCCCGTGCGTGAGCAAATTGCACGATTAACCACAGAGCATAATAAATCAAAGCAGGCACAGGAAAACCGTGCGTTTACTTCGCGCACGGTTCCGCAGAAACCGTGCGTGAAGATTATTGAGCTCCACTCGACTCTTTTCCTACTCAACAAAACGCACGATCGTGTACAAGCGTGCACTAAGGAAATGCACGACCTTGCGTTTTCCACAAATCAGAATTCCTGCCTTGGGGAAAACGCACCACCTGCACAGCAAGAACCAAAACTGGAGCACAAGCTCCCAACACCAATACACAACAAATATAACAGCCAGAAAGAGCCATGGGGATCACCATGTGCTTACACCCAACAACAAAATGCGCAATTGCACACCCTCGGGCCAAAGCGATGTATAGTGTGGTCTGCGACCGATCGAAGCAAATATATTCGATTACAGGTTGAAATGCAGTGCACGAGTGAGAAAACATGCCCAGATGAGTCTGAAAAACCCTATAAATATCGGACTCATCACACCACCAGACTTAAACATTTGCTCGTTTCGAGCAAATCATCACTCCGTGGACTAGAAAACAGTTAGCTGGCTTAGTAATTTTCAAATAAAGTATTGCGAGAAATCAAATACATCATGGACATAAAAATATAATAGATAAACTTTTTAATTATACTACGGAGTTTAAACTTTTCAACAAGCGTAAATAAATATTGTATCTACTCAAAATTGGAATTCTGGAGAATCGTTCGGTCATGCATTGGAAGAAAATAGGCAGACCACTAAGATGAGCATTGCCAAAGACCGAGGCTCGTGATCACCTCCAAAGAAATCCATCAATGTCGGGGACCATACGCTTGCATGTTCACACTCTCTCCACGACGCTAGCTAGACTCAAGCGTGAATCCGTAGGGCTTTAGGATAATAATGGAGCTTGGGCATATACGTAGGTAACGATGCACAAGGGTAAAAACGACGGCTACGCACAACCCCAAATGAGCTCATACAAACAATTATCCTCGTACCAACAAAAATTGCAGGTGCACCACACCACCAGACTTGAACTTGACAACAAGGGTGTGTGCACCGCCTACCGTCACAGAAATAAAATCACAAATGAAATTTCCAATTACCTTTCTTATTTCTCAACAAACATCTTTTTTTTACATTCTTTTCTTTTCTCTTTTTCCTTTTTTATTTTTATAAAGCAACACATTGAGCACAAAATATCAAGAAAACTACACCACACAACCACATAACAGCACCACAGCAACATCCCAAACACAAGAAGTAACATACTAATAGCTCGAGATAGAGGCGTGCTACTCGGATAGGCTTTTAGGCTTTGGTGATCACGGAGTAGGACTAAATCAACAGGAGGGATAGACACAACACGTGCTAACAAGGATTACGTTAGGACGGGGTACAAGGCTCAACCGGGCCAAAAAAATGACCTACATCACGCCCACGCTTGACTAACCATGCACCAATGCTTCGAGACTAGCTTGTGGCAAGTTCTTAGCCACCGAGAAAGATGATCCTTCCTCCTGACTCGAGCAAAACGAGTCTAGTGACGGCTACACACATCCCTACACTACCGTTCGATTACACCAGATTCAACATTTTTGAGTAGTACAAACAATATTTACATCTACAGAAAAAGTATAAATCTACGAGAATAAAAAAAAATTAAATCTATACTATTTCTACGCAGGTCATGAGTACTCGATTATGAGCACTGCACGAGTTTCACAATACTCTATCCTAAAATCCTAAGCCAGCACCGTTATTTTAAAGTTTACACAGCAGAAATACATTTAACTCGAGCCGCGAGCGTGGTTAAGATCGCGCCCATGTGGGTGTAGGTGCACAATGCGGACGTGATTACATGAAAACAAAAAATAAAAATATGTTTTTGGTATGAAAGTGATAGCGATGCATGTGCACAGGTAACTCGCATAACTCTCTCCCACCAGACTTAATCTAAACAACCTAACACAAGATTTGCAATAAAATTAATGAAATACAAGTTGGGGGAGAGGTTAACACATGCTCAACAAATGAGCATACTAAAAGACCGGCGTTAGAGCATGAAGCTAAACCCGCTAAAATTTCCATCACTCCTCCGTGCAAGTGAAGCGCTAACCTGCCAATGAGCTCCAGCAAAACATGTATATATAGTGGCAATATCAAATTAAATCTAAGCTATAAAATACGTAAAACAATTTTTAAAACAGTAAAATAACTTACAAAACCTACTCCTAGATAAGTACTTTGGTTATTGTACACCCATCACGACTTATTCGGCTAACGAAAAATTCTAGCTAATGAGCCTATGTAACAAAAAATGCACAGCTAACTGGCCGAATATCCGTTGCGGTAGCGAGTACCGATACAGAGATAATGCAGTTACCCCTCTACCTAAATAATAATACCTGCACAAGGCTCATCGTTATCCCAACGTACCCGTGGAGACTCAACCCGCACAGGCTCAGATAAAGAAGGGAGGTCAAGTAATAAATGAGAGGAAGAACTAAAATGTACATAATATGGGAGAGTGATCCCGGTATCACTCTCAGCAGGATCCGAGCATAGATCACTGTCGGTGTCATATAGGTTGTATCGGGGGGGGGGATCAGAGAACTCGAGGTCCGCGGTGGTAAGAGGGACCGCCTTGTCTAATAAGGAGGTGTTAACCTCCGCATCAGAAAGAGGATATTCCTCATCCCACCGGGGTGCGTCATAGTGTTCAGAAGATCCACATTCTCCATCGGAGATAGTAAAATCTTCATCCCACTTTGGCGCAACCTCAGACACCGAATCACCAACAAATACGGCATCATCAGCCGACTCACACAAAGGAGTAGCACGATCAAGCAAAAATTCCGGAGCGGCAAAACTGCTCTTGAAATCCGGCATTGAACGAGCAGACCCCGTCGCAAAATCATCCGCAGTCACCTCCCCGTCGACGGGAACAATCTCTACGTCCCATACAGGAGCGCCCATGTGTTCCTGATCCTCTTTTTGCTGGCTAACCCCAGAGTGATTGTCATCACTCAAGGGAAGCTCGTAAAAAGGGAGCGAGAGACCCATGAGAGATCTGTATGCGGCGAGAGATTCTTCGGTAATCTCAACGGGCAAAGAGCGAGCAAGGTGCGTGATGTCAGTGTTTGGGCCCGACAACACCCTGGCAGGCCTGTCCACAGTAGTCCTCCGTATACAGGGGACTGCTGCGCACACACCCACAGAGGGAGAAGGGTTGCACAGACGGGGGCAATCCTTCACCATGTGGCTTATACATTGACATAGCAAGCACCTAATACAAGGCTCGACATTTAAAACAGCCAAGGCGTTGATGTATCGACGCAAAGTGTCATAGAGACGACACTCAGCAACAAAGTACATCGCGAACAAAAGTATTTTCCGAATGGGTGCTATAAAAACTCAGACTAAAAATAACACGGACCCGCTTTCTATACCAAAAATTAGAAAATGGGCAAAAAGAAATAAACAAAAGAAACGGTAGAAACTAAAATAAAAAGAAAAACAACAATCACAAGACTTCCTATCAGAAAACTCGCACGGCAGTGTTCCCCGTCAACGGCGCCAAAAAACTTGATGGACACTTTCGACAAGTGTACCGATCGTAGTCAAGTAATGGATTTGAGGAGTTGAATCCCCGGATATTGATCTCTCGAGGAGTGCAAGTAGGAAGTGTGACTTCGCTATTGAAAGAGGGATTGTAAGAGCTAACATTACAAGGGGCTTTGATTGTTGGTTTCCTAATTTTAACACTAATAAAACTAATGCGGGTCGCCTTCACCGCGTCGCTTAGGTGGATTACTCAAGTGAGTAATAAGGAGGATGGACAAACCATTGAGGGTCGCAGTCAGCTCTTCACCACGCGCGCTCCTAACAATCGTCAGGATGGCGTTATCGCATCAAGAACACAAAAGATGGAAGCGCACCAACACAAGCAAGAACTAAAATATGTCAACACATAGACGTGCTGAAATCATTAAGTAAAACAAGTTCTTACTCATCAATTCAACAACCAAGCAATCAAGAGCAAAGTTACCACAAGAGAAGCGTGAGAGATACAACCAAACGCACGAAGACTTTCCGAGATTCGCGGCCGGAGTCAAGGGTTGTCGGGCCTTGTCCGTGCTCGGTCTACGGATGACGTCCGGGGTTGAGAAGGGCTGTCACTTCCTTCTAATAGCCCCTCTTCTTCATGAATAGCCGTCGGGTTAAACCTGACCAGACAACTCCACGTATGCAACGCCTAAGAGCTTGAAATGGAGATTTGAGGTTGAAGAAGACGATAGCGGCCGAAGATGAAGCTATTGAGAGCTTTTGGAGGGAGAACGGTGGCCGGACGAGCTCTCCAAGGAGGAGAGAGGAAAAAGCGGCTGGAGAAAGGTTTTCCCGCTCAAAGGAGCGGAAATGGCGGACTGGATCCTTTGGGCGAATGAGACCTGCGACTTAAATAAAGAAGTCAGAAATAATGGTCACGCACGGTTTGGCGCACGACCGTGCGTTAACCGTGCGATATTAACGCGCAGCAAAAATCCTGCGAGGAAGAAGCGTTGACCCGTGCGTTTTACTCACGCACGGGCGCGTATGCCCGTACGTGAAGGAAAATGCACGGGTAACCACATAAAGCAGAAATTTTCGGCAAGCTGGTGGAACCGTGCGTTTTACTCGCGCACGGACACTTTTGCCCATGCATGAGCAAATCGCACGATTTACCACAGAGCACAATAAATCAAAGCAGCCACAGGAAAACCGCGTGTTTCCTTCGCGAACGGTTCCGAAGAAACCGTGCGTTAACCGTGCGTGAAGATCGTCGAGCTCCACTCGACTCTTTTCCTACTCGACAAAACGCACGATCGGGTAAAAGCATGCGCTAAGGAACGACCGTGCGTTTTCCACAAATCAGAATTCCTGCATTGGGGAAAACGCACCACCTGCACAGCAAAAACCAAAACTGAAGCACAAGCTCCCAACACCAATACACAACAAAAAGAACAGCCGGAAAGAGTCATGGGGAGCACCATGTGCTTACGCCCAACAACAGAATGCGCAATTGCACACCCTCGGGCCAAAGCGGTGCACAGTGTGGTCAGCGACCGATCGAAGCAAATATATCTGATTACCAGTTGAAATGCAGTGCACTAGTGAGAAAACATGCCCTGATGAGTCCGAAAAACCCTATAAATATCAGACTCATCAGCAACCCTTTTTGTAAAATGATTTCGGAGCAGATCGTTGAGCCTAATTTCCTCTGACACAATGTGCGAATCTAGCACACTTGATATAACCCTCCCCTCTACATATAGGCTCCATTTGGGACGACTTTTTGCCACGAGTTTGGACAAAAACGCCACCATCATAGAATGCACGTTTGGCAACAACGGTTATGAACGCCACGAAGGAATCAAACTAGTTTTAAACATAAAAAGGGTCGAGGTTCCATAGGTGAGGTCGAGTGTTCACGAACGACGGTTCATAACAACCATGCTCACGACCGCCACCACTACGCCAAACAGAGCCATAATCAATTGGTTTTACGCTATACACATGTTTTAATAGTAAGGTAGGCATTTTATTTTATTTAGTAAATGAGAGCATCAAGCAAATTATTTTATCAAGAAAAATTTCCCAGTGCATTATCAAAATGTATGGTACATGTGTGGAAGAAATAAGCTCAAACAAGGGACAAAAAAACAGTTTAATGATAAATTCAACATGCAGTAACAATAATAAATTAATGACAACTTCATGTTTAAATCAAATGAGAAGATATGAAAGAATGAACTAGAACATGAACTTGGAAGAAGGGAAGCGCACGTGGATCGCCGCTTCTCATAAGACGCTAAATGACTCCACCCAATTTTCTCGAGTAGCTCAATCTTTAGATCATATTGTTTTGTCTTTGGCAGTTCAGATTCATCCTGAATCAACTCGCACAGGACCTGCCACATTAAGTAATGTTTTTGTTAACAAAAAATTGTTGAGAAAGCCTACAAGTGGTTGTGTTCAGTTATCTTGAAGTGAATATTTCATTACCAATAATTCTAACAACTTTGGCTGAAATATTTATCCATTCTCTATTACAAAGATGGTGCAATTTGATTTTTTTAGAATAAGAATGTCTCACCTTCAAGAAAATTTATAACAGCAAAGAGGAGGGGGTTGAGAAATTCATCATACAACATCTTCCCCGTTATCAAATCCATGAAGTCTTGATGAATGAAATAGAGGCTTCAAATCCTATATGATGAGTACCAAATATTAATAAATGCAAAATTTGTTAAAACATGATGACAGAAGGGTTGAATAAAAAGCTCCACGATAACAGAAAATTTCACATAAGATTAAAGAACTTGATCACTATCAGGGATGGACTCATCATCCTGAAAAAACATAATATGAACGTTTAATCAAAGATATAAGAAATATAAAAGACTGATAGGTGTCATTAAACAAACTTAAGTATACCTCAGCATCGCCAAGTGATTCATCATCGTCAGAATACACCTTAATGTACTCGGAGTGATACTCCTTTCTCTTTAGTACATTCTGATATCTGGGGATTCTATAAAATCTCTAGTGTTTTTGGATATCGCTATTTTGTTATCTTTATTGATGCTTACTTGCGTCTCATCTGATTATATCTACTTCATGATCGTACTGAATTGACACTGTTTTTCGTACTTTTATTACTGAGACGCGTACGCAATTTTCGACTACGTTAAAAATCATTCTCACAGACAATGTTCGTGGATATACTAGTCGCACATTCTCAAATTTATGCACCGAGTTTGACATTATACATCAAACCTCATGTACTTATACCCCCCATCAAATGCAGGTGCCCACAGAGTACTGGAATTTTGCGATTTCTACCGCCTATCAACTCATCAACTGCATGTCATCCTCCGTGCTCGACTTCGCATCTTTGTTTAGTCTCCTCTTCCCTTCCACGTCTCCATTCTCTCTTACACCTCGTGTCTTTGGATGTGCATGTTATGTTCATATTCTTGGTCTGCCTACTGACAAGCTAGCTGCTCCCGCACTCAGAAAGGTTATGTCTGCTACTCTTCTACCAATGATAAGATGATCGTTTCGGCTGATATAACCTTTCTTGAGGATCAACCATTCCACTCATCGTCTTCCACACCGTCTTTACCTTTCCCTATCTCTCGTCCTGCTGTGCCTGTAACGACTCAGTCTCTCCCATCTCTTCCTTCCCCGCCCCCGACACCTGCTCTACCTCCACCATCTCTTCGTGTCTATACTCGTCGTTCGTCCAAGACTGATCCCCTACAACAGCTCCCTTCTACCACTGCCATCTCGCCACTCGCAGATCCAACATCAACCTCTATGACTCATCCTTTGGCGAATTATGTATCTCTATATCGCATCTCTCCGCCACTCCTAAAATTTGCCACCTCTCTTTCCTCCATTTCTATTCCTAACTATGTGCAAGAAGCTCTTCAACACCCGGGGTGTCGGACGGTCTTGGATGACGAAATGACTGCTCTTTGAGCTAACCAAACCTGAGATCTGGTTCCTCTTCCTCCCGGCCAGTCCCGTGTCAGTTGTAAATGGGTCTTTGTTATCAAACATGCTGCAGATGAGACTGTTGACCGCTTAAAAGCTCGCTTCGTGGCCCGGGGTTTCACTCTGCAGCAAGAACTTCATTTGATGAAATGTTATCCACAGTCGCCAAGTTAAATACCTTTCGTGTCCTGATCTCCTTGGTCGTGCATCGTCAGTGGCCCTTAAATCAGCTAGATGTTAAAAACGTCTTCCTCAATGACGATCTCCAAGAAACTATTTATATGCACCAACCTCTCGGGTTTGAGACTATGAGGGAGTCTCGTGTATGTCATCTCCGGAAGTCTATATATTGTCTCAAACAGTCCCCTCGTGCTTGGTTTGAAAAATTCAGTAAGGTGGTCTGAGAAGTTGGTTTTACATGGAGCTCAACTGACTTCTCCCTCTTCACTCATCATCAACTAACAGACACTGTGATTCTTCTTATGTATGTTGATGATATTCTAATTACGGACGACGACTCGACGGGGATACAACAAATCAAGCAACATTTAAACTCAGCATTTTAGACGAAAGTTTTGGGAAATCTTTGATACTTCCTTGAGCTTGAGGTCGCGAGACAATCTGATGGTCTTGTCCTATCCCAACGGAAGTACTGTATTGATCTTCTACAAGATGTTGGCTACTCAGGGTGCAAACCTGCTGACACCCCTATGGATGTAAATCACAAGCTTTCTGCACATGTTCTGATTCCGACCTACTGTTTACAAATCCAGAGTACTATCGACGCTTGGTGGGGAAGCTTATTTATCTTACGATTACACAACTTGATATCTCATTTGTTGTGGGGGTTGTGAGTCGATTTATGCATGCTACTCGGACATCTCATCTCCATGTCGCTGAACGCATTCTCAGATATTTGAAGACTGCTCTGGGACAAAGACTTGTATACAAACCTCGGTGGACACTTTATTACCCGTCGTAGCAAGAAGTAGATTGTTGTTGCTCACTCATCTGCTGAGGCCGAGTATCGTTCTATGACAACTGTTGTATCTGAGCTAACCTAGCTTGAAAGTTTTTTAAATGATTTGAGACTCAAGCTCTCATCTCCGATGACCTTGTTTTGTGACAGTCAAATAACTATACATATTGCCAAGAATCTCGTGTTCCTTGAATGAACCAAGCATATTGAAGTTGACTGTTACTTCATTTGGGAAAAAGTTCAATCAAGTACAACCAATGATGCAGGGTGTGAGAGAGAATGCCAGAGTAGAGGGGAACAGGAGGCTGAACGGAGTGACATTTTGGAGTATGAGGGAGGGGAGACTGTTAATCAGATAGCATATCGTTGAAAGCACAAAGTTCCAATAGGCTTTGGGGACCTGCATGTGAAGCATGAAAGAGCGAGCAACATCAAGTAGATGTCAATTTTTACGTTCTGCGACTCCTTTTTTGTTGGGGGTTATAGGCACACGGTGTTTGCTGAATGATCCCAAATTCAAAGCAGAGATTCACAAATTCGTGGTTAGTATATTCGCGAGCATTATCGGTGCGAAGAGTTTTGATGTTCGCGGTGAATTGCGTGCGGGACTCTAGGATGAATGCCCGAAAGACACGGGGAAGCTCGAAGCGATCACGAAGTAAATATAGTCACGTCATCCGAGAATAATCATCTATAAAAGTTAAAAAATAGCGATATCCAGAAAGACTAGTGATTTTGTACGGACCCAAAACATCAGTGTACTAAAACAAAAGGAGCAGAGCTCTGAGTACAAATGTACAATGAGATGGAAAAAATGAAAGGGGATGTTTGCCAAAAATACAAGATTCGCACTAAAAAAGAGGAAGAGATACATCTGGTAGAGCCTTCTGGAGGAACGGTAGAGGGGCATGCCCAAGACACTGATGCCAATCGACGGAGGAGAAGATTGTATGAGAGTCATCAAGAAGGTAGAGCCCGTTCTGCAGTCGTCTCTTACCAATGATATTCCACGCTCGTCGATCCTGTATTAGAAAAGAAGAAGATGTAAATGTTACGGAGCAATTCAAATCGATAGTAAGGCGACTAACAGAAAGTAAATTAAATGGGGAGCCTGGAACATGAAGATCCGAGCGCAGGGATAGAGAAGAAGTGAGGGATATCAGCAGAGCCGGAGACCGGAATAGTTTCCCCATTGGCCACTATGATACACTTAGGATAAGGAGAATCCAAGTACTGATGTGGCCACAGTGAGGTTATGTGATGAGTGACACCCGAATCCACTATCCAGCGCGAACTATTAGAGAGATAGCCGATACCTTCATTTGAGATGGAGGCAGCGGAGACAACAGAGGCAGTTGGGCAACTGAGCAGGCCATGAAGTTGTTGGAGCTAAAGTCGTACTCCTTGAAGATCAGTACGAGTGACAGATGAGTCGTTGACAACAACAGAGGCAAACAGACAAGGAGGAAGCCCATGCTTGCAGTAGCAAGTGGCCTCAAGGTGGTCGTCTTTACTGCAGAAGGAACATTTAGGTCGTGGCCGGCCACCCCAACCTCTGCCCCGAGAACCAAAACGTCCACGAGCAGGAGGGAGAGGCAGCAAGGGCCCAAAAGTCTGTTGAAGGAGGGCCGGTGAGGAAGGACTAGAACTGTCAGGAGGTTGTGAGACCTTGAGCAACATGAAACACACATCAGATATTGACAGAATAACAATAGAAGAGAGGATTTGAGCTCGAACGCTCTAAAGATGAGGGGGGACACAAGCCGTCATCATGGCAATACCGACGGCTTCTTTTTGGGCACGCTGGGCAGGAAGATCCATCGTAGGGTGCTGATGTTGAATCCAGGCTTCAACCAGAGTTTTAGCCCGAGCAACAAAGGAGGTGAGGTCGGCGGCCCCGCCAACGTCAAGAGTCTGAAGATCTGTTATGATGTTATACATGTGCTGGAGACTATCTCCGCCGGAATAGAGAGAATGAAGCTCAACCCACATCGCCTTGGCCGACTCGTGATACATGGTCATGCGATAAGGTTCGCCACTAAGGGAGTTGAGGAGCCAAGTCTTAACACGACCATCGTTGCACAACCAATCTGTACAACCCCGTATTCGTCCCTGTATAGTTTTAAGCTTTTTTGACATATGGGCACTTTTGGTGGCCAATTTTGCCTCTTGCTTGGAAATATACTAGTAGGGGGAGGAAAAATCTGCCTTCCCCCAGTGGCCCTCTTTTTTTTTTTGGGGGGGGGGGGGGGGTGCGGCAAGATGGCCGGCGCCCCCTGGCTTGGTAGGTGCGAGGTAGGAGCGGCAGGATCGGCCGGGGGCCGGGGTCTCGACCCTGCCCCTTCCTGTCTGGCGGCCTGGCGGGGCGAGACCGGCCGGGGGCCTGGGTCTCGCCCCTGCCCCTTCCTGTCTGCCGGCCTGGCGGGGCGAGACCGGCCGGGGGCCGGGGTCTCGCCCCCGCCTCTTCCTGCCTGGCAGCCTGGCGGGGCGAGACCGGCCGGGGGCTGAGGTCTCGCCCCTGCCCCTTCTTGTTTGGCGGCCTAGCGGGGCGAGACCTGCCGGGGGCCGGGGTCTCGCCCACGCCTCTTCTTGCTTGGCGGCCTGGCGGGGCGAGACCGGCCGGGGGCCGAGGTCTCACCCCCGCCTCTTCCTGCTTGGCGGCCTGGCGGGGCGAAACCGGCCGGGGGCCGGGGTCTCGCCCCTTCCCCCTGCTTTTACCCCTTTATCCCCCGACTTGGTTGTTTTCTATTGGCCCAAAGTCTTTTGGCCCTAGGGGCATTTCGGTCATTTTGGTCCATGAGATTTGGAAAACTATAAATAGACCCCTTGGGGTGCCTTGGAGGAAGACTTCATCACTTCTTCACTTCTTCATTCTACTTTAAGGCACCCTAGCTCAAGCATTGGCTAGGGAGGAGAAGTGTTCAGGTAGCCTTCTGGGTGTGAGGTGAGACCTCCGCGCTAGAGCCGAGGGTCTGTTCCTAGCTTCTTGATCTTTTGGTCCGTGACGTTCTTCTGAGTGTAGTAGGTGTGAAGTCACCCCATTCCAAGGACCCCGAACTCCACATAGGTCATTTTTGGCTTCAACACTTTGGTGCGGTGAGCGTGGAGAGTGACCAGCACAGAAGATCTCGGGAGAGTGTCATGACTGAAGGTCAGGGAGGTAGTGATGATCTCGGCGAGCTCCCCAACCCAGGACCTTTTGTGTGGAGGCAAGAGTTCATGACCTCCATTCAAGGCATCATGGAGATGCTGCGAAGCATTGCTCCTCAGGGTGGAAGCTCCACCCCGACCCCCCAGGAGTTAGCTCCTCCCCCTCTCGACGAGTTGACTCCCAGGGGTCTAGGCGAGATGACCCCAGCAGGGGGAGAAGGAAGTGCACCAGGAAGAAGGCCAGGGAAGGAGAGGATGGGAGATGGGGTCGAGCGAGACCTCACCGACCGGGAGCTGTTCTCCAGCCCGACGAGTGCCAACCTTCCAGGCGAGCAGGTGGCGCGAGTGGACCAGGCGAGACCCCCCCCCCCCTTAAAGGGTCACCCTTCAGCAAGCTGATCATCTCAGCTCCCGTTCCCGAGGGGTTCAGAGAGCCAGACATGGCTTACTATACCGGGAAGGATGACCCCGTCCAGCATCTGCAGTGGTTCGAGAATGTCGTCTCCATCAGGCCGATGACAGATGCCTTAAAGTGTCGCCTCTTTGCGATCACGTTAAAGGAGAAGGCGAGGGACTAGTTTTATCAACTCCCTCCAAGGTCGATCTATGAGTTCGAGGACTTGAGCCGGAGCTTTCAGCTTTGCTACTCCACCTACAAGAAGAGGAAGATGAGTCCTGAGTCCATCTTCCTGATAAGGCAGGGGGTCGAGGAGTCGCTGGCCCGTTACGTTGACAGGTTCCAGGAAGAGATCCTGGATATCCAGGAGATGTCAGGGTATGCTGTCCAGATGGCCTTCACCATTGGGTTGAAGGAGGGCTTCTTCAAGATGAGCTTGACCCGGAAGGCCCCCCTTTCCTTTGAGGAGCTGATGGAAAGGGCGGCCGAGGAGATAGCCATGGAGGCGCCCAACCCGACATTTGTCAAGAAGTTGGCAAAGCTAACAGAGATGGAGTCGAAGGAGCAAGGAGGCTCGAGACATCAGGAAGGAAGAAGGAGAGAGGAGCAGAGAGCTCAGGAGGGTCCAGAACCAGGTTGGAGGCAGCAGGGAGGACCCGTTCAGGGTCCAGGAAGAGGTTACGTCCAGGATTGGGGGAACTTCCATGGGGGTCAAGGGAGGTTCAACTTCCAAAGGCAAGCCCCTAGGCAGCTCCTACCCTCGCCACAGCAAGCTATGGAGATTGGTCGAAGGGAGAGGAGGAACCGCCAGGGAAGGAGAAGGGTCAGGGTAGAGTTACCCTACTGTGACTTCCACCAGGTGGAGGGGCACGCCACGACTACCTGCCCTGAGTTCCTGGAAGTGAGGGGGGTGAGAGGCCCTGCACAGCCGCAGCCGCCGGTGCGGGTAGAGGAGGTTCTACCCAGAGAAGGAGGGATGATGTGTGTGAGGACCGGGTAGATGTCGGACCCCGAGGTGGTATAGCGGTGATCCATGGTGGAGTGGGGATCGAGGCCACTCGGAAGGCAAGCCTCCATGTGATGTACCGACGGAGCGTCGCCTCCACATCCCAGACCCCGCCCCAGGAGGAGAAGATCACCTTCTCGGTGAAGGACCTGCCGGATCATGAGGATCCGTTTTGCGATGCGCTGGTCATCCAGACGGCCATCGAGGGCTACACCGTCTCCCGGATCTTGGTTGACAACGGTAGCTCTGTCAACATCGTTTTCAAGAAAGCGTTTGACGAGATTAAGGTAGAGCCAAGGAGGGTGTTGGCCTCGGACGGACCCCTGTTCGAATTTTCAGGGGAGAGGAAGGAGGTAGAGGGTGGAGTAGGACTCCAAGTAAAGTTGGGAGGGGCTTCAAGAAACTGTCGGTTCGTCATTGTTGACGCTCCAAGCAGCTACAACGTCATCTTCGGAAGGCCCCTCATCAGCGCCTTTCGTTGCGTGCCGTCTTCCTTCCACCAATGCCTCAAGTTCAGCTCAGGAGGGATCCAGGTCAGAGTCAAGGGAGACTGCAGGATGACAAGGCAGTGTTATGTCACGGCCGTCAACACCATCTCTTGGTTGGCCAAAGCAGAGGAGATGAAGAAGGTCATGGAGAGCTTGAGCAAGATGGAGGTGTCTGAGGAGAAGGAAGCGGAAGACGGCTATCATGCCCAAGCCCCCTGAAGAAGCCTCGCCTTGAGGGAGTTTTTCCTTTTTCTTGTCTTGTAACAAGCGCTACCCCTGACCAGCTGAGTCAGGGGACCATGTAACCCATTTTTTCCCAGTTTGAGGATGTAGGATTTGGTAAGGTTTGATTGAGATGCCTAGTCCTTTTGCTCCGAGACGGTCCCGCTGCCCAGGCTCTCACTAGCTGGGCAGGGTCGGTGGTACCTCTCGTTGATGCCTAGTTGTCTCACCTCGAGATGGATTCCGCTGTCAGGCTCTCACTAGCTGGCAGGGCAGGTTGATCTCTCGGATGGTGGGGTAGGTCTCACCTCGAGATGGATTCCGCTGTCAGGCTCTCACCTAGCTGGCAGGGCAGGGTGATCTCTCGGAGGGTGGGTAGGTCTCACCTCGAGATGGATTCCGCTGTCAGACTCTCACCTAGCTGGCAGGGCAGATTGATCTCTCGGAGGGTGGGGTAGGTCTCACCTTGAGATGGATTCTGCTGTCAGGCTCTCACCTAGCTGGCATGGCAGGTTGATCTCTCGGAGGGTGGGAAAGGTCTCACCTCGAGATGGATTCCGCTGTCAGGCTCTCACCTAGCTGGCAGGGCAGGTTGATCTCTCGGAGGGTGGGGTAGGTCTCACCTCGAGATGGATTCCGCTACCAGGCTCTCACCTAGCTGGCAGGGCAGGTTGATCTCTCGGAGGGTGGGAAAGGTCTCACCTCGAGATGGATTCCGCTGTCAGGCTCTCACCTAGCTGACAGGGCAGGTTGATCTCTCGGAGGGTGGGGTAGGTCTCACCTCGAGATGGATTCAGCTGTCAGGCTCTCACCTATCTGGCAGGGCAGGTTGATCTCTCGGAGGGTGGGAAAGGTCTCACCTCGAGATGGATTCCGCTGCCAGGCTCTCACCTAGCTGGCAGGGCAGGTTGATCTCTCGGAGGGTGGGAAAAGTCTCACCTCGAGATGGATTCCGCTGTCAGGCTCTCACCTAGCTGGCAGGGCAGGTTGATCTATTGGAGGGTGGGGTAGGTCTCACCTCGAGATGGATTCCGCTGTCAGGCTCTCACCTAGCTGGCAGGGCAGGTTGATCTCTCGGAGGGTGGGAAAGGTCTCACCTTGAGATGGATTCCGCTGCCAGGCTCTCACCTAGCTGGCAGGGCAGGTTGATCTCTCGGAGGGTGGGGTAGGTCTCACCTCGAGATGGATTCCGCTGTCAGGCTCTCACCTAGCTGGCAGGGCAGGTTGATCTATCGGAGGGTGGGAAAGGTCTCACCTCGCGATAGATTCCGCTGTCAGGCTCTCACCTAGCTGGCAGGGCAGGTTGATCTCTCGGAGGGTGGGTAGGTCTCACCTCGAGATGGATTCCGCTCCCAGGCTCTCATCTAGCTGGCAGGGCAGGTTGATCTCTCGGAGGGTGGGGTAGGTCTCACCTCGAGATGGATTCCGCTGCCAGACTCTCACCTAGCTGACAGGGTAGGTTGATCTCTCGGAGGGTAGGAAAGGTCTCACCTCGAGATGGATTCCGCTGTCAGGCTCTCACCTAGCTGGCAGGGCAGGTTGATCTCTCGGAGGGTTGGTAGGTCTTACCTCGATGGATTCCGCTGTCAGGCTCTCATCTAGCTGGCAGGGCAGGTTGATCTCTCGGAGAGTGGAAAAGCTCTCGCCTCACGATGGATTCCGCTGCCAGGCTCTCACCTAGCTGGCAGGGCAAGTTGATCTCTCGGAGGGTGGGTAGGTCTCACCTTGAGATGGATTCCGCTGTAAGGCTCTCATCTAGCTTGCAAGGCAGGTTGATCTCTCGGAGGGTGGGAAAGCTCTCACCTCGAGATGGATTCCGCTGCCAGACTCTCACCTAGCTGGCAGGGCAGGTTGATCTATCGGAGGGTGGGAAAGGTCTCATCTCGCGATGGATTCCGCTGTCAGGCTCTCACCTAGCTGGCAGGGCAGGTTGATCTATCGGAGGGTGGGAAAGGTCTCACCTCGCGATGGATTCCGCTGTCAGGCTCTCACCTAGCTGACAGGGCAGGTTGATCTCTCGGAGGGTGGGTAGGTCTCACTTCGAGATGGATTCCGCTCCCAGGCTCTCATCTAGCTGGCAGGGCAGGTTGATCTCTCGGAGGGTGGGGTAGGTCTCACCTCGAGATGTATTCCGCTGCCAGACTCTCACCTAGCTGACAGGGTAGGTTGATCTCTCGGATGGTAGGAAAGGTCTCACCTCGAGATGGATTCCGCTGTCAGGCTCTCACCTAGCTGGCAGGGCAGGTTGATCTCTCGGAGGGTGGGTAGGTCTTACCTCGATGGATTCCGCTGTCAGGCTCTCATCTAGCTGGCAGGGCAGGTTGATCTCTCGGAGAGTAGAAAAGCTCTCGCCTCACGATAGATTCCGCTGCCAGGCTCTCACCTAGCTGGCAGGGCAGGTTGATCTCTCGGAGGGTGGGTAGGTCTCACCTCGAGATGGATTCCGCTGTCAGGCTCTCATCTAGTTTGCAAGGCAGGTTGATCTCTCGGAGGGTGGGAAAGCTCTCACCTCGAGATGGATTCCGCTGCCAGACTCTCACCTAGCTGGCAGGGCAGGTTGATCTCTCGGAGGGTGGGGTAGGTCTCACCTCGAGATGGATTCCGCTGTCAGGCTCTCACCTAGCTGGCAGGGCAGATTGATCTCTCGGAGGGTGGGAAAGGTCTCACCTCGAGATGGATTCCGCTGTCAGGCTCTCACCTAGCTGGCAGGGCAGGTTGATCTCTCGGAGGGTGGGAAAGGTCTCACCTCGAGATGGATTCCGCTGCCAGGCTCTCATCTAGCTGGCAGGGCAGGTTGATCTCTCGGAGGGTGGGAAATGTCTCACCTCGAGATGGATTCCACTGCTAGGCTCTCACCTAGCTGGCAGGGCAGGTTGATCTCTCGAAGGGTGGGAAAGGTCTCACCTCGAGATGGATTCCGCTGCCAGGCTCTCACCTAGCTGGCAGGGCAGGTTGATCTCTCGGAGGGTGGGGTAGGTCTCACCTCGAGATGGATTCCGCTGCCAGGCTCTCATCTAGCTGGCAGGGCAGGTTGATCTCTCGGAGGGTGGGAAAGGTCTCACCTCGAGATGGATTCCGCTGACAGGCTCTCACCTAGCTGTCAGGGCAGGTTGATCTCTCGGAGGGTGGGGTAGGTCTCACCTCGAGATGGATTCCGCTGCCAGGCTCTCACCTAGCTGGCAGGGCAGGTTGATCTCTCGGAGGGTGGGAAAGGTCTCATCTCGAGATGGATTCCGCTGCCAGGCTCTCACCTAGTTGGCAGGGCAGGTTGATCTCTCGGAGGGTGGGAAAGGTCTCACCTCGAGATGGATTCCGCTGCCAGACTCTCATCTAGCTGGCAGGGCAGGTTGATCTCTCGGAGGGTGGGAAAGGTCTCACCTCGAGATGGATTCCGCTCCCAGGCTCTCACCTAGCTGGCAGGGCAGGTTGATCTCTCGGAGGGTGGGGTAGGTCTCACCTCGAGATGGATTCCGCTGCCAGACTCTCACCTAGCTGGCAGAGCAGGTTAATCTCTCGGAGGGTGGGAAAGGTCTCACCTCGAGATGGATTCCGCTGTCAGGCTCTCACCTAGCTGCAGGGCAGGTTGATCTCTCGGAGGGTGGGTAGGTCTCACCTCGAGATGGATTCCGCTGTCAGGCTCTCATCTAGCTGGCAGGGCAGGTTGATCTCTCGGAGGCTGGGAAAGCTCTCACCTCGAGATGGATTCCGCTGTCAGGCTCTTACCTAGCTGGCAGGGCAGATTGATCTCTCGGAGGGTGGGTAGGTCTCACCTCGAGATGGATTCCGCTGTCAGGCTCTCATCTAGCTGGCAGGGCAGGTTGATCCCTCGGAGGGTGGGAAAGCTCTCACCTCGAGATGGATTCCGCTGTCAGGCTCTCACCTAGCTAGCAGGGCAGGTTGATCTCTCGGAGGGTGGGGTAGGTCTCACCTCGAGATGGATTCCGCTGTCAGGCTCTCACCTAGCTGGCAGGGCAGGTTGATCTCTCGGAGGGTGGGAAAGGTCTCACTTCGAGATGGATTTCGCTGTCAGGCTCTCACCTAGCTGGCAGAGCAGGTTGATCTCTCGGAGGGTGGGTAGGTCTCATCTCGGGATGGATTCCGCTGTCAGGCTCTCACTAGCTGGCAGGGCTGGTTGATCTCTCGTGGAGGCCAAGTCCTTTGCTCCGATGATGATTCCGCTGCCAGGCTCTCACTAGCTGACAGGGCTGGTTGATCTCTCCTGGAAGCCAAGTCCCTTACTCGGAGGAGGTCTCGCCACCCAAGCTCCCATGACTGGCATGGCAGGTTGACCCCTCCGTGGGGGTGAAGTGTTTTTACTCGGAGGGGGTCTCGCCACCCAGGCTCCCATAGCTGGCATGGCAGGTTGACCCCTCCGGAGGGTAAAGTATTTTTTACCGGGGGGGGGGGGGGGGGGGGGTCTCGTCACCCAGGCTCCTATCAGCTGGCATGACAGGTTGACTCCGGAGAGGCGCGCAAGGAAATTGCACTCAGCGAATACGTTGGGTTGGACGTTTCTTTCCGAGCTTGTGCCAACCTCGAAAAGAGCGGAGATTGTGTACAACCCCGTATTCGCCCCTGTATAGTTTTAAGCTTTTTTGATATATGGGCACTCTTGGTGGCCAATTTTGGCTCTAGCTTGGAAATATACTAGTAGGGGGAGGAAAAATCTGCCTCTCCCAGTGACCCTCGTTTGGGGGGGCGGGTGCGGCAAGATGGCCGGCGCCCCCCCTGGATTGCTAGGTGCGAGGTGGGAGCGGCAGGACCGGCTGGGGGACGGGGTCTCGCCCCTGCCCCTTCCTGCATGCCGGCCTGGCGGGGCGAGACCGGCCGGGGGCCGGGGTCTCGCCCCTGCCCCTTCCTGCCTGGCGGCCTGGCGGGGCGAGACCGGCCGGGGGCCGGGGTCTCGCCCCCGCTTCTTCTTGCTTGGCGGCCTGGCGGGGCGAGACCGGCCGGGGGCCGAGGTCTTGCCCCCGCCTCTTCCTGCTTGGAGGCCTGGCGGGGCGAGACCGGCCGGGGGCCGGGGTCTCGCCCTCGCCCCTTCCTGCTTGGCGGCCTGGCGGGGCGAGACCGGCCGAGGGCCGGGGTCTCGCCCCTGCCCCTTCTTGTTTGGCGGCCTGGCGGGGCGAGACCGGCCGGGGGCCGGGGTCTCGCCCCCGCCTCTTCTTGCTTGGCGGCCTGGCGGGGCGAGACCGGCCGGGGGCCGGGGTCTCACCCCCACCTCTTTCTGCTTGGCGGCCTGGCGGGGCGAAACCGGCCGGGGGCCGGGGTCTCGCCCCTTGCCCCCCCTGCTTTTACCCCTTTACCCCCCGACGTGGCTGTTTTCTATTGGCCCAAAGTCTTTTGGCCCTAGGGGCATTTCGATCATTTTGGTCCATGAGATTTGAAAAACTATAAATAGACCCCTTGGGGTGCCTTGGAGGAGGACTTCTTCACTTATTCATTCTCCTTCAAGGCACCCTAGCTCAAGCATTGGCTAGGGAGGGGAAGTGCTCAGGTAGCCTTCTGGGTGTGAGGTGGGACCTCCGCGCTAGAGCCGAGGGTCTGTTCCTAGCTTCTTGATCTTTTGGTCTGTGACGTTCTCCTGAGTGTAGTAGGTGTGAGGTCACCCCTTTCCAGGGACCCCGAACTCCACAGAGGTCATTTTTGGCTTCAACACAATCTTCAGTAGGAGCATCAGGAACAGCTTGAGTCAAATGATGTAGAAAGTCTTTGAACTGAAGAACTCGACGAACAAAGTGCACCCACTCCACAAAATTCTTTTTCTCGGCTAAAGAAATAGTGGTAATTCGCAATTCATCCCTGAGTTCAGGAACAAGGGTCGAGCGGTCTGCAGGAGAGGAAGCCGCCTGTTCGGTAGAATCAAGAGAAGACCCCATGGCAAGACGGTCAGGAGGTAGGACCAGCGGCGAGAAGACCAACGACTAGAGAGGAAGACCCCGCGGAAAGCAGGTCACGCGGGAAGACAAACAGCGATCAGAACAGTGAGCAGAGCAAACTACGGCGAGAAGACCGCACAGTCACGGTGACAACACACCAGCGGCAAGAAAAAGACAAGGAGAAACCGCGCGTGAAGGGTTGCAGTTAGATGTGGAAGGGGAAATACTTTAAAACGGACAAGAGGAAGAGGAGGAAAGGGAGGTGGAAGCCACGAGAGAGAGCAGTAGGAGCGGTTAGAGAAAGCTTAACCGCGTGGGTACCAAACCGAGAGCAGGCCGGCGGTTAGATAAAGCTTAACCGCACAGAGGACGAACCTGATATTGACATGTTATTTATTTCCAATTTATGTGTGTGGGTGGTATTCCCCTTGTATCTCCTATATATATACACCTATTTCCCCCCTATGTGGATGTATACAATATTCTTTTCCTCTTCTAATTTGGTATCAAAGCGAGCAGATTGCCGATGCCTTCACCAAGGCGGTTGGACCCTCCAGACTTCTCTCTACATGTGGCAAGCTGGGCTTGACCTTTTTGCTCCAGCTTGAGGGGGAGTGTTGACTTATTATTTATTTACATTTTATGTTTGTGGGTGGTATTCCCCTTGTATCTCCTATATATACACCTATTTCCCCCCTATGTGGATGTATACAATATTCTTTTCCTCTCTTCTAATTCCTGAGTCCGATATCATGTGGAGAAAAACCGAAACTTGTATATACTTTCTCAAATAATCAAATACAAGGAATGAATACACATTTATAGGAGGGAAAAAGAGAGAAGAGATCCCTAGACATGACGTGGGACTAAAGAGGAGAGAAAAAAATAAACTAAATGAGCTCCAACATGGGCCTCTTTACACAGGCTTTTCCAACAAAAAGAACGTCCAAACCAGTTGCAGTGTACTTGTGTAAATTCCATACATTGACAATGTCATTATCCCATAATAGAGCAGTAAAGCATCCATCAGAGTAGAAATGTCTCACCTTCAAGAAAATTTATAACAACAAGGAATAAACAAGGAGGGGGTTGAGAAATTCATCATACAACGTCTTTCCCGTTATCAGATCCATGAAGTCTCGATGAATGAAATCAAGGCTTCAAATCCTATATGATGAGCATCAAAAATTAATAAATGCAAAATATGTTAAAACATGGTGACAAAAGGGTTGAATAAAAAGCTCCGCGATAACAGAAAGTTTCACATAAGAGTAAGAACCTGATCTCTATCAGGGATGAACTCATCATCCTGAAAAAACATAATATGAACGTTCAATCAGAGATATAAGAAATATAAATGACTGATAAGTGTCATTAAACAATATAAACTGCTTCTTGACTAGGTTGTAAAGTAAGTTTTTTTGTCATTAAGTCCCATGTACGCAAACGTCCATGTCCATCCTCTCCTATTACCTGAGTGAAGCAAGAATCTTTATATTCTACGGTGCGCTCCTCCTCATGCACCTTTTCAAGAAGAATGTTCATATCTTCCTGTGGTATGAAGATATAAAAATAAGAAATGTTGCCAATATTTTAACATCATTTTGAAATTATTTGGACCTTCATTGAGATGCTTAACTTCTTTGGATAGATTGATGTCAATAGATCTAACCTGTAGAGATAGTCAAAACATGGATGAAATTAATGTAATGATTTATTTAAAAAATTGATCTTCATTAGTAGATTGAAGAACTTACATATTGTTTAAACCATAAATAAATTGATTCATTATGAGCTTTATCAATTTGATGTTCGGTCATACGAGGCATTGTCGTTTTGAGTTTTTCGATGTGTTTCCTATATTAGAATACATTTTGATATTGTTAAAAAGTAACACCAAATTTTATTGATTGAAAAAAATTATGACAACTCACGTTAGAAAATGTGTGATTGCATCTGTGTTGAAAAGAACATGACGATGCATTTATATCCAAGAAAACTCATCAAGTTGTATCTTTTTTTGTTTTTTAAAGAACAACCAATGTCATGACCTCCATCATAATTTCTATTTTGCTAATTATATTTTGTTTTAATGCCATCAAGATGTCATTCGCAAAAGTTCATGCATTCTTCCATTAGATATCCTTTCGCAATAGAACCTTCTGGATAAGCACGATTACGAACATATCTCTTCAAGGCAAGTAGATACCTAATTTTAATATATATATAATAAGTTAATACAAACAATATTATATATACAAATATATAAATTCAAATATATGAAATGTTCATTACCTTTCAATAGGATACATCCAGCGAAATTGCACTCGATCATCAACGGAGGCCTCTTCAGGTAAATGTATTGTTAGATGCTCCATAATATCAAAAAAAGCCTGAAATATTTTTTCAAGATGACATAGTGTAAGAACTATTCATTCTTTCATAGTGTTCAAGTCAGCATGCTTAATTGCCTTTGAGCACAATTGCCTATAGAAACTAGATAACTTGATAAAAACCTTCTTAACATCTGATGCCAATACTTTCCTTATGCTTATTGGAAGGAATTATTGCATAGTGCGTATCATGACTCTTAAGACCCCAAATATTTCTCTCTTTCAAATGAACACATCGTGAAATATTAGATGCATAACCATCCGACACTGGTATTTTTTAACACTTGTAGGAAAACATCTTGATGTGCTTTGTTCATTGAAAAACGTGCTGGAGATAAGAAGGCCTTACCAGATGCAAGTTGTGGATGCAATTTTATTTGAATACCCATTTCTTTTAAATCTCGTCTTGCTTTTAAGTCATCTTTTGTTTTTCCTACAACCCTCAATATTGTATAAAGCAAATTTTCACCCATATTCTTCTTTTGGTGCATTACATCAATGAAATGACGTGTTTGAAAATACTCCCAATATGGTAATTCAAAGAAGATGCTTTTTTTCTTCCAACCATATTTTTGACTAGCATTACTAACCCTACGATTATCTTCTCTCTTCCTCTTTTTAAGATCATCCTTTTTGTATTCAGTAAGTACATCATTCAGTTGTGTTGTGATATTACTTCCCTTTACCATAGGAGGTTTAGTTTCAAATTTGAGACATCCATTAAAAGTTGCCTTATCTCTTCGAAACCTATGCCCATTAGGTAACCATCGATGATGCCCAAAGTAGCAATATTTTCTACAATTTGTTATCCATAGTGATTTAGTTTGCAAATTACAATTTGTACAAGCATACTGACCTTTTGTACTCCATCCTGATAAGTTTGCATATGCAGGGTAGTCATTAATTGTCCAAAACAATGCGGCACACTGAGTGAACATGTGATTTTTTTAATGCATCATATGTAGCCACACCATTCCATAATTATTTAAACTCGTCAATCAATGGTTGAAGATATACATCAATTTTATTACCAGGTCTCTTTGATCTATCAATTAGTACAGTAAGAAAGAGAAAAAATTGTGTCATGCATATCCACGACGGTAAATTTTACGGAATTAAAACAACTGGCCATGTGCTATGAGCAATGGACATGGATCTATATGGATTAAACCCATCAGATGCCAAATCAAGTCTAATATTGCGACACTGTGCTGCAAATTGAGAAAAATCTTTATCAAACTTTTTCCAAGTTGGAGAGTCAGCCGGGTGCCTCATAGTATCATCATTAGTACGTTCCTCTGCCTGACATCGTATACAACTTGTAATTTTTCATGACATGAATAACCTCTTCAATCTCGGTTTCAAAGGAAAATATCTTACTTGTTTTGCTGAAAGTTTTGTGTTACGCCCCCAAACATGACGCAGTTCTTTGGGCGTACATATGCTCGCAGGCGGAAAACGAAGACAAACGACAACGGGGCTGAACCACCCGGTTCAGCCCCCACTCTCTAAGTCGGCAGGTTGGGGGGTTGAACCACCCCGGTTCAGCCCCGCTTGGGAGGGGTCGGCCGACCCCTCTTGGCCCGGGAATATTTATATACCTGGGCCTCTTGGTTTTGGGGCATGTAAGAGTAAATCCAGGTATTTCTTTCTTCCTCATTCCTAACCCTAATCTCTCTTAGCTCCAGTTGGGAGGAGCATTTGGTCCATGTCGAGCAGGTTTTCACCCTCCTCCGCCAGCACCAACTATATGTCAAGCAGTCCAAGTGTTTGTTCAGGTAGAAGGAGGTGGAGTACCTGAGTCATTTGGTATCCGCTAGTGGGGTCAAGGCGGACCCTAAGAAGATTGAGAACATGCTATCGTGGCCCCGCCCACACATGGTTCGTGCGCTACGGGGGTTCCTGGGGCTTACAGGATATTACAGGCGCTTTGTCAAAGACTACGACAAGATCGATCGACCGTTGACTTAGTTATTACATAAGGATGCCTTCCACTGGCCTGTCGAAGGGGAGGCGGCCTTCCAGGCCCTTAAGCGGGCCATGACAACCACTTCGGTGCTCGCGCTTCCTGATTTCACTAAAGAGATTGTCCTAGAGAAGGACGCGTCCGGGGTAGGCATTGGCGCGGTGTTGATGCAGGAGGGACGGCCCCTAGCATTTTACAGCAGTGCATTAGCGCCCTGTACTCTGGGTTTCTCCATATATGAGAAGGAGATGTTGGCGATCATCCATGCGGTGGCCTTGTGGCGACCGTACTTGTTGGGGCAACATTTCAAAATCTGCACGGACCATCAAAGCTTGAAGCACTTCTTGGATCAGCGGGTCTCCACTCTGCTCTAGCAAAAGTGGGTGACAAAGCTGTTAGGATATGATTATGAGATCCTTTACCGGCAGGGTAAGGAGAACGTGGTTGTCGACGTCTTATCACGCCTACCAGAGAGCACTTCCGCCCAAATTTTCGGGCCCCTGCTCGACTCGCTAGATGATGTTCAGGAGGAGATCATGCTGGACCCCGCACTGCGAGCCATTGTGGTGGCTCTTCGACAGGGGCAGATCACTACGCCAGGCTATCAGCTGCAGAGCAACCGACTGTATTATCAGGGGCGGGTGGTCATTCCGGCCAACTGGGCTTGGAAGACGGTCATGATGCACGAGTTCCATTCGTCGCCATCAGGTGGATATGCGGGAATTCTCTGTACCCTTCAACGAGCATGAGCTAATGTTTTCTGGACGGGGTTACGACGCGACATTCAGTAGTTCGTGCAGCAGTGCGAGGTATGCCAACGTCAGAAATACGAAACGACCACCCCAGCTGGCTTACTAACACCTCTGGAGATCCCACACCAAATTTGGGAGACAGTGTTCATGGATTTCATCGACGGTTTGCCCAAGTCACAGGGCAAAACAGTTATACCTGTCGTGGTCGACAAGCTCTCCAAGTATGACCACTTATTGGGTTTGAGCCACCCTTACACCCGAGTCAGTCGCCGATCTCTTTGTTCGAAAGATTGTTCGTCTCCACGGCATTCCGAGCGCCATCATTTCGGATCGGGATCCGACTTTCGTCGGCAATTTCTGGTTGGAGCTCTTCCGCTTACAGGGGACCAGCCTACGCTTTAGCATGACGAATCATCCCTAGACGGATGGCCAGATGGAGGTTCTCAATCGGGGAGTGGAAACATACCTCTGTTGCTTTGTGATGGACGAGCCGCGAACGTGGACCAGTTGCCTACACTGGGCCGAATACTGCTACAATGCCCCCTACGATTCCGCCAGCAAGATGACCCAGTTCGAGGTCGTATACGTCCGTTCTCCTCCCTCTTTGAGCAGCTATGAGCCGGGCAGCACAGCATTGACCGTTGTGGATCGGGCACTCCACGACCTGGACCGTACTATCGCCACGCTGCGTGAGAATTTCCGTACAACACAAGAACGCATGAAGACCCAAGCAGACAAACACCACAAGGAGAGGGAGTTCGCAGTCGGCGATGAAGTCTTCATCAAGTTTCACCCTTACTGGCAAGTCTCGGTGGCACGCCGGGCAAACCAGAAATTAGCTCCTCGCTACTATGGGCCCTTTCACATTATCCGCCGTGTAGGCCCTGTTGCTTATACTTTGGCCCTTCCCGATGGGTCGCGCACTCACCCGACATTTCACGTATCATTATTGAAGCGAAAGATCGGCAATGCCGTACAGGCCAGTCCTTTTCTCCCAGAGGCGAAGTAGCGGGAGAACTCCGCCCACTACCCGAGGAAGTCCTCATGCTCAAATGGAAGCGACTTGGAGCTGAGTACTGACCCGAGCTCCTTGTTAAATGGAAAAATTCATCAAAAGCACACAATACATGGGTTGATCTGCTGGAGTTCCGGGAACTCTACCCGGATTATCACTTTGAGGACAAGCTGATTCTTGATGGAAAGGGTAATGTTACGCCCCCAAACATGGTGCAGTTCTTCGGGCGTACATATGCTCGCAGACGGAAAACGAAGACAGACAACAACGGGGCTGAACCATCCGGTTCAACCCCCACTCTCTAAGTCGGCGGGTTGGGGGGCTGAACCACCCCGGTTCAGCCCCGCTTGGGAGGGGCCGGCCGGCCCCTCTTGGCCCGGGAATATTTATATACCCGGGCCTCTTGGTGTGGAGGCATGCAAGAGTAAATCCAGGTATTTCTTTCTTCCTCCTTCCTAACCCTAATCTCTCTTAGCTTTCTCTTTAGCCTCCACTTCCCTAGTCTTCTCCTAACATTTTGTAATTGTATTTTGTATGCTCCGTCCGTTGTTATTGAGTTGTTTATATCATGACTCGTCGCATATCTCACAATTTTCAAGTGTAATATCATTACCTTTAAAAATCATGTAATTGTTGGGGCATGCATCTCAAGGCTCGTAAGAAAATTCAAAATATGTAGCAGTCTTTTGAGATTCATAATAAGACTTGGGTATTTTTATGTTCGGAAAAACATCAATAAGAAACTCCAATAGCCAGGTGAATGAGGTATCTGTCCATCCATGCATGACTTTAGCTTGCAATAATCTAATTATGAAAGTCAATGATGTATACTTGACACAATTAGGGTACAGTGGACACTCTGCATCTTCCACAAGTTTTATAAATTTGACATCTTCTTCGCTAGGACAATCTATTCTTGGACTGCTTAATAATGATGAATTCTCGTACAAACTAGCACCAATAGGTGGAATTCCAATTGCTTCATGTATCATACCCATCATATCATCTCTAAAATCAGAATGTTACTCATCCCCACTGCAAGATATAGAACAATATGATTCCCAGTGAAGGGTCCATATTTTGTACTTAGATAAAAAGCCATTTATAATTATATGTTCACGAGAAACGACCCTCTCCATAAGATAAGTATTACAACAAATTTTGCAAGGGCAGTAAATTCGAGTCTCAAAATTATTTGTTTTATTTTGATATGCATAATCCAGAAACTTGTCAACACCCTGCATGTATTCAGATGAAGCTCTATTTTGCAAAACAATCGAACTTTTATCCATATTTAATGACAGAGAAATCTACATAAATTAAAAAGAATTTTGGGGTTATACAAATAGACGACGGACAATGAAAATATATTATTTTGAGTTTAAAACTAATCTTTGACAGAGCAATAACAATAAAAATGATTATGATGAATGCTTAAGATAGGAAGAAAAAATATAACATGTCAGCGTTTCTATAATAATATAATTAACAAAAAAACAATAATGATTAAACAAATGATTACATTTATTTCGTTAACAATGGGCTTTTCGGGCATGGCGGCGGCGGTGGTGAACACAATGGTTATGAATCATCATTTTTGAATGTCCGATCACACCAAAGGAACTCGATCCATTCACTTTTTTGGTGGTGGTCATAACCATTATCATGTCGATTACATATTCTAACAGAATCTAAAAGAATTTCTAAACGAAAGTGAGTCTGACCAGACACTTTTCAAACAATTAAATCTGTAAATAATTTAATTTACAACAATGTTGCAAGAGGCAAGGAAAAAATAACTAAATATTTCTTTCAAATAGAGTTAGTTGTTTAAGATTTAAAAATGTATAATCGATAGTCCAATCTTTGTCACAAGAAGTAGCTTAGACGAAGCTGGAAGATACAACAAAAAATTTTTTATGATATATATTTGACAAACTAAATATTAATATGGGGACTTTAAGTACGTAAAACTTCTACTTTCAGTACTCGAAAAATTTTAGGCTGGATATGTGATTCCGTTTAGCTTATTTCCAGATGAATTTAGCTTCTTGTAGCTACATGAGGTGATTTTTTTCTTCTCTTGTTATCATTTTATGCTATTTTTGTTCTCTATTTTTCTTATTATCAATTTGCATGCAAAATTGATGTTTATAAATTTTATTACAATATAAAGTTTGACTTTGGCTTTCTTCTCCATTAAACATATGGGTTTAAGCTTCTGAATATTAATGGGTTGTTCCATTAGACTAATTAGATCTATCCATGATGATTGTGAAGTTAAACAACTTTTGAATCAATTGAGCAATCTGATAAAGCAATACTTATCAGCTTTTACATATCCAGCAATACTTATTAAGTTTTTCCAATCAAATGCAATCAAATTTTTGATTGCAGCATAGTCTTCAGTTAAATGCATGATTGAATGCCTCCAGCTTATGATCCATTATTTCTAATTAAACTATTAAAGTATTAAGATCAGATAGGTGTCTAAATGTTTTGTAATTTTTATCCCAAGCAAAACATTGTCAATATGAATTTGCATGTGCTTGTGTAAATTTTATGCGATACATAGTAGATATGCATTAGTAACCAAGAACCTAGGACTTCCTGCATTGAACAGCTCCATACTACAAGAGTATAAGGTAAGGTTTTTCAGTCTTCACAATACACTCTCAGGAAAGATTCCATTGAATGGAAGCATTTATTTAATCAAGATACAATATATGTAATACTTTTGATGGCTTTAAATTAGGAAAAATGAAGCTACAAGGCAAGGGTTGTAGCTTGATCCTAAAGTATGCACACAGTGATATCGCTGGCGATAGCTCCCAGAGAGCTTTATTTGTGGTTATGAAGCCTATGTCTGGGGACAAGGTGATGGGGGACCATCGGCCCGTAACAAGGCGGGGCCCACTTTCGTATATTCTCGCCGGAATACTTGAGCGGAGGGACGATCCGACCCCGCGGATGCGTCCGGATGCGTGCCGCGAATCTTTTTGATATATAACTTTGTTATTTTTACTTTCATTTGCTTATGTTTGGCACGAGGACTCGTCGGCCAATCATAGCCGTCGAATCCGGGTTGCCCTAATGTTAGAATATTATAAATAGGAGTGTTAGAGGCTTGGAGAGACTCATTGCTGGTTTTGGAGAAGAGATTCCCGGACCTCCGCGATCACGCCACGGTGCCGACGCCGTGGAACCCTAGGTGTTGACTCCTAGCGGTGGAACTTCATCCCCAAGGTACTACCCATCCATAACCTTCTTTTTCCCCCTCCGAAACCCTCATCCGCAACCCCTATAGCCCCCAAATCCCAACCCTACCGCTGTCCAGAAACCCAGGAATTACTGTTCACCCGTACTGTTCACCGCCGGAACTGTTCATGCGCACTGTTCATCCGCTGGTACTGTTCATCCCGCCGTTACTGTTCACCCGCCCCTCATTTCTTCTCCCCTTCGTGGATCCACTTCCAACCGCCCCGAAAACCCTAGATCTACTTTGATCTAGCGCTACCCTTCACCGATCTACCCTCCACTTACATATTTCCCCTCCGTAACCCGGATCCGTCATAATATTACCGGATCTACCCGTTTCCAACCCTCCGCACCCATCTTCCACCGTGGACAACCACCGTTTCGATTCACCAACCCGGTTCTATTCCCGAAACCGCCGGATCTCTCCCGCCTCGGACATCCCTTATGTTTGTGAGTTGTTTGTTGTATGGATTTCTAGTTCTCAGTTTTGATTATTGTTTGAGATAATTTGTGCTTGCATAAAATATTTTGTTGTGGAATTTTGCCCGTGAAAGTGTTGATTGCAGGAAGGAACTATTCGCAGCGCGCTTAATTTGGCCCTCCGCTTGGAGGAAAGCCTTGCTTAATTGCCCTAAAAGAATCATTGTTGCCTAATTTAATTATGTGTGGTTGTGAATCATTGTTTGAAATAATTGCCTAACGGGTTTTGTGCATCTCATCATAGCATCCACGTGTCCACTCACTAGAGTCAACCTAGGTTGCATAATAGATAGCCTACCCTACATCAATTGGTATCAGAGGCAGGTTAGGCCACTTGCATGCTCCGTAGTGGTAGGACATTTAGGACTAGCATGGCTGAACCACAAGTAACCGACGACCGTGCGGGAAGCTCAAATTCGGGCACCGCGTTTGCTGAGTTCCAGCGCCTTATCTTAGATCGTTTTGACGCATTAGGCGCCCAGTTTAACGACGTGCGACAGGACCTTGCCGAGGTAAACATACGACTGGACCACTTAGAGAACACTAGGGACACGCCTACACATCGTGACGATCCTTTGGAGGACGACCTTGATGTTTCACCACGTCCCGACCAACACCCAAGAGTGGGCCAACCACCAGTGGACCGCCGTCGCCGTGACATTCCCTACCGGGCCCCAGCCCCACCGGCAAGGCGAAACCCTGAGCCAGCACGTGATAGGCACGCGCCGCCACGTGAGGATTATCGTGTGCCCCGTCAGCCGCAACCGGACCTTAGGGACCGGGTGCCTCTACCTGGTCGCCGCGACCAGCACCGGGAGGAGTATTACCCGCCAGATCGACGAAGGTTTGACTACGACCACGATGATTATCCAGGGGACTACCCCGACCCCCGGAGAGGTGGCCATGCCTTCGACATCACCCGTCGGATTCGCCTCGACGCCCCATCGTTCGACGGCCGCTTGGATCCGAAGGCCTTTAGTGATTGGATCCTAGACATGGATCACTATTTTGACTGGTACGACATGAGAGATGAGCGTTGTGTCCGTTTCGCGAAGATGAAGTTGGTTGGGCAAGCCAAAGTATTTTGGATTAGCGTGGAGAGAGCTGTCGAGAGGGAAGGCTATTATCCCATCTCCCGATGGGATGAGATGAAGGAGAGACTGAAAGATAAATATCTCCCCGCCTCATACCGTGATCAGTTGCTGGATCAGCTGCAGAACCTACGTCAGGGAACGCTCTCGGTAGCGGAGTACATGGCTCGATTCGATGAGTTGGTCGTTAGGAGTGATATTTCAGAAGAGCCCATTGCCACTGCATCGCGATTTAAGGCTGGCCTTCGCTCAGAGCTCCGGAGAGAGTTAATCCCCCATCGCCTCGAGACGGTTGATCAGATATTCCAGCTCGCCTTAGAGTACGAGCAGTATCTCCGTACGTCAAGTACGAGGCAGTTCCCCTCGCGCACTGATTCCTCGACATTCAAGAGGCCCACAACTTTCCAGACCACCACGACCACCCCACCCCCACGGATCACCACTGACATGAAGGGCAAGGCCATCGCCACGGAGGGTCAGAGGCCCGGGGGTATCCAGTGCTTTAGGTGCGCCGGCAGAGGACATGTGGCGGCACATTGCCCCACACGAAATCTGCTAGTCGAGGGAGAGGAAGAGCTAGGCCTAGAAGGGTCCGAGGATGTTACCGAGGAGGTCGAAGCTACGATCGAGGAGGGATGGGAGAGTGAGGCTGAGAGATCCCTAGAGATGGGAGTAGTTCGGCGTCTCCTACATACCCCCCGTACGGACGAGGATTGGCGCCGTACCACTATCTTCTACACGTATTTTCCTAGTGCAGGCGGACCCTGCAAACTAGCCATTGATAGTGGGAGTTGTGTCAATATTGTGGCCCAGAAAGGTTTAGAGCGTATGCAAGTGAAGGCAGAGCCCCACCCCCACCCGTATCGAGTCATTTGGGTCGACAAGACCGCCATCCAGGTGACGCAGCGGTGCCTCATTCCTATTCGGCTTGCTACATTTGAGGATAACGTGTGGTGTGACGTCATTCCTATGGACGTTGCCCACGTGTTATTGGGTCGACCTTGGTTATACGACCGTGATGTCACGAGCTACGGTCGGTCGAATACTTACACATTCTTCGATAAAGGCAAGAAGATCACGTTGTCCCCAACCCGACCCAAGGAGAAATCTAAGGGCCCGATTGAGCCCCCCCCCCCCCCCCCCCCCCCCCCCGAGCACCATATCGTCGCGACCGCTACATCTCCTGCGGTGTAGTGAGTTCTTGCGGGAGAGCAGGGATGCCGGGATATTTTACATTGTTGCCGCTACTATGGCTTCTGAGAGTCCGATAGTGACCCCGCATCTTCTCCCTGAGATCCAGACCCTACTTGACGAGTTCACCGACATCTTGCCGGAGGAGTTACCTGATGAACTCCCACCTTTGCGAGATATCCAGCACGCTATCGACCTAGTCCCGGGAGCTTCTCTCCCAAATCTACCGCACTATCGTATGAATCTGGATGAGCACACCGAGCTCAAGCGGCAGGTTGACGAGCTTCTTCGGAAGCAGTTCATTCGGGAGAGCCTGAGTCCCTGTGCCGTTCCCGCCCTTCTTACTCCTAAGAAGGATGGTAGCTGGCGCATGTGCATCGATAGTCGTGCCATCAATAAGATTACGGTGAAGTATCGGTTCCCTATCCCTCGTCTGGATGACCTATTAGATACTATGTCTGGTGCCCAACTCTTTTCCAAGATCGATCTGCGGAGTGGGTACCACCAGATCCGAGTACGGGAGGGCGATGAGTGGAAGACGGCCTTTAAGACTAAGGATGGCCTGTATGAGTGGTTGGTCATGCCGTTTGGGCTGTCCAACGCCCCGAGCACGTTCATGAGGTTTATGACACAGATCTTACGGCCTTACATGGGCAAATTCCTCGTTGTATATTTTGATGATATTCTGATCTACAGTCAGACCCATGGTGACCCGGGTACTACCTTGAAGTTTTCATCTGCCTATCACCCCCAGACGGACGGACAGACTGAGGTGGTGAACCGTAGTCTAGGGAACTTGCTTAGGTGTCTCGTTGGCGAACATGTGGCTAGTTGGGACTCTGTCCTTCCTGTCGCGGAGTTCGCCTACAATAGTTCGGTCAATAGGTCAACCGGGTTGAGCCCATTTCACGTAGTATTAGGGTATGAGCCCAAGAAGCCCATTGACCTCCTTCCTTACCCATTAGAGGCCCGTCCTAGCGAGTCCGCCGAGTCTTTTGCACGTCACTTGCATGAGTTACATGAGTCAGTCCGTCGGCAAATTATTTCAAGTAATGACAGCTATAAAACCCATGCAGATTTAAGCAGGCGAGAACAGGTTTTCCACGAAGGTGAGCAAGTAATGGTCCGAATCCGGGCGGAAAGGCTCCCACCAGGGCCTGCCAAAAAAATTAAGCGCTAAGCGAATCGGTCCCTACTCGATCATTAGGCGGATCGGGACAAATGCCTACGAACTTAATATCCCCGCAAGTATGGGCATCCATCCGGTATTCAATATTGAGGACTTGACTCCGTATTATGAACCTCGTGAATATTCGGACCCGAGTCGGAATGATCACCACCCTTCCACCCCGCCACCAGCGACAGCTTCGGCCCACTCGCCTCCACCTCTGACCTTGTCTCCTCCTACCCGCACCCTTGGGAGTCCATCATCTATGGTGACACCGCATGCACCGCTGATCGTACCGGGATCCATTTCACGAGCGCAGTCTACTGAGAGTATTACAGATATCATCACCCATGAGTACGTCCCTTCCACCACGGGACTGTCATGCCGCTACTTGGTTCGTTGGCGAGGCCGCTCGGCCTCTGATGACACATGGATTCTACCTACAGAGTTGGACCGACTCGCCCCTGGGCTTCGACGACAGTATGATTCTCTCCATTCATCGGAGATGAATTCTTTTCAGTCGGGGGGAGTTGATGGGGGACCATCGGCCCGTAACAAGGCGGGGCCCACTTTCGTATATTCTCGCCGGAAGACTTGAGCGGAGGGACGATCCGACCCCGCGGATGCGTCCGGATGCGTGCCGCGAATCTTTTTGATATATAACTTTGTTATTTTTACTTTCATTTGCTTATGTTTGGCACGAGGACTCGTCGGCCAATCATAGCCGTCGAATCCGGGTTGCCCTAATGTTAGAATATTATAAATAGGAGTGTTAGAGGCTTGGAGAGACTCATTGCTGGTTTTGGAGAAGAGATTCCCGGACCTCCGCGATCACGCCACGGTGCCGACGCCGTGGAACCCTAGGTGTTGACTCCTAGCGGTGGAACTTCATCCCCAAGGTACTACCCATCCATAACCTTCTTTTTCCCCCTCCGAAACCCTCATCCGCAACCCCTATAGCCCCCAAATCCCAACCCTACCGCTGTCCAGAAACCCAGGAATTACTGTTCACCCGTACTGTTCACCGCCGGAACTGTTCATGCGCACTGTTCATCCGCTGGTACTGTTCATCCCGCCGTTACTGTTCACCCGCCCCCTCATTTCTTCTCCCCTTCGTGGATCCACTTCCAACCGCCCCGAAAACCCTAGATCTACTTTGATCTAGCGCTACCCTTCACCGATCTACCCTCCACTTACATATTTCCCCTCCGTAACCCGGATCCGTCATAATATTACCGGATCTACCCGTTTCCAACCCTCCGCACCCATCTTCCACCGTGGACAACCACCGTTTCGATTCACCAACCCGGATCTATTCCCGAAACCGCCGGATCTCTCCCGCCTCGGACATCCCTTATGTTTGTGAGTTGTTTGTTGTATGGATTTCTAGTTCTCAGTTTTGATTATTGTTTGAGATAGTTTGTGCTTGCATAAAATATTTTGTTGTGGAATTTTGCCCGTGAAAGTGTTGATTGCAGGAAGGAACTATTCGCAGCGCGCTTAATTTGGCCCTCCGCTTGGAGGAAAGCCTTGCTTAATTGCCCTAAAAGAATCATTGTTGCCTAATTTAATTATGTGTGGTTGTGAATCATTGTTTGAAATAATTGTCTAACGGGTTTTGTGCATCTCATCATAGCATCCACGTGTCCACTCACTAGAGTCAACCTAGGTTGCATAATAGATAGCCTACCCTACATCACAAGGTAGGTAGCATGTTAAGCTGTTGAACCTGCTGTGACCAGCTTTGGTGGCCTTGAGTGCCGACTGTGGAACATAACGTTGGTTATGATATAAACAGGAAAGGGAGGCTGACCCGCGTCGTGTCTCATAGACATGGCGATTTGAGCAACGAGATGTGACTGAAATGTACCCGTGCTATGTCGTCCGGCTAGATTGCCTAAAGTACATGGCTTTCGTCGTTAGCATAGTGAGAGTCATTGGCTTTGTGCTTGACTGGTTAAATGCTCAAAATTGACCGTCTAAGTTGTTGATGCTTAGAATGGAGGAGAGACTTGAATCTCAGTACACCTAATAATGTGTCCTGAGTGCACGAAGCATGTGGTTGTGTGTGTCTATGCTTGCTTGCAGGGATGGAGTACAACCGGCCCGGGTATGGGGTGAGGTTGTTATAATTATGGTCATCTAAAGCTGACCGTTGCTTTGTTTTGACACGTCTTCGTGGAATGTATTTGTGTTGGTACTGGCGAGCCGAGCGGGTAGTGGCGGTCTGAAGCCCCCTTTGCTGTGCTGGCCCTCGTTGGCCCAAGTTCTCGTTTACTGTTTTCATGTGTTGTCGGTCTGCGTGCCGATGCATGAAATTCACCTTTGTTATGTAAACATGAACACCGGTTTGTAAGGCTTTATGACCAAACTCTTTTGTGTACATTCATTCCAGTGAATTTTAGCGGACATTCCTTTGATGAGTTATCTATATTAAATACTTCCGTTAGTTGTGAACTCTGTGTTAGGCTGGTTGGATGTTTCGTTTCGTTTCGTTTCGTAACTCCGCATTCTGTTCGTTGAATATGACGTCGGACCCCGGCCGGATCATCTGTTATATTCTTTGTGACGGGCATGGTGTTACAAAAAGTGTAGCCAAAACTCATATTTCTAGTAGTGATGCAATAATACAATTCTTTGGTGTTTTTATATTGAATCTCCTGGATCCAATTGACTCTCATCACTTTACCCTCGGATGCATGACAAGCCCTCTCGAACGAGGAGAGCACAATGTCGACCCAACCTAGACGTCTCTGCAAAGACGATTATATGCTCTAGCCTTCTTCTTTATTTGCCTTAAGATGGTGATCTGCAATCACATTTGCATTGATTTGATTCGCAAAATCCTCCTTTTTGATCTTTGGAGGTGGTCTTTCAACCCATGTCATAGTGTTTAGAGATTTTCTTACACTACTTAGAATAATTTGAGCTAGATCAAGGTAAAGTCCTCTTTCAACACCTTCAACATAAAACAAGTTGTTATTTATATATTCTGAAATATGCCTCCAACCTAAAGTTTGCTTATTGTAAGTCCCTTAAACCAAACCAAGCATGCACTTGACAATTTAGGCATGTAAAGCATTTTCTTGCCTTTCCGAATTGGAGTTACATGTTTTGTGGCTTCTTACAGTTAGAAAGTTATGATTCTCCAAATATGACGTGCCAAAATAGGTTGTTTCCAAAACTGGCGCGGATCCGCCTGCCCAAATAGGGACTTAATGGAGGAGGAAACATCTTTTTTTGTGGGCCATGCTTCTGCTTTCCATCATCCATAGAGAGCTCCGTTAGACGGTGCATTGAGCTGCAATAGATAGTGGAAAGGAAATAATACGTAATTAATTATCCAAGAGGTCTCTTACTCATACATATACTTGAGCAAAGGAAAATCTAAAACAAGGAAAAGACCAAACTACCCCAACCCGGGATAAATATAGAAACAAACTACGATGACTTGAAAAATTACATATTACAACTCTCCCTCTCAAGTCGGACCGAAGATGTCGGTTATCCCAAGCTTTTGAATATCGTTGGTAAACACGTCACGCCCCAAGCTTTCGGTAAACACATCGACCAGTTGATCTTTGGAATGAACAAACGGAGTAACAACTGTTTTTTTATCCAAGTGATCTTTGATAAAGTGTCAATCAACCTCAACATGCTTTGTCCTGTCATGTTGGACCGGGTTATGAGCAATATTAATGGCTGCTTTATTGTCACAAAACAACGAGAAAGGGGCTGTCACAGAGAAACCCATATACTGTAACACAGTACGCAACCATAGCCCCTCACATAAGCCTTGAGACATGACACGATATTCTGCCTCTGCACTTGATCTAGCCACCACATTCTGCTTTTTTCTACGTCACGTTACAAGGTTTTCACCAACAAAGGAGTAGTATCTTGTTGTGGACTTTCCTGTAATCACGATAACCAGCAGCATCGATGAAAACCTCAATCTTCAAGTTGTTGTTCCTGTAGAATAAGAGACAACAAACATGAGCTTTCTTTAAATATCGCAGCAAACGATACGCCGCTTCTTGATGTTTGATTCTAGGAGAATGTATATATCTGCTAAGGATACCAACTGCATACGTAATGTCGGGATGTGTGTTGGATAGATATATACGTTTTCCGACCAATCTTTGATAGCGTGAAGCATCTGTGTGATCACCATCTTCATCAATCCTGTGATTTTCCTCCATAAGGGTGTTCGTAGGAAGAAAACCGAGCATATTCGTTTCCTTTAAGAGATCCAATATGTACTTTTGTTGAGATATAAAGATACCCTGCTTAGATCTGACCACTTCGATACTCAGGAAGTGTCGTAATCTTCCCAAGTCTTTCACTTCAAATTCAGCAGACAGGAGGGTCTTGAGATTGACAATCTCCTGTGTCATTTCCAGTAATCACGATCTCATTCACGTAGACAATGAGAACCACAACACGATGTTCATGTCTCCAGATAAACATGGTATGATCAAATTAAGCTTGCTTGTACCCAAACTTGAGCATCGCCATGAGAAATCTCCTGAACCAGGACCTAGGTGATTGCTTCAGGACATATAAGGATTTCCTTAGGCGGCAGACAAACACATCAGTTCTTGTAGAGGAGTCCGAAACCGGGATAGGAGCTATGGGTATCAGAGTGGAATGAGGTGAAGGAATGAAGGAGATGGAAGGGAGAAGAGAAAGAGGGACATGAGTAACATCTGTATCACTACCACTCTCCCCATGACAAAAACAATGAGTCGAGGACAAAAAATAGGGCTCCCCCTCCCGGAAAGTGACATCCATGGTATATAACATACGCCAAGAGGGGGAATGGTGGGGGGGGGGGGTGATAACAGCGATACCCTTTCGTCGTGGAAGAATAACCAAGGAAGACACAACGTTGAGCCCGAGGGTTAAATTTGTCACTATGGGATTGGTGCACATGCATGAAACAGACACACCCAAAGACACGGGGTGGCAAATGAGAAGTATGAACCATGCCAGAGATGGAGAGACTAGCTAGAGGAGTAGTAAAAGAAAGGACACGAGAAGGAAGACAGTTGATAAGGTGAGCAGTTGTAAGTACCGCATCACCCCAACATGGTTTACGGAGGTGCATCGTTAATAGGAGACAACGAGCAACCCCGAGGAGGTGCCGATTTTTCCGTTTGGCCACTCCGTTCTAAGTAGAGGTGTAAACACAAGTTTTTTGGTGGATGCTACCGTGAGAGGTGAGGTAAGAGCCAAATGTACCACGATCATCATACTCCCCCCATTGTCACTTTGAAGAATACAAATATAAGCATTAAATTGTGTTTGCACCGTTTTATGAAAAACTTGAAAACAAGGAAAAACTTCACTTTTCTTTTTTAACAGATAAACCCACGTAGTACGTGAGAAACAATCAATAAAAATGACAAATCATCGAAAACCAGTTAAAGATACAAGAGGGATGACCCCCAAACATCAGAATGTATAACATCAAAGGGAACACTACTAGGGAAAGAAAGATGTGAAGAAGTCTATCGCACATGTTTAGACCTATCACATTCATCACAAGAAAAGTTCTGAAGAAAAGGTAAAAAAGCAGGAAATAATTTTTGCAGATAAACGGAGGACGGATGTCCTAGACGCAGGTGCCAGTGACGAACATCCTCCGCAGTAATAGTCAAACGGGAAAGAGCCTGAGAGAGGGGATGAGTGTCCAGGTAGTACAAGCTGCCATTGCACCTACCACTGTCAATGTTCCTCTTCGTATAAAGTTCCTGAAAAATACAAGAATCAGGAAAAAACGTTACGGAGCAGTTAAGAGATTTCGTAATATTGTTGATGGAAAGTAAATTGCGAGAAAATGAGAGAACATGAAGAATAGAGGGAAGAGATATGGACGGAGAACAAGAGATGTCGTCTTTACCCGCAATGAAGGACAACGATCCGTTAGCAGAAATAACTTTCTCCTTACCAGAAAAATGAGTATAAGAGAGAAAACCTGAGGAAGATTCAGTCATATGGTGAGTGGCACCAGCGTCGAGCACCCAGTCAGAAGGCGATGTGGTTGCAGCATGAGCACTAGGCATAACAATGGTAACAAGAGAAGTAGAGCCTCCAGTGACCGGATCGGGCTGAGAGTGAATCAGAAGGCGAAAAACATCCTATTCCTGTGATGTAAGAGAGGAAGAAACAGGAGACTGGGACTCATCATAGACATTATTAGTGTTATAGTGTAAGAAGCATCATGAGAATGGTAACATCACCCACGACCAACACTAGTCAGGGCAGAACAATCTGGAGGAGCCATAACACTGAGAGACTTGTGGCGGTCTTCATCACTCAGAACAATTCTTAAAGCCTCCCAAAGAGAGGGGAGAGGAGAGCGGCGGAGAACATGTGTTCGAACAATATCAAATTTCATATTCAATCCCATCAAGATGACATGAAGACGGAAGCGGTCCTCCCTTTGATTTAACTGGACGACATCAACTGTACACGCTGGAGTGAAATGTGCAAAGTAGTCCAGTTCTTGATACAGACGCTCAAACTCCAAGAAGAATGATGAAACAGTCATCAATCCTTAGCGCAACTCCAAAATGTGGCGAGTAAGCTCATAAACCTGAGTGAAACTGCCAATCTGAGAGTATGTTTTGCGAGCACGTGTCCAGATCTTGAAAGCCGAGTCCATCAGCATATAACTCCGATAGACCTTAGGAGACATTGAATACAGGAGCCAAGAAACAACTAGAGAGTTGTCAGAATCTCAACGCTTCCAGGAGTGATCAGTCACAGGGGGCTACTTAATTGTCCCATACTCTCATCAATATATCCAAACATCTGTTGACTACGGATGACATGTTGGGCGGCACGAGACCATTCAAGATATTTCGTGTCGTCCAAGGGGACTGTGGTAATCTTCAAGGAGTTGGAGTGACCATGTGGCTTCTGAGGCTCAGCCATTTGAGGCTGGATCACACCGAGAGAGGATATCGAAGAATCAGGATCGCCCATATTGACGAAAAAAAGGAAACCAAAAAAACCAGAGGGAGCGATTAGCGGCAAACACACCAATTCATCATATATAAGTCACGAGAGGGGCAACGGAATGCAACCACAACAATAGAAACCATCTAGGTGCGGCGGATTCACTGGCGAAGATGACAGCACGGGAGGTCGCTGTCACGAGAAGATGACAACACCAGCAGGCTGTTAATCAGCAAGGCAGACGACAGGAAAGGACGGCAGCACAACAAGGCCGATCTGGCGCAACGGGACGACGACACGACGACACGACGACAACAAGACGACGACACGACCGATCTGGCGCAAGAGGAGGAGAAATCGATGGCTGACGGCACGGGCGAGCAGGAGGAACGAAGCAGACTATGCGGTGGAGGAACATGCGAACTGCGTCATGGAGGAACGGCAGCAACGTTCCACTCAGCAGCCGGCGGTGGCATGAAGGATGTCCATCATCCCTGATGAGCGAGCCGAAGGAGTTGGCGGCGGATCGATCGGAGCGGGAAGGTGCAGATGCGGTCGGGGGGGGGACGGGAGTCTTCGGCATGGGTGGTAACCTAGCTCTGATACCAAGTGGAAAGGAAATAATACATAATTAACTATTCAGGAGATCCCTTACTCGTACATATACTTGAGTATGGAAAAACCTAAAGTAAGAAAACAACCAAACTACCCCAACCCGGGGTATATACAGAAACAGACTACGACGACTTGAAAGATAACATATTACAACTTAGACTACTACGGTGGCAACACTTTCGACACAACAGACATAAGAGTTGAGGAGCGTGATCTAGATCGACCGTGGTAGGCTAGAACGGTTGGCAAACAAAATGTGGTTGACGCACGATCTAGGGATGGTATGCAAGTCTGGATAGGGTGATTAGACGAGACGAGGAAGTGCTAGATTACTAGGAGAGGGAGGACCAAAGGTTCAAACACTAGATCTGAGGCGAGTGGACTGGTTGATGGTTGCTTCTATCGCCAACGAGAAGAGAGATTCAAAAAGTATTGACTTATTTTCTGGTTTATTAACATATTTTCTGGAATGGGTTTAGTCCCACATCGCAGGCTACTTTTATTTGTATTCAGATCTCCTATTTTATCCCCTGATAGTGGAAGAATAAATTAATCTTATTTTTCTCTCATTTAATTTGGTATCAGAGGGATTCCTCTCTCCCGATTCCGATCCCTAATCTCTGAACCCGCATCCCGCATCGCAGACCCGCGACGTCTCCCGCGTGACCGATCCCGCGTCTTCCTACACTGTGCCGGCTGTGCTTGGCCCCCCCCCCCTCGTTTCCCCTTTCTTTTCTTCTCATGACCTAGATCTGTGATCTACGGTCTTTCCTTTTTTAGGGGGATGAGATTTCTATCTTTTGTTTGAGAGTTTCTTGGTCTTTTCTCCCTTTGCGTTTTTCGTTTTTTTGGAGTTCCCTTATTCCCATCCCATGGATTCCTCACCCCTTATTTCGACTGATGGCTTTGCTCAGTGCATCACCACCACGCTTCTCAATGAAAAGAATTTTATCACTTGGTGCAACTCTGTGCGTGTCCATCTTGCCAGACGTGACAAGCTAGATTGGCTTGAACCGAATGGTGTTCCCCGTCCTTCCGATGAAAAGGCTATCTGTCAATGGTGCACGGAAAATTTCAAGATTCTCGGGTGGCTTCAATGCTCCATTGAGCCCCGCATTTACGAGCAATTCATGCGTTTCGATTCTGTGCTGTCGCTTTGGGCTGCCTTGACCCGTACCTACAGTCACACACGCGTTGATACACGGATTTACTTCGTCTTCCGAGAGTTTTCTACTGCTCGTCAGGGGGTTCGTTCGGTGCACGAGCATTTTACCTTTCTCTCCGGGCGATTCTAGGAGCATTCTGACCTCGAGCCACTTAGTGTTTTTCCACATCCAGAGGATCTGCTTGTTGCCAAGCGGAGGTAGGAGAAACAGGAGACCTACCAGTTCATAATGGGGTTACGGCCCGAGTTTGAGCAGATTCGAGTTCATATTGTCAGCATGAACCCACTTCTTGATATATTGGATGCTTATTCCATGGCGGAGGAGTTGAACGTCGTGTCCGCCTGATCGCTGTTTCATCAGTTCCAGCTTCTGTTCCTCTTTCATACCGAATGACCCTTGCTTTCAGTCGTACTTCTTCTATGAGCGGGGGGCGTACTACTACCTCTAAAGATAGCGGGGGTGGCCGCGGCAGTCCATTTGCCTCTGTTCAGTGTCAGCACTGCCTACGGACTGGTCATGAGAAGGTCTGATGTTGGATGCTCTTTCCTCACCTGCACCAGCAGTCCACCTCCACTCGTGTTGTTCCGCTATTTCTTCCGACTTTGGGGGCCAACCTCATTCCGGTGCCCCGTCTGGGGCCCCTTCCACCGACTGGAGTCAGTTTATGGCTCAAATGCAACAGCTTCAGTCTCAGCTCCAGATGCAGTCTTTGTTTCATACTTCGCACCAGCCTCTTCATGCTCAGCAGTTGCCTGACTCTGGGGTCACTGATCACATGACTGGTGAAACATACTTGTTCTCTTCTCTTGAGTCTCTGAGCGTCCATCGGCAGGTTCGCCTTGTTGATGGCTCTGTGACCCCCATTCTTCATCGGGGGACAGTTCCATTGTCTCCCTCCTTCTCCTTGGGTTCAGTTCTTCATGTTCCCAAGCTTGCTTTAAATCTTCTTTCTGTTAGTCAATTGATTCGTTCAATGTACTGCTCGGTGACATTTTTTCCTTCTGCCTGTGTTTTTAGGACCTGACCACGAGGAGGATTTGTGACTACGACCGTGAGCGCGACGAGCTATACCAGCTGGATCTTCCACCTCCTTCGCCCTGTCTCTCAAGCCCATCTATTGTTGCTGCTACTACTTCACCTGCCCTTTGGCATGCTAGACTGGGGCATGCGAGTCCTCAGATTGTGTCGTCTCTTTTCCGAGTGTCTCGTTTGAGAACTCTTTTCAATGTCATGTGTGTCAGCTTAGCAAACACACACACACACACACACTTCCTATCCTGTTTCGGTTTCTCGTAGTTCTGCACCATTTGATATTATTCATTCAGATGTTTGGGGTCATGCCCCGATTATTCCTTATGATGGTTTTTGGTATTTTGTTGCTTTTATAGATGATTTTACTCCTTGATGTTAATTTTATCTTATGCGTGTCAAATCTGATGTCTTTGATTTATATAACCAGTTTACTAATATGGTTAAGATTCAGTTTTCCTCTCGTATTCGGGTCCTCCGCTCTGATAACAGGGGGGGGGGGGGGGGGTATACCTTTTCCTCTTTCATTATTTTTCCTGTTAGCCAAGGAACCCTTAATCAATTCTCCTATCCCTATACACCAGAACAGAACGGCGTGGTGGAGCGCAAGAATCGTCATCTCTTGAATGTGACCCGGTCTCTTCTTCGTGGATCTCGCATCCCCAACTCGTTCTGGAGTGTCGACCTTCTTATGGGGACCTTCTTGGTCAACCGTCAGCCTTTAGCAGGTCGGGTACCCCTTAGTCTTCTATCTCCCCGCCGCCCTCTGCTTCCCGTCCCTCTCCGGGTGTTTTGGTGTGTGTGTTTTGTCCAGGACCGTCGTCCGACTCAGACAAAGCTTTATGACAAAGCTATCCAATGCTTATTTTTTGGATATTCCTCCTCTTCCAAGGGCTATCAGTGTTTTGACCCCTATTCTCGCAGGACTTTTCACTCCCTGGATGTTACGCTCTTTGAGGATGTCCCCTTCTATGGTACCTCTCTTGTCCATGTTGCTCCTTTTTCTCCGCCACAGCCGAATCCAGTTTGCCTGGCTCCGCTGCACGACTCTCTTTCGTTGCAGACATACACTCGTGGCCCACGTGGGCCCTCACATGTCCACCCCATTCTTCGGGATCCACTGATTACGACCAGCTCACAGGACCTTGTGTCACATCCTCTGGCAGGAGATGTTCTTTCCTCCTCTGACTTACCCATTGCACTTCACAAGAGTAAGCGTTCTTGTGTTACTGACCATCCTGTGGCAAGCTATGTGTCATACTAGCGTCTTTCTCAGGGTTACCGGGCTTTCCTGACTGCTACCGACCAGATCAGAGTTCTGAGTTCGATGACTGAGGCGTTCCAGCACCCTGAGTGGTGGCGGCCATGGAGGATGAGATGTCCGCACTACAGAAAGCGGGCACCTAGCGTTTGGTCCCTCTTCCTGCAGGTCGGAAAACTGTTGGCTTCCGTTTGGTTTACACCGTCAAGTATAATGCCGACGTTTCTCTTGACCGCTACAAGGCTCGTCTTGTCGCGAAGGGCTTCACTCAGACTCCAGAGGATTATGGCTTGACCTTTGCCCCGGTGGCCAAGGGTACTTGTCTCTCTCGCTGCCTGCCATGGGTGGCCTCTTCATCAGATGGACGTGAAGAATGTCTTCCTCAATGATGTTCTTGCTGAGGAAGTTTATATGGATCCGCCTCCCGATTACAAGCTTCAGGGGGAGTATTTGGGTCGTGTTTGCCTTTTGCAGAAGTCCTTGTATGAGCTGAAGCAGTCTCCTCGTGCGTGGTTTGAGCGGTTCGGTACTGTTGTGCTTCAGAGTGGGTTCACCAGATGTCATGCCGACCACACGTGTTTTGTTTGAACTGCTGTGGATGGTCGTAGGGTCATTATTCTTGTCTATATGGATGATATCATTCTTACCGATGATGATAGCTCGGGGACATTTCAGATCAAGAGGGTTCTTCAGAAGACATTTGAAGTGAAAGATTTGGGGCCTTTGAAGTACTTTCTCGGTATTAAGGTTGTCAGATCTCAACAGGGGATCTCTTTGTCTCAGCGGAAGTATACACTCGACCTCTCAAGTGATACTGGCCTTCTTGGGTGCTCTCCTGTGTCTACACCCATGGATCCGAACCATCGACTAGTCGACTACACGCCGAGTCTGGAGATCCTCTCCCTGAGTCGGTCAGATACCAACGTCTTGTTGGCAGACTTATCTACTTGACTAACACTCGCCCCGACATTAGCTTTGCTGTGAGTGTGGTCAGTCAGTTCATGAATGCTCCACGGACTTCTCACTTTGATACAGCGCTTCGGATCCTCCACTACCTGAAGGGATCTCCTGGCCTCTGGCTTTTCTACCGTTCATCTCCGTCCCCTGGTGTCTCATGTTACACGGATTCTGACTATGCTGGTTCCCTTACTGATCGACGGTCTACTTCGGGGATGTGCACTTTTTATGTTGACAATCTTATTTCCTGGAAAAGCAAGAAACAGAGTGTTGTCTCCCGCTCGTCTGCTGAGGCTTAGTACCGGGCTATGGCCCATGGCGCTACTGAACTCCTTTGGCAGCGTACTCTCTTGACCGAGCTTGACTTTCCTCTTTATGGTTCTTTGACACTTGTTTCCGACAACCAGGCCGCTCTCATGCTAGCCGCAGACTTTGTTCTGCACGAACGGACTAAGCATATTGAGATTGATATTCACTTTCTCAGGGAGCACATCCGTTCAGGAACTCTTGAAGCATCCTATGTTCCCTCTGCAGAGCAGATTGCAGATGGCTTCACCAAGGCGGTTGGGCCTTGCAGACTCCTCTCTACCTATGACAAGCTGGGCTTGCTTGATTTATTTGTGTCAGCTTGAGGGGGAGTATTGACGTATTTTCTTGTTTATTAACATATTTTCTGGAATGAGTTTAGTCTCACATTGCGAGCTACCTTTATTTGTATTCAGATCTCCTATTTATATCCCCCGATAGTGGAATAATAAATTAATCTAATTTTTCTCCCATTTAATTGAAAGGTGATGCTAGGAGGGCGCCGAGTCATTCTCCCGCATTTATTTTTCTCTTTATTTTAAAAGTTACAAATGCATAAGGAAATACAAGTGTTCATTAAAATAAGGGATGCAATATGTAACTAAATGAAAGACTAAATGGTACAAGTTGGTTTTGCTCTTGGACTACCCAAGTTGAAACCTTCACACCATTGTGACGCCGCAGTCGTACCCTTATCCACTCTAGCCAATTGAATTCATAACATAATCGCCCAAGAATCACATTGCTACCGACTGGTTCGATTGTTGAAGCAATGGACCAAGTCGTTCCCGAGAATCGAGTTGTCAAAAGGATCGACTTGATTATTGAGATGTAGGTATTCCAAGGCGTAGAAATTAAAATGACATGAGTAAGAGAATGTTGTTGGAAAAGTTAAGTAAAGAAGAAGTGATGTAGGGTAGGCTACATGGTGCACCAGAACCTAGACTTCTAGGAGTGGAATGCAAAAGTGACACACTAATCCCAAAGCTAAGTGCAATGCAAACCATCGGGGACAACAGCAAAATAAATAAAGCAATGAAAATTGTAACCCACACAGTTAATTAAAAGACAAACACAAGCATTCAATTCAGAAATTGTTTAATGACTTTCCTCCGCTCGGAGGGTCAAGACTAAGCGTGCGGCGAATAGATCCCACCTGCAAGATATAAGAGGATTGCAAACAAAATTCTACAAGCGCGATTCCCAACAAATAAAGTAGACAGTCCAATAATAATGTCAAATCACATAGACCAATACAACAAGGGACCGGAGTCGGCGGCGTGGAGATGATGTTGGTGGTTGTCCTCGGCGGCGGATGATGAAAACAAACCGGAAATGTATAGATCCAGCCACATAGGTGGAGATCCGGGCGGGGGTGGGTAGATCCGATGATGTACTAACGGATCAAGGCTAGGGAGTGTTGGACGGGTGGTGGAAATAGTGGATCGGGGGCTGAAATTTTCAGATATGGACTAATCTGGAAATTACGGTTGTTTGGAGGTGAATCCGCGAAGGGGAGGAGTGGTTGAGGGGGAGATTTGGGCTGTGGAGGGACAGGAGGGGTTGGCCTGTGGAGATATGGGTGGGGGGGGGGGAGGCGGCATTGAGGGGGTGAAGGGGACACAGGCTTCGGGTGCTGGGAGGGGCTTAGGAGGGGCGGCCGACTGTAGGAGTGGAAGAGTAGAGTCGGCTGTGGGGGGGGGGGTGGAACAGCAAACCAGTGGCGGTTTGGGTGGTGAAAAGGGGCTGCGGGGAGGGGAGAAGAAGGCTATGTTGGGGGGATACCTTGGGGAGGAGATTGGGCGCCTAGGAGTCGTCACATAGGGTTCAACAACGTCGGCACCGTGGGGGGATCGCGGAGTTCCTGGAATTTCTTTCTCCATACCTGCAATCCCCTCAAAACCAGCCCATACTCACCTATTTATAAGAAAACAAAACTAGGGCATCCCGCAATCAACGACTATGATTGACCGGGGGGGGGGGGGGGGGGGGACCACTCAAAATACATAAAAATAAATCCAAAAATACTAGAGTAGCGTTTGATTTTGACTCGCGGCGACCATCCTGACACATCCGCGGAAACGGATTGGCGATCTGATCAAGCCTTCCTGTGTGAATACACAAATGTAGGTCCCGTCTTGCGGCGAACCTCTCCTGGCGCACAATCTGATGGCTCCCCATCAAGAAGAAACTATATAATGGAGAATTAGCAGTCCGTGAAATCAGAATGAGCATCAACTACTTCACAAAGAAAGAAATCGTTTAGCCTTTTTAAATATTTAACAAAAAATTTGGTCATCAAATGAAATTAATTTTGCAGCTCCGCTGATTAAAAGTTTGCAAAATTGGAGGGCATACATTTCTGAAGTTGATTTGCTCCAAATTATTAATCATATCAAACTCTAACATTCATTTTGTCTGACTTAAATATGACATGGACAATTAAGTATTTAATCCAAAATATTTTTCAAAACATTTATTTATTCAAATGGAGGCAGAAGGATTGACTTGTTCCCTATCATTCTAGCTATTTTCTAATGGATATGAGATTGTCTTGAAATTTTGTTGATGCAGTTTATGATAATATGACACTACAACTGTTAGTGATATGTGAATTTTTTGGGTTGGTGGTTGAAACTTTAACATCTTCAAATACGTTTCTAGGAATTGATATTGACATTTATGTAGTTATTTATATAGCTCATTTAATTCATTTTGTAAAATATGCTCTCCAATTATAAAAGTTGTCGAAAAGCCGCCAGTTGAACATAAATTCAACAGTTTTAGGAAACGTTTGGTCTGAAGATGCTTGTTTTAGTATGAAACTTCCATTCTTTCTCCTATTGATGGATACTTACATTTCTTTACTTGTTTGGAATTATTATATTGAAAATTATTATGCACATTATTTATTTAGTGTATTTCTAAATGATTTACACTTTTGATCAGAAAACATCAAGGTCTTGTTCGGAGTTTTTTTGAAAATGCAAGACATATGCTTTCACCTCGTGGGGAGGTACACATAACTCACAGGGACTGTGGCCCATACAAGAAATGGAATATCCAAGATCTTGCTACTTCGAGCAAGCTAGAACTCTTGGATAAAGTGCGTTTTTATCGCAATGATTACCGTGGATATTACATCCGAAGGGGTGCTGGAGGGAAGAGCCACAAGCCTTTTACAATCAGGAATAGTTTTACTTTCAAATTTAAGGCCCAATAGGAGAAATATTTGGATTGTCCACATAGCTATACATTTTATATTTGTTTTCTCTGAAATATTAGACAGGTGCACATTTGCCCTGGTTTACCCTTGAAAATAGTTCTGCCCTTACATGTACTGTCCAAAATTTTAATTCAACGAGCTATGCATCTTGTAAAATACCAGCACAACTGCATGCGATCTACATATATTCTTAATCTCTTCCTCTTTATCTCAGTAGAGATTCTCTTTCTTACATTTGTATCTTGCTGGATGTTTATTTTCACTCTCTCCAACGAAGAAAAACATTAAATATGTAGTAATACGGCCAGTAGAGTGAATCTTTACAATAATAAACAATATATTAATACAAGCTTTATGAAATCATTAAACAATAAACAAATGAATTAATAGTGTGATCTATTTTTCATATTGAGGAATTGCGTCTTATGTTTAAACTTTATAATCTTACTAATATTTTAGAAATTGGCCAGGCAATGAGAAAATAGGACTTTGGAGTGAAACAGTTGCCTCAAGCAATGCCATGCAACAAATGAGACTTGAGCAAATGATCTCAGAATTCACCTCAATAAATTTTGTTAGACCTCAGAATTCCATTTTGATGAGAATCCGCGAAATTTTAATGTCGGCACGAATTTAAATAGCTCAATTTATTCAAAAAAGGTGAAATCGAGCAAACAAGAAAATCACTCTTTTTTGTTGTGAACATCCAAGAAATATCCTCAAGATTTCTCTCTACTCTCTCACATCTCTCTCTCTCTCTCTCTCTCTCTCTCTCTCTCTCTTGTTTAATTTTCTGGTAAGAGCCAAGACTCTCTCTCAAGGTCTCTCTCTCACTTCGGCACAAAGGAGCTCTCAGATCACCACCTCTCTCTCATGGTCGATCTCCACCAAACTGAGTCATCTCTTCCATGGCCGACCACCTCCAACTCTAACGAGTTCTTCCACTTCTCCTAGCCGGCGAGCTCCTCCTTCGAAGGCCAAAACAGCCCTTCTCCAAGAGGCAAGATCAGGCCACTCCGCGTTTAAAGAGATCAAACATCGTCTTCACCAAATACCCCTTCGGCGACATTTGACGAGGTCCGGATCGATGAGATCCAACCATGATCATGAGCAACGGACATCCGCCGCAAAACGCGGTTATTGGGTAACATGCACGGACAACATGTGTGTTCTTCCTCGACTTCTCCCTCTTGCATAGATTCTAGGTTTTCAATTGTAGCAACCTTTCTGCAAAGCACCGTTTTTCCGGTGACCCGAGCATAGTCGAGCTCGGTGTGTCCACAGATCATTTTGAGTGGGTCCTTGTGACCCCTCTCCGCGAATCTCGTGGTGCGAGCACGGAAAATAAAAATTTATGCGCACGCGGTCAAAACAACCCCGACCGTGCGATGGTAAATAAATATTTATGTGTGTCACAGTAAATAAATATTTATGCGCGCGGCGGCAAATAAATATTTATGCGCGCGGCGGTAAATAAATATTTATGCGTGCGGCTGTAAATAAATATTTGTGTGCGACGATAAATAAATATTAATGCGCACGCGGTCAAATCACAACGACCGTACGTCGACAAGTAATATTGACATGCACGATCCGATAATGGTTGTCAAGCGTTGACGAACTATAATGATGCGCGTGATCAAAATAACAATGCCCGCGCTCCGATAAATAATATTAATTTGTGCGGTGAGATCGACGGTGGATCTTGTGATGAAAACCGCGGAGTTTGCACAATGGAATAAACAATGCAGCTCACAACGAAGAATGTAGATAACGACGAGAATATATAAGCAGTAAGCTTGCAGCGAAGAATTTCGTCGATGATGGGAATAATAGTGAAGCTTGCGGCGGAGACCTTCGGCGGTGAAGATTCCCAGTCCGTGGAATGTCTGATCGACATAGGATAAAATAGTTGTACAGACGTCGTTAACGATACCCACTTCAAGATAATTCATCGGCGACATGATGTCTACTAAATCATGGTCTTGCCTTCAGCCATATGAGACGGCTAACTCAAATCCTTTTTAGGATCAGAGATGAGTTAAGTCCCCTACTGGATGCGCTCTCGCGCCTAAAATATGTATTTAATAATAATTAATTTAGAGGGATTTTATGATTTGTCGGATGCGAGAGTTATATTGGGTGATTTTAGGTAAAGTAGCGAGTAGTGCGCCTCCCCTTTTGTGTACGCTATATGGTTGGTACTCCTGCCTATTGAACTATTGATGTGCTTGTATGTATGGTGGGTCGTCTAGCTCTACCAGTGCCACACTCCGGAGGGTTAGTACGACGACTCCAGGAGAGTGTCATGGTCGAATGTCAGCGTGCGCCCTAGCCTAGTTTGTTGTTTGTGTAGGTGACTCTTCGGCGCACACCCTCAATGAATCTGAATTTATTTACCTTCACTTGACCTTGAGTTTGTGCCTTTTTGTTTTATTGGGAGTTGAGCATGTTACAAATCCGTGTGCTCTTTAGAGGAATGTAAATTGTCAACTCATGTATACTCCGGGTTGATTCCTCTTTGTTTTATTGGGGAATTTTGAAGTCGGATAATTTAAAGATGAAATATAATTATAATAGATAATTTGATTTGCCCATCAAAAAACTTTCGTGTGTTGTTAGTGCACTGATAAAACAACAAGCACTCTAATGATATTGATCTCTGATAATTATGTCAGAATGTTGATTCACTTAAGTTACATTTCTCTTTTGTTGAACAAGCAATTAGGAGATAACATCATAATAAGTTAATTCAATTAACTATTTTAAACTCCTTGACGTTGTAGATCGATGGTGTAGTTGAATGAAAACTTAAACCCTTTTGATAGTGTTGTAGTACCTCTCGGTGATCAATGGTCGGTCTGATGACCGCATGACAAATTTTGGGAGACGACTTGAAATTTGTTAAGTTAGAGTTCCCTTTGATTGCTGATCAAAGAGATATGTCTACAAAAATGTCATATTAAGGATAAAAATCCTGATACATATCCTTTGGCATGCAAATCATAAAATGAAACCACATGAATGTCTACAGAATAATTATGTCACATATTGATCAAGAAATCAAGTGAGGTGCTGATTGCACGAAACATATTCTCTAGGACTGTCAATACTGACGGGATTCAGCTATTGTTCCTCTCACAATCTCCACGCTGCAGCTAGCATCTAGGAAATTTTATCACATTATTGTGATGATATTGGGACATGTGTAGTACATGTTGGAAGAATATTGATTTAGCAAAAATCCTAATTTTATTGCTTGCATTGTTCCTCCCATTTTTAAGCTTATTTGGCTTATCACCAGAGCGATATGGCCATGATTCAAAAAAATAATAATAATAAATTTATGTGAATATTTGTGAAAATTATACTCTAATGAAAAAACACAAAGCAAAATGCATATATACGAAATCCATACAATGTGCGTTTATAAATTATATTAATACATTCATAAATTCATAATAGAAAACTAATCAAATGATAACTAATACATTCACTCATAAATAAACCACGCATGGGTATGAGTATGACTATGTTAAACAACAATCAGGATAGACCAATGTTTCCATATATGGGTAAGAACCAATACACGGAAGCACGGGAGAACCACCGCAAACGATTTCTCTCTGATGGAAGCAACAAGCTCCAGACTTGAGATTACATCGAAAAAGATATCCTGCTTCAGAAACATCAATGAGGAGCTCTTTGTCTTTGACAAAGACTGCGGCACCTCCAACCCAACGGTCCTCAAGACGACCAAATTGGACAGAACATCCAGTCAAATCAAAATAATTAATTGAATATCTCTTGACCCAACATTTTTCCATGATCCATACATCAACAATGTTATTGTCGGCGACCCAAAGTCCAAGCTTCCCATTGAAATCCACCAAGCTGCCTACAATGTTAAGTAGCTTATCCGACGGCGGCAAAGAAAGCAAACTATATACCTCTGACTCTGTATCAAAGGTCATAATTGTGCTAGGTTGTTTACAATGGGATTGCTCTTTAAATGCTAGCCAAAAAAGACATCCATTGAGATCGAGGGACTTGTGATATTCAGAGTGTGGGAGGCAGCAAGGGATGGGCCAAGGGAGGTGTCTCCAGGACCGTTCGCCGACAACCAGCACGGAAGTCATGACCACGATCTCGTTTGTACCATATATGATACGGTATTTGGATGTGGAACAGTGGAAGTAGAAGCCCAAGAATATGCCCATGCCCCGGCTAAAAGAGATGGAGTAGCCTGTCAGGGGATTGATTATGTATTCGTCATAAAAGATAGAAATGTACAGCAGTCCGTCGCATGAGGCTATTACCTCGTGATATCTCATCCCATGCAACTTGCTGAGAGTGATACCTAAGTCAGTGTTGGAGTCCACAGAAGCCAAATAATTTCCCTCACTTGATGTATTTAATCCTTCGACGATGAGTGATTGGTTTGCGAAACGATTGTGTTCGGTGTGGGCTCTAATGAAGGGGAGATTAGTGGTGATGGACAGCCATGACTTACAGATGCACCGGAATCTTCCCACTGATCTCGCCGGCAGTTTCACAAGAATCTCGGGGATCACATCATCCGGGATAATAATATTTTTCTTTAGTGGATGCATCGAGATTATTGATATTTTGTCCCTGTTTACTGATTTCCTCTTCATAATCATATACTTCGTCATCTGTTTCATCCTTCTTCCCTGTTTTATTCTCTTTCTCTTATCTGCATGCCGCATCAAAATAGTCTTCAGTTTGACTGTAAAAGCTTTGTTCATCTCGATGAAATTTGAATTCCTTACCCTGCCAATTAGTATAGGAAAAAAAACTTTAGCAAGGTATAATAAAAATAAATGCTTCGATATATCCACATATCAATGGATATAGCAAACATAACAGTCATCATTAGAATAGATGTTAGTGAAATTAGGCAAATAATATAATATTTTTCACAAGTAAATAAAAAGCTTTATTAGATCAATATATTAATTTTACCGAACATCTTCAAAAGAAAAGTCCCTACTATACCAATCAAATGCTGAAATATTCAATTTATCCTTTATTTGTTGCACTAAAATCATTAAAAAAATGATGAAATTGAAAATTGTCAACCAATACATCTCTTTAAAAGTAAATTGCGAACGAAAAAACTTGTTGAACAAACAAAAAAAGGAACATCTAATGCCACAAACTTACTGAAAGAACAAAACCGAAGAATCAAAAAATGTTCAATATTCATATAATCATATGCAGAAAGATAGTCATTTCTTTACTAGCAGGAATGATAGTAAGGCGGCAATGGCATCAATAAGAACATCCAATTCACTGACCTTTTAATAAGTCATTTCATTCTCATGGTGAATGTCACAAGTCTACTGGTGTTATTTTCAATCTTTTTATATCTTCCCATACAAGCATTGAGACTAATGAAAATGCACAGATGAACTGGACAATAATCTGACAACTAACTTACATAAATTAGAGTTATAAAATTGCATAACTCACAACTTGCAATGCGATAATCACAATTAAGCAAGATTTCTAGTATGAAACAAGCATTACACATATGAGAAAGCTATAAAGCAAATACTCACGCGAAACAAGTTCTACAAGTTGCAAGGGGTTTGGAACAATGATTACAAACTAAAATTGCCCAAAATAATGAATTTATAAAAGAATTCAGCATAATGAAATTATAATCATTCAATAAACTTACAATGAATATAAATTAGAAGGTTTGGTGGATGCTCGGTGAGGTGTCGGTAGTTGGAGGGACCATGGATTGCTGAATTTGGACTCCGGGAGGTGAACGGGTGAGAATTCCAGTGGCTGGAATTGAATTCCAGAAGCAGGTTTGGTCCTGATTTACAATTATGGACAAAAATTGGACATCCACGGGCTGGCCGGTGATGTGGGGGGAGGGGAATTTGGGGCTTGAGAGTTTATATTAGGGAAGAGGGAATGAGGGAGGGAGCGAGGGAAATTGCTGGCGGGGCTTAGCTGGATGTATGGAGTGGGAAATTGATTATGGATAACTGTAGAATTGGGAAGTAGCAACATCAAAGAATAAAACGATTTATAAAAACAAATAGCAATGCTTGTCTTCCTCCCTTTTTATCTTAGTGAGGAAAATCGAAAGTCTGGATCTTGTTTTGTTTGCAGAAACAGAGGAAAACACAAGCAAAACACCATTGTGTGAAATGGAGGAGAATGTTACAGACCAGATAAGAAGAACCGAATTAATACATAGAAGATAAAGAAAACGAGAATCACACGCAGATAAAATAATCTTGACACCAATTTCCACTATGTCGTTCCCGTTTTTGTAGAATCCGTGCCACATATCGTAATCAAGTAGCACCTGGACTGAGATTTAGGAACGGGAGCAGATATAAAAAATTCGCTCTACCTGTGTGCACCTTCAATACCCTGGATATTTTTAACCTCATGTCTAACTGCTTTTGATCTCTTCCAAGACAAAATCCATGATCACTCCACCAAATACAGACACGGATGAGATAATTGTTGATGACCCACAGTCTAAACTATGTTGAAATCCACTGGGTATCTTTCGATGTTACATAGCTCATTCGATGGAGGTAGAGAAATCAAACTATAACACTGCTTTTTTCCATCAATGGTCGTGACGGTGAAGAGTTGTGCAAAATGAAACCCCATGTGTTGAATTCCAATTTATCTTTGGATATGCTTGAGTAGAACCATGCATTAGAGCGGTAACAAAGAGGTTATTGAGAATTCACCCCAAACTCAGGAACCCACTATTTCCTTTTCACAACCTCCTCCATGTACTACCCAGTTGAAGGAGATCACCACGTGTAAAACATGCAGAAGACACGAGGATGTGATCTACACTGAGTCATGATAAAAGTTTGTGCACTAGGAGGGAGTGGATGTACGAGCATATTCCCAAGAACTAGGTCTGCACAAAAGGCTCGGAAGGCAAGGGTCCTAGCTTTATTCCATAACAAGGCCGGGCCAAGGTTCCCTTGTAAGGAGACGCCCAACTTGTATAGGTGAGCAACGCCCTATGGTCAGGCCCTTGTGGGTTGGGCCGGGGAACCAAGTCGGGCCACAACCTAAAAAGGGGGTTGTCAAGGCTCCGTAGGCCTGGCCATGCCAACGGGGCTTTAACCCTGCAAACACGGATCGGGCTTCTAGAGTCGAGCTATTTTGTGCACTCCTACTAGGTCTGACAATTTGTTCACCGCACAACCTTTGTGTTGAAGTTGAGTATGGGCTTATAAGAAGCAAGGTTGTCTTTAACCGGCGATTAACCCTGCAAGCGATTAATTATATTATTGTGACGACATTGGATACGAGAACTGTACCATAAATAATAGAAAAGAGTGAGGACCCTAATCAACGAGTACAATGACCTCATAGCGAGAACTATACGAAAAATATGGGCGAGAATTATTTTATATGAGCGAGGACTACCCATCATGGACGAAGACTGAAAGAGGGATGCACGCGGTGAGAACTTCATCTTTGTTGGAACCCTATTACTGATCTAAGCTAGGATCACTATTATTTGTTTAAGATTATTAGTTTGACCCATTTTGTATAGTCTAGGGTCATACGTTTATTTACAGGGTTGCTTCTTCAGAAGATTTCCAGAGAAGTGCTGCTCGACGAACGCGGAATTCAGAACGACGAAAGCTGAGCTCAGTTCGACGAACGCCGAGCTCAGTTCGACGAACTCAGAGTTCTAAATCTGAGTTAAGCTTGAGGAACCTTGGGCTCCGTTCGACGAACGATGATCATAACTCAGAAGCTCAGCTCGACGAACTCCAGGCTCAGCTCGACGAACTCCATGCTCAGTTCGACGAACTCCAGGCTCAGTTCGACGATCTCCAGGCTCAGTTCGACGATCTTCAGGCTCAGTTCGACGAATTTCTTGTTGTGTTCAATGTTCAGGCAGTTTTATATTCTGAAGGCAGAATAATTTTTTAAAAGGCTTAATTTCAGTCAGTTATATTCTGATATTTAATGTTAAATATTCTTAATGAATATAGCCGTTTCAGACAGCATTAGATATGGATTTATCACAGAGTTTAATTCTAATTTATTACCCAGAGCAGTTACAATTCTCAGAGATTATTCAGGCGTTTCAGAATGGTTTTAATTCAAATATTTGAATTCTTCTCAGACAATGTATATTCAGAAGATTGTTGCTTAAAGGGGTTACAGATTTAGGTGTTACTGACTGAGACACACACAGAGATTTTGGATAATCTGTCTCAGACTCTCCAAGAGACATTCTATTTCATATCTATCTGAAAGATCTTCTGGAGAGGAACAACATTCAAGAAGGCCTACACCCTGAAGAAAAGCACACCTCCTTTGATCACAAATTCTATTCAACTCAGTGGGAGCTTTTTGCATCATCATCATCCACTAAAGTCTTCTCAGAGAAACTTGAAAGAGAAGAAAAACATCTAAACTTTTTTTACTTCACTTCTTAAACTGTGTACATGGTTATAACTACCTTCAAAAGTTAACTCTTGGTTCATAAGTCTCCTGATCAAAATACTTAAGCTTGGTTTTTGGGCAACTAATCAAAAGCTCAAAAGGTTGCTAGATATCCTTTAGAAAATAGATCATCTGGTGGCAGGACACATGATCAAAAATCTATAGAGGATTCCTACCAAGGTGGTAGAAGAGTAGACGTACCCAGATTTATTGGGGAACTACTATAAAAATTCTTGTGTCGTCTGCGATTGCTTTCTTTATTTGTGTGCCGTGATTTTTTTTTCTATATATATATTTATCACTTAATTTAAAATCCGCTATAAAAATAAATCAAAGTTTTAAAATACTCTATTCACCCTCCTCTAAAGTAAAGTTAGATCTATCTTTCAATCTTGTAGGTGAAGAAGGAACGAGGACGATTCATCGTTATAGCGGAGATTGCATACCGCATGCTAGAATTAACGTAGGGTAGTTTCTAACTGAAGACTTGGAGATTAGTGAAGATGCACATATGAACTAGACAATAATATGTTAATTAACTTGCGATAAATGAGAGTTATATAATTACAATGCGATAATCACAATTAAACAAGATTTCTATTATGAAACAAGTTATGCATTACACATACAAGAAAGCTATTAAGCATATACTCAAGAGAAACAAGTCTGGAGAAACTATAATCATTCAATAAACAATGATTACAAACTAATATTATTCAAAACAGTGAATTTACAGAAGAAATCAGTATAAAGAAACTATGATCATTCAATAAACTTACAATGACTATGAATTAGAAAGTTTAGTGGATGGTTGGTTAGGTGTCGGTAGTCGGAGGGACCATGGATTGCTGAATTTGGATTGTCTAAGGGGAATACGCGAGCATTCCAATGTCAGGAATTGAATTCCAGGAGCAGGTTTGGTCAAGATTTACAACTCTGGACAAAAATTGGACATCCACAGGCTGGCCAGTGATGTGGGGGAGGGTAATTGAAGCCTGGAAGTTTTAATTTGGGAAGAGGGAATGAGTGAGTGAGGGAGAGAGGGAGGGAAACTGTTGGTGGGGCTTAGAGGCATATATGGAGCAAGGAATTGATTGGGGATAAGTGTAGAATGGGAGGCGTAGTAACAGTTAGTGGAGGGGATTCTGGGTTTGGGGAGAGCGTGGGTTTGGTTGATTGGGGTATGGCATAATGGCAGTAGACACGTCCAAAAGATGACGAACAGCAAGATGAACAACCACAAATCTACAGTGTCCTCAGCAATGTGCAAGATAGCCGCTACATAAATGATGACAATGTCACAACTCTTTCTCTATCTCGTGAAGTCTATGTCATAAGATGTAGACATGCACTGCAGTACCGTGCTAACTGATGGCTCGACCCTCCCCTTAGAGAACCATTGGTCTGAGTTGGGGATAATGTAACCTTGCAGCCTTTATCATAAAATATGCATATGTTGGATGACCCATACCACGCCAAGTTGTGATCGTAAAGTCAGGGTCTCCCACGAGTACATGTGCAATATCCATGACAATAATGCTACACCAGACTTTGTCGGCAAATGAAGCAAGACTGATCGGTACTAGGCATGTCCAAGTGACAATGGATCGCAGTCTTGTCAATCCAAATGACTTGATAAGAGTAAGGATGTGGTTACGATTTTACCTTTGGGCCTCTTCTGAGCAATAACATTAACACAGCTACTCCAATTGATAGGAGGCTTGCTAGCCCTCCCATGCTTGGAAAATAATTGTAAAAAATAGTGGTACACCTCCAATCTTTGTCTGTAATGGGAGTTCAGAGAAGACGCCTAACTACTCTCATCTGTAGTGTTTATCTACATCATTATCTAATCCTCCACTGTAGCTACTATCTCCTCATCTTTAGGTGTCTCCTCTATGTCGGGACTGGGGTCAGGATCCTCATTTATAAGTAGATTTTGTGTAAGGCATTATGTTGTTATGTGTCCACTACCCTGACAATGAAAACATAGAATCCTCCCTGGTCTGGGATCCCATGACTTTATCTTTAGTGTTTGTCGGGACAAAACTGAGTGTAGAGATGGTGGTCCCTGGCTTGCAGATAATATTCATACTCGATGGCGCGCCAAAATATCTACTCAAAAGATTCTAAATAATGCGAAATGAGCTCCATATGAATCTCATGACGCAATTCAGCTCAAAAGAGAGATGTGGTCATGATGGACTCCTCTTTGATATTGCATTTAACGATTAACTCGTCGAGACACGTCATATATTCAACTATAGAAAGAGTGTCTTGCCGTAAAACAGGGAACTGGTCCAGGAGCTAACACTTGTATGAATTAGGAACATATTTTTCTTCAAATTGATGCTTCATATTCGTCCATCAGGAGATATGATGGTGTACCCCTCTCGCTTGAGTATCCTATCTAAAGCTTGTTTCAATAAATTTTGTTTGTCAGTGTAATTTCATCTTGGCATAGCAAACCATACACTTGTCATTCATGTCAAACCACTCAAAATAGTGATCCATATCCAGATTCAAACATTAAATGTTTTGGTGTCATCCAAAGAAGGGGTATCGATGCAGCCCTACGAGTGATGTCATCAAGATCGTCTACACCACAGTCAAATCGTAATACAGGGGCAGTACAATCTCTCTAATAGGGAAATTATGGGTGGACACACTTATCCAGAGGGGGTAGTGACGGGCAATGGCGGAATCATGATGAGTTGACAACACTCGTAAAGTCAGGATCTCTGTGCGGGGGGAAATTGTAGTGGTGCAATAGGATTTGTAATGTGATAAACATGTGTCCTTTCTAAGCATATAAACATTATAAGATTAGAGCTCCGGATATTTAAAGATGTCATATTTTCATATACTATAAATAAATAAAAATTATATTTATGCATATAAACTATAGTTATATACTATAAAAGTTAAAAATTAGTATAAAAAGCAAACGAATAATGAGTGGTGTACTTTCTAAAATAAATTTAAAATGTCCAAAATAAAATATTAGCAACACACTACAAATGTTAACAATTACAAATAGGAACATTGTAAAATATATTAATATTACATAGAAATTATATTTAGAAAATACTAACTTTTATAGCAAATAAATAATATTTAATAGTTACATATTTTTGATTGATTATAAGTCTTTTCAAACTTAATAAATTTATATTAAAAGCATAAAAATAATCAACTAATAAATTGGTTGACATCTTTACCAATAAAAAAAGGAGATGTGAATGCTTAGGTGGATGTGTGGATAGACGAGGATGGATAAAATTAGGAATGAATGTATCAGGGACATGACGGGAATGACACCAATTGTAGAAAAGATGCGAGAAGCTCGATTAAGATGGTTCGAACGCGTACAAAGGAGACCATTAGAGACACATGTTAAATATTGTGAGAGTTTAGCCACTACGCATGTTAAACGGGGGAGGGGTGGACCAAAAAAGACTTGGAATGAAACTGTAAGTGTTAACCTCAAATCCTGCGACGGAGAGCATCCAGATGAAGCGGTCATTCCATGCCAAGCACTCAATCTCAGAAGCCCGCAGTCTTCTCGGGCGGACACTCCGGAGCACTCACGGATACCCCCTGGGAGCTTGGCAATATTCAGTGAGGACAGTCAGTAGGCGACCATCAGGCGGTTTCTAAGAGTGCAATTTGGGAGCTCTAATTTGGAATACGCACGGACGCTTCACCAAAGTCCGCGCGGACTCTCCTTCGAACCCCGTCCAAGCAACGTCGCGCGGTTTCATGCGATCTCTCCTTTTAGACTCCACCGCCCGACTCTTCATGTACTTCGGGCAGCTGTGCATTTAATGTCACGATTTATAAGGCATTAAATGCTCGTCGGTTCGTGAACCGTCCACACAGCCTATCCTCTAGTATAAAAGGGGGGCCATGAGTGCTTAGAGGGGACACTCAGACTTAGCCTTGAACCTGCCACGCTGTAGGTGCGAACACTAAGTTCCTGTCTTTCTTTCTCAGTCATTGTACGCGCGCATACCCCCCAGGTGGCCGTACCACACATTGTAACCTTTCCCAAAATAATAAAGAGAGGTCAGTCGCCAGAGAGGCATTCGCCGTGGTGGGTCTAATTTGGTGTTTGTCGCTTCCAACGTCCCCCCCCCCCCCCCCCCCACCCCCCCCCCCCCCCCCTTCTCCTCTCCTCATCTCTCTCTGACTGACCGCAACGCCCTTCTAGGGTAAAGTAGTCGACTGGTTGTGGTCTGAGTTTCTCTTTGACCGATCCCCCAAGAAGTGATTTGCGTGTGGAAGGACTAGGTGACAAATTTTTCACCAACGGTCCGAACACGCGACCTTCAGATCCGGCCAGTTAGTGAAGTCACCCGGTGCCCGCGCAGACCTAACAAAGACCGCGGGATGCCCTCGGAGGAAATGTCATCGACCTCTCCCTTGGGTGAGCGAACATTCGTAAAAGATTGCGAGATTGGCGCAGACGCTCAATGTCGTTTTGTAGCTCGTGAGGGAGGGATGCATCTTGAGCCCGCGCAGGAAGTTCAGGAGGTACCCGTCTAGAGAGGGGATGGAAGCAGGACCGTATCTGTCAACGTCGAGTTAGAAGGAAATAGAAAAACACTTCTCGTTCAGTGCTTGCTTGATAACCTCGATATCTTCGCATTGCCGGCCTCCGACATGCCTGTCATCAACCCAAAGGTCGCATGTCATCGTCTCAACATCGACCCAACTTCAAGCCGGTCAAGCAAAAGAAGCGAACGGTAGCTTCCACCCTCGCTAAGAAGTCGCTAAATTGTTGGAAGCAGGGTTTGTCCGGGAAGTTCAATACCAGGACTGGATCTCCAATGTAGTAATGGTTTCAAAGCCGAACGAAAAGTAGAGAATGTGTGTCGACTTCACATGTCTCAACAAGGCATGCCCCAAGCACTGTTATCCACAGCCCTGGATAGACTCATTAGTTGACACTACGGTGAGATTTTTGGAAATGAGCTTTTTGGATGCCTTCTCTGGATATCCTCAAATCAAGATGCTCGAACCTGATGATCCTCATACAACGTTCATCACAGACGAAGGATGCTACTGCTATAGGGTCATGCCCTTCAGATTAAAGAATGCCAGAGCGATGTACCAGAGGATGATGGATTACATTTTCAAGAATCAGAAGGGTCATAACTTGGAAGTTTACGTGGACGACCTTCTCGTTAAAAGTCATAATATGGACGATCATCTGAGGACCTAGCAGAGACATTCGGCACGGTTCGCAAGTTTAACATGAGACTCAATCCCGCCAAATGCACTTTTGGAGCAAGCAGGGGGAAGTTCCTTGGCACCTGCTCACCCCCCAAGATCTAGAGCCTAATCCAGATAAGGTAAGGGCCATCTTCGAAATGAAACCCCCGAAGAGTCTGAATGAGGTTCAGCAGTTGGCATGAAGGGTGGCAGGGCTCAGCCGCTTTATCTCACGGTAGGGAGATAAGTGTGCCTCTTTCTTCAAGACCATCCGAGGAAAGAAGAAGTTTGAGTGGACCAAAGAATGCAATCAGGCTTTTGAGGAACTAAAGCATCACTTAACCACGACTCCTCTTCTGCAGAGTCCCCATGAATAGGAGCGAGCATGCGAGCAGTTTTAATTCTCGCTCAATCTTACCCTCGCAGGGATGGATCTCGAAGAGCGTATTAACGTTGAGCCGCCAGTGGATGACGTCAAAACGGCGACCTCGGAAGGACTCAAACAACTGCTCGCGAACACCTTCCAAGATCGGCGAGAGGAAGGTGACGTCATGCGGCCTCCCCTGAACGCCCTCGAAATCGCCTTTGACGACGACCAGTTGTTCGCTCCACCTGTGAACTTTGTTCGCCGTCGCCACCAAGCTGCAGACGTGGCTGCTAAAGTAGACGACCCCCTCGGCGGTCGCGGCAAAGGCGAACACTCTCCGGAAGACAGAGAGGTCGAAGACTATTCTCTCTTCTCGCAAATAGCAAAGGAATCCCATGATGATCGCTACGCCATTAGGATTGATTTGCGCGGGGACAATCCCAAAATACTGCAGGATCTCGCGATATTCTGGCCAAAAAGGAAGTCGCAAGCCGGCGTCGAAATGTCGGAGTGACAAGACCATAGCACCCTCGATGTAGGTGTTAAGTTGTTCGCTCTGAGTAGGAAGTCTCGTCGAATAACCATCCGAAAGAAGTCGCTTCCTGAACGTTTCTAGATCTCGCTCTATCGTGAGAGATTTCTTGAAAGCCGCATCGGCAAAATTCACGGCGTGGGCCTGTCGGCGAGCGCTAGCGTCGTCCCTAACCATCGTCAGCGAGTTAGATTGACGGGGAGAGAAAAAAAGGCGAGAAGAGAAGGAAGGCAGAAACACGCGAGCAAGAGTAGATACTCGCAAGTTGGAGTTAGAAAATCACAGCAGCGTAGTTATGACCTACCTACCCCCTCTATTTATAGGCGGAGGCAAAGGGGGTGTATATCCGTTTCGGCAAGTATCGTCCTAAGTCGCGACCTTAATGTTTAGACGGATCCTCGACATCAGCCCTATCTCGCACAGCGCAGCAAGAAATCTCGCAACTTCGTCAGAACCTGCAAAACGAGCTCGGCACATCGCAGAAGGGAAGCGAGTAAACAACAAACATCGAAACAGTAAAAGACATAAATCAAAAGCGAGATACAAACTCGCTTATTACAAATAAAAGATTGTTCGTCACAATAGTCGCCTGAGGCGAGTTCAAATAAAGAAAGGAAAAAAATTGAAGTCCTATGTGGCCGCTCTGGAGGATGTGGATGTCGTCCAGCCCATCCCATCTCGCGTGCTCGCCGATAATGTTCGTTGGCAAGCGACATCGCGTTATCGCCAAGCCGCAGCTGCTCCTCCATCCTCGTCAGCCTTCCTACGGAACCCAAACTCGCCTGCATGCCGGCCAGCTCGTCGAGAACGAGCCGGAGGCGATGGTTGTTTATCGCCAGCTGACGATCGTTCTCCTTGACCATGTGGAAGCGGTCCTCATAGCTCTCCAGGGTGGTTTGAAGCTCTTCTATCCTCGCCACCCGCACCTACAGGGCTGAGATCCGGCGATGCGGCTCGCAGATCGCAAGTTGGTCGAACTTGCTCTCCAACTCCAAGTAAGCGCGAGCAGCAGCATGACGATATTCGCTTCCAGATAACCTAATGGCATCGATGAAGGCCGCCCCCGGAGTCGCCGGGCGATCTGCCACTCCTTCGTATCCTCCTCGCAGGGTGCCCGTTTCACACCCATAAAAGCCAAATTGCCAGTGATCTTCGCGAGCATTCTAGACGTGCCCTCGTGATACTTGTTTAACTTGGCGATCATGGTGTGGATCGTGCGGATATCCTCTCTGACCTTCCACGCGTACTTTTGAATGGTATCCTCTTAGGGGGCTGAGCCCTGTGTCGTTGCGAGGTTTTCAGTCCGCGAGCCAAGCGCAAGGTCGTGAGCGGCGTTTTGCTTCAGCGCCTCGATCCCCTCCTCTAGGCGGGCAATCCGGGCGACGGCATCCACAAGTCCTCTTTGAAGGGTTGCAATTGTCAAAGCGTTCTCTGAAAAAACAAAGGAATAAAATATTTATCTTAGATTTCTAACCAAGACGGTGTGGCGAGTTATTTCTGGTAAGTACTCGCAAACAGGTCGCTCTCCGGGAAGATCATCTCCTCCAACTTGTCTTCTCTTCTCTTTCTCTTCCTCAGCCGAGCGTCTGTAGCAGGTGACATTATAGTAGCAATCTTCTCGGACAAGGAGTTCACTTTCAGCCTCCTCAGGTCCTCGTCAAGTTCGTCATCAGCATCTTCAGGGTCGTCATCATCATCAACAACCTCATCTTCTTCTAACTCCACCAACTCCTCAACCTCCTTGGATGATTTTTGTCAGCTAGCTTCATCTGATAAAGATCTGGTGATGTAAAGGATCCGGGTCTTTCAGGATGGTCGGCTTCTCGGGAAGGTCCTGCGGTTTTTTTACCACTATCTTCATGCCCTTCGAAGGAGGGGTGGCGTCCAAAGGAACGACAGCCTCATTAATTTTCAGCCTCTAGGTGTCAAGCTTTTTCTTTTTTTGTGAAGAATTGGAAGAATGTGTGTGATGTTGACTGTCCAATGGTGGGTTCGTGCGGTCAGAATTTTCGGTCTCAGTTTGGTCGTCCAAAAACTTGAGAATCTCAGAAACTGTGGGGATTGAACTGAGCTTTTTCACTGCCGACTTCTTTGGGGGCACATGCGTGGAGGAACCGCCCGGGAACTTGGCGGGCTTCACCGGTTTGTTCGGGTCGGGCTCCTTGGTGGAGTCCTGGTTGAGGCTTAATTCTGTGAGCAAGGATTGTTCATACTCATAGTGGACGGAGACAAAGAGAAGCTAATGAATGATGAAAATGGCATGGTTAGGAGGGGGCCTGCACTAGTTATAGATTTCTCGAGGCAGTAAGAACATGTCGAAGTCTTTGTGGTCACCAATCTACTTTTACGGAGCCCGTGTGGTTTACCGAAAAAGTGCGGGGATTATGTTAACCTCAAATCTTGCGACGACAGAGAGCATCCAGATGAAGCGGCCATTCCATGCCAATCACTCAATCTCAAAAGCCTGTCGTCTTTTCGGGCAGACACTCCGGAGCACTCGCGGACACCCTCTGGGAGCTCGGCAATGTTCGGTGCGGACAGTCAGTAGGCGACCATCAGGCGGCTTCTCAGAGTGCAATTCAGGAGCTCCAATTTGGAATACACGCAGACGATTCACCCAAGTCCGCGCAGACTCTCCTTCTTCGGATCCCGTCAAAGCAGCGCCGCGCGGTTTCATGCGATCTCTTCTTTTAGTCTCCGCCGCCCGACTCTTCATGTACTTCGGGCGGCTGCGCATTTAATGTCGTGATTTATAAGGCATTAAATGCTCGTCGGCTCGTGAATCGTCCACGCAGCCAACCCTCTAGTATAAAAGGAAGACCATGGGTGCTTGGAGGGGTCACGCGGACTTAGCCCAGAACCTGCCCCGTTGTAGGTGCAAACACTAAGTTCATGTATTTTCTTCTCAGTCATTGTATGCGCGCATACCACCCGGGTGACCGCACCTGTTATGGGCCTTCCAATGTTGCCCGGAGGAGAGTTCGACGGGGATGATCGGAGGTGGTAGGTTGTAGAGATGAGGAGTGGTGGAGATGATGACGGGATACTACGGAGCCGTGACCGCGGCTGCCGAAGCGGGATTGCTCGTCGGAGGAGAGAGTCACCAAGATCTCACAATGGAAGATGAGAATTAGAATACTTTTCTTGCTTGCTTCGTACATACCCCCACATGCCTTTATATAGGTTACATAATAATGACTCACCTAATAATCTCCTAGCTCTCACCTAACATAATAAAATGATAATAAAAACGATACAACAACATGATTGATACCTATTATCTCGCTCGACGCGACATGACACATAATATGACACGTAACATAATACGACACATAACATCTTATCCGTCCCCCAAAAATCTTGCCTTCAAGCTTTATCCGATGTCCTCGTCGTCAAAGTCCTCGACGTGCAGGTAGAAAAGCCTGGTGCACCTGTGGCCGCGAGTGTACTGCTCGTCGCAATTGAAACATAAGTCTTACGCGCGGCGTTGCAGCATCTCAGCCCGAGATAAGCGGCGGACCTGTGGTGCGGGAGGGCCCTCGAGACGGCCATGTGGAATAATGTTGGTGGCAGGTGGATAGACTTCCTGGGCCAGCTGGAGGCGACGATTGCAGATCCTGGCTAAACTCATAGCACTCACTAAGTTCGGAGGGGCCTCAAACTCAACATCCAGACGCAATCGCTCGCGAAGGCCGACGGTGAAAATGTCGACCTGCATATCCGGGGCAAGAGGAACATGTGCTAAAAGAAGCTGAAATTGTTCCATGTAATCGTCCACGGTACCCGTTTGTCGTAGGGATGTGAGTGCGCCAATGGGGTTACTGCAAATAGGAGGTCTGAAACGCAAGTTGCAGAGCCGCTTGAAGTCGTCCCATAGCAGATTCGGCCGGTGAGAAGTCGAGAAGCCCATAAAACAACGGAATCGAGCATATGAAAAGATGCGAGATGGATTTGATCTGTTGCCGGAGTGTGTTGGTGGCCGGAGAATTGCTCACATTTGGTGAGTCAGCTCATGGGATCACCTTTCCCATCATAGGTAGGAAATTACAACCTGGTGTAGTGTGGTACAATCGCTGCATCAGGGTGTGCGTGGACTGGCGGTGGCGGCTCGTGGACGTTCAGGGGTGGCGCGGCGTTGCAGAGAAGTGGTTGTGTCTGATTGCTGCTTGCATGATTGTGTGTCGGGGCAGTAGACAAATCATCGATGTGTTTGGAAAGCACAATAATGACCTCCTGATGACGGTCCCCGAGAGCAGTGTGTGCAGCTTGTTGCGCCATGACGATCTTGAACATGGTCATAATCTGATGGATTTGGTCATAGGAATCACCCATGGCGTGAGATGAGGAGAGAGAAGAAGAGCGGGTGACCGGCCGGTGGGACTGCGCCGAGTTGGAAGGCTGAGATTGGCCGCGGGAGCCACGATGACGTCCAATTTTGGCACCAGAAGAGATGGACTTGCTAAAAAAAAAGGAGACTTGGAGTGGGAGAGGCCGATCAGATTAAGTACGAAAAGTGGGCTGAGGGATGGGAGAGAGGTTGGGGCAGGAGCAACGTTAATAAGGTGGCTGGGAGGGAGAAAGAATTAAGGGAGGCGGGGTCCACGTGGGATAAATAAATGGAAAAAAAAGAAAAACTGGTTGATTTGTTGGAGACAAGGGGACGGAAATAGCGCAGGGCTCGAGAGAAGGAAAGCGGGGCTCGAGGAGTCGGAGCAGCGTGTCGACGAGGTCACTGGAGATGGCTCTCGGCTCGATGGAGAGGCGGCTACGTGTCGGCGACGGAATGCAGAGGAACGCGGCGGTGGCTTTGATGACGAAGGGAACCAGGAGGCTGTCGATCCAGGCGGAAACGGTGGCATGGACAGCGAAAAGAACCGGGTGGTTGTCAATCCAGGCGGAAAAAGCAGCGGCGAGGCTGGACGAAGATGTCGGATTGTGTAGGGGAGTAGAGGCGGTGTTCTAGCTGGAACGCGGGGTGGAGGGGCGTGGTCCGACGATGGGGTTGACGCACAGTGCGGGAGGTGCGTGAGCTGAAGCTCGGGCTGGTGAAAACATAGGAAAGGCGTGCCGAAGAGGATCTCTCCTCTGATACCAAGTTGTTATGGGCCTTCCAATGTTGCCCGGAGAGGAGGTCGACGGGGATGATCGAAGGTGACTGGTTGTAGAGATGAGGAGTGGTGGAGATGGTGACTGAATACTACGGAGCCGTGACCGCGGCTGTCTAAGCAGGGTTGCTCGTCGGAGGAGAGAGCCACCAAGATCTCACAATGGAATATGAGAATTAGAATACTTTTCTTGCTTGCTTCATACATACCCCCACATGTCTTTATATAGGCTACATAATAATGACTCGCCTAATAATCTCCTAACTCTCACCTAACATAATAAAATGATAATAAAAACGATACAACAACATGATTGATACCCATTATCTCGCTCGACGCGACCCGAGACATAGTATGACACATAACATAATACGACACATAACAGCACCACACATTGTAACCTTGCCCAAAATAATAAAGAGAGGCCCGTCGCCAGGGAGGCATTCGCCGCGGCGGGTCCAATCTGGTGTTCGTCGTTGCCAGCGGCCCCCTCTCATCTCCTCATCTCTCTTTGACTGTCTGCAACGCCCTTCTAGGGTAAAGTAACCGGCTGGTTGCGGTCTGAGATTCTCTCTAACCGATCCCCCAAAAAGTGATTTGCGTGTGGAAGGACTTGGTGACAAATTTTGCACCAACGGTAAGGAAAGACATGATGTTCTAAAGCATTAGTGAGATTATACCTACAGATATGGTGTAATGGAGACAAATGATTCATATAGCCGACCACACTATGGTTGGATAAAGGCTTGAGTGTTGTTTTATAACAAAAAATGAAATAACTATACAAAATTAATTATAAGAATAACACATCAAAAAATTTAATAATAAGTCTAATCAATTTAAGCATATATAATATAATACATATATGTAATTTAAACATATACTGCCAAGTTATCATAAAATAAAATAACTAATGATATGCTCAAAATTCATATCGGGCGAAAAATTCGGAAAAAAAAATTGTCTCTATATTTTATTAATGAACATAATTATTATTTTTTTTGAAAAAAATATCATTTTGACCTCAAAAAGGACATGTTAGCATTCATGTCGAACATATTAGATGACATTTAAAATGCTCGTATGCATTATGTATGCAAGAAAGCTAGAAAGTAGATAAACGACACAAGTCTTACAAATTAAAAGAGGTTTAAAAACAATGATTACAAACTAATATTACACAGAATAGTGAATTTACACAAGTATTCAGCCCAAAGGGGTTACTGAGGTGTCGGTAGCCAAGGGATAATGGATTAGTAACTAATCATTCAATGAACTTACCGTGACTATGAATTAGAAAGTTCTGTAGATGCTTACCAAGGTGTCAGTAGCAAGGGACCATGGATTGCTGAATCTGGACTGTCGACGGGGAATATGAGCGGATTTCGATGGTGAAATTGAATTCCAGCAAGAGGTCAGTCCATATTTATTTTTTTTGATAGAAATTGGGCATCCAAAGGCTAGCCAGTGATGTGAGGAGGGAAATTGGGGGCTGAGAATTTTGAGAAGGGGATGAGTAATGAGAAGAGAGAGAGAGACTGTTGGTGGGGCTTCAACGCACGTAGGGAGCTATGAATTGATTGGTAATGAGTGTAGAAAGTAGGGGAAAGTATCGAATAATGGAGGGGGTTTTCAATTTATGTCGAGTATGGGTTCGGTGGATGGGAGGCCCAGTTGTTTGGGTTAAGGTATAGCGGCTCCAGGTTATGGGGAGTTATGTGAGGAAGTAGTGGGTGGTTATGAAATTACTGGGGTGATTATAGGTAGTTATTAGCTAATTATGCAGGTAGTGGGGTAGAAGAGTGGGGAGATTGGTTTCTGACCTAGTGCGACCGGCAGTTCGGCGGTGGTTGGAGGTGAAGTTTGTAACGATACAAAATGTAAAGTGACTCAAACGAATAATAAATGCAATAATACGATCCCTTGTGATGAAAATATAAAATCAGTGTCAAGGCGTCAAAATGAAAGTTGCACTTGAAGTCACTGAGGCTTTACGGCGCTCGACTTGTCTTAAGTGGAATATGAAATTGTTAAATTTTGTTACATATGTATATATTGGTACGATATTTTTTGTTTGGGACAGACGCTGATATAGATAAGAGGATTGCCTTTTTCTATGATTTAATTATAACTATGAAATTATTAAGAAGTTGCTTAAGCTCTATTCCTCATTTAGTGGAGGCGGTGGAATTGTAAGCGGTGGTGCTATATTATATTCCAGAGCTTGTTAGTATCCCACTACTTCTCATTTTTCTCTCGCTTGGAACGCTATCGACCGGGCTCGACGCTAGGGCTCATGGGGGTTTTCACCTTCTTGCTCCTCTCCCTCTCTTGCATTCACGAAATCATGGGAGCTTTTGATATTTGTTGAGAGAAGGGTTTGACAAGTTTCTCCTTGAGTAGAACTTACCTGGGTTGGTTCTTAGATCTGAAATCAGTGCCCCGATTTCTTCTAGCTGCATTTTTGGTGGTTGTTGGGTACTGCTACATGGATTTCTTGTCACCTACGACTGTTTGTGGTGCTATTGCGGCTGTGTGTGTGTGCCGCCACCGCCATTTAAACGAAACTACTGTTGTCATATGATCACTGTGAGCCTCTTTCCCTTTCTTTTCTTATACTTGCAAAACTGTGATTTTCTTATACTGCTGCCGTATGTTCTGTTTCCCTAGATGTTTGGGAAATTTTACTATCCAAATATTGTTCGCTTTGCCCTGGTTGGTGCTGCAGTTTTTTTCTTATTGTGGGTGTTGTTAACCCACCTCTTAATTGATTTGGGGATCATTGTTGTATATAGCCAACTAATATAGGGCATATATCCTTTTACTGCGATTGTTCTCACTGGTGTAATTATGTTGATGAGGGGTGGGCTGCTATAACTTTGAAAACCTCTTGTTAATTAATATGCTGGCTAATTTTGTGGTTATGTGGGAAGGGATCAACTATGAGTTCTGGAGTGCAGTATATATTTCTAGTTTTATTGAGGTTGATGTGAGTTTTCCTCTTAGTCGGCAACCCCTTATAGGATGGATTTATTTGTTATTGTTCTTATGTACAGATTTTGTGGGCTTTACTTTATTTTCTGGCCGACTACTGTTATTTAAAGTGATTGAGTATTTAATGGGTCTATAATTGGCATGGAGGGTTAAAACCGAACTTGATAAATGATTTGAACTTATGTTCTTTTTATGGTTATGAAAATGAGAGGGATGATTATGTAGCTTCCAAGTGATGACATGTTTAATTATAGAGAGGTGCAACCCCGATAAAAAAATCCGCCTAATGAAACGATTACTAATCACAGATATCGCGAATGATGGCACCTCCAAATATACGCGACAATGACATGAGTTGTGATGAAACAATGGCTGATGGTGAGAGCTACCTGTTTACGTTTATGCTTTATTGCCCTCTTTATCCTTATAGACACTCTTATTATTTGAATGTCAAACTCATGATTACTCGAATATGTTAGCATGAAATAATGTTCTAGCACTGATAATGATTACTCACAGATGTATGGCCTTGTACAAAGACAAACAGACGAATAGCTTCTGAGGGGGTTAAGAAACAAATGAACACTAAGTACATTAATGAATTGTTCCACAAACATAAATAAGAAAATGCATCGATGCATAGTAATGATAAGGGTATAACTGCATGTGAATGCGCATATAAAATACTGATGATTTGCCAAACCAGTCGGCCTAAGGGCATAAACGCGTGTTGTACGTACTGGTTTTGAATACTGATGACCCGAAAGGGTTGGGCCCAAAGACTGAAATATGGAAATACAGATACTGATACTGATACGTTGGCAGTTACCCTTAACATTACCTAATGTAAAAGATAACCTAAGAACGTATTGTTATACAGTCACACTGATACATTGCTAATGGACATGTGAATTGATATGATTTTACAGTACTTTCAGTATTACATGGTCTCATAGCTTACCTTCTTGCATTGTTACTGGTATACTTTACATACTTGCATTGATACCGTTACACACTGCTTATACTGTTTATTAGTTACTAACATTTCAGTTATAATATCGCTTCACAGTTTCATTACTGGTACAGAAACGGGTTAGTATAGAAAAATATTTACTGATATGTTTAATCTTTTTCATTTGTTTATATAGCAAGTTAAAGAGGTATATTCCTCACTTAGTCATATTTTATGACTAAGCCCGTCGCCATTTTTATTCAGGTACTTGACATAATTTTGCGTACGTAAAGAAAAGTGAAATTGATCGAGGATAGACCGAAAAGACTCAAATGATCCACGGTATGAGGTACGTTTTTATTATGTGTATTATTTTGTGCTCACTAGCCTTACTTCATCCTGGGACAACTGTCTTGAAAGTAGTTTAGATAGACAATTATGTGGGGACCAAAATGGGGTACTCACAAAGTGGGGGAGATTGGTTAGAAGCCTAGTAGTGGTCGGCGTTTCGATAGTGGTTGGTGGAATGATGGCCGAACATGGAGTGGTGGTCGGAGGTGGAGGAGATGGCCAAAAATGGATGGAGAGCTAGGCTTGGCCGACAAAGGGGATGGTGTAGGTGTCTAAACTTCGCACTTAAACTCCAACTATACAGCAGATGAGCAAGAGAGCTTGCGAAATCACAGTATTGGGAGATGGAGTGTGATAGCATCGAGAGATCGGGATTGGATGGGTTTCAAGTTATTTAACAGGAGATTAAAAACTAAGCGGGAAATTAAGAGTGTAAATTAATCAGATGGATATTACGATTTGATAGTGAAATGAATATGGATGTAGTATTTCACCATCAAATCCATAATAACCATCTGATCCACACTCACGCTCCCTATCCTACTCAATTTTTAATCTCCCGCACAATAACAAAAAACCCCTCCATACCTAATCTCTGGTAGCTCACTCCATCCTCTATCTCACGATTTGTCCACTTATAATGCTCATTCTGCGATACCACCACCTCTCTCTCTGCTGCTCAACCGGCGTCGACATGAGAGTGCGGCGAAACTTCAAACCCTTGGATCCCCCGTCCAATTTTGAATCTTCCTGAACAATCATTGACAATTGATCCCTAACTGACGACGACATATCAATTCTTGTTGCTTTCCTTCCCATCCATCGGCCATCCCCCAAAATTCCTCCTACGAAAAATTTTGCCACGCTCACGGTCCACGCCCACCTCTTCTAATTGTTTCTTCATCCTCACTGGTGTCCTTCCAGGTGATTGGATCTAGGAATTGTCCAAGGGAATACGCCACTCCATCCAATTATCTCTTACCCGGCTCCTATCTATTCCCCCATTCTGTTGCATCTATGTTTCTTATTTTCTTATAGGTTCTCAAAACTATGGGTAGAATTCTTCACACATCACAAAGTAATAATACTCAAAATGGTATGTCAAGGTTCTTTATTATGCTTATTAATAATGCACATAAAATTAGATGCAATATATTAATGTGAAATTGTTGTGTACTTCATTTTTCATGAATTTTGCACATCTTTGCTGATCCCATGTTGTCGTGGTGGGAAATATCTTATGACTTTGTTCTGGACTCTATCAATATTTTTATTGGTAACAAGTAGCTTTTTGGTGTAGGTAATCGAGATCTTTTATTACATTCATATCAGTTATTTTGGCTTTGTAGTTTTTTCAATTGGTGTTCAATATTTTTTTTCTTCTTTGGACGTTTACAAAACTGCAAATGCACTTCGCTTTCAGTTGTGCTTTGCAAAAAAGAACGGTGGTCTCTCTATATGCATTGCAGAATGTTGATCACTTACTAACAGTTATTTATGTGATGTCTTTCAAGTGCAATCAATGACTCTTTGGATCCTAAACATTTGAAACTTCTTACTATTCTTCTCTCTAACAACCTTCATATGAATGAAATGCGTCTCCCCTCCAATTATTATAGTAAATGCATTCTATAATTTTACTAACATTTGTTTATTATTTTGCTTCCACTTTAAATAAAAATGTATTTTAAGGGCTTTAGGTGCACTACTTTGTGTAATGCTAAGGAGGACTACGCGGAAGAAATTAGGATTTTTTGATTGTCTTTGCTATTGTTCTCTTGAGGTTATCTTCTCTCTAACTTTTTTGATCTATCTCTTATGATGCTTAGCAGGAATGGGAAGTGTGGGGCAAAGATGTCAGCACATGGGGGGTTGACAGAGCAAGAAAGCAGTAAGAGTTTGGCATATCACGATTTAAATTGTGTACTAGTAATTTGTTTTAAAGTTCATGCATTTACCTTTGGATTTTGGGATGTGTATCTGCTTAACTTTTTCCCAATTCATTTCATCTGATTTTACTATTTTGTTTACTCACTCTGCAAATACTAAAAGTAAACAAATCTTCATAAACATGTTTGTGGCATGTCATAATATATCTACATAAAGTAATTTTTTTTTATTTTTACTCATTGATGTTTAATTATACTATTATAATATTTTATTAATATTGTTCACACAAACTCAATATAGTCATGCTCCTTTTATACTATTAACATTGTTTCTTCTCTTTTGCACATACTCAATATAGGCATGCGTTCATATGCTTTAGTTGCTTTCCTGCATTGTCCAAATGCTATTTGATATATAATGTTATTTCCTCTAATTCTGCCTGATTTTTCTCAATTATCTTCTCAAGGCACTTAAAAACTTAACATATTTTCTACTATCAAGAACATGTTTTACAATTTTCATTTGTTTGACAGCCGAATGCAAGTGTTTTTCCATTTACATCCTCTACATATATGTGCATATAATGAAATAATATATTAGCTCAGTATTGCGTTGGAGTTGTCAACACACATGCTTCTTCAGGTAAAATCACTCTACCAACTAAACAATATCAAAAGCTTGATGATACGATACGACTCTTTGGGCCAGTCTTATGTCCTCTTATCTACCTATATTACTCTATTGGTATCTCCATAATTATGTATATGCCACTCTCAACTATATTACGGAGTAGATTGAGTTTTTAGGGCATCTTGGAGCATTTGTCTTGTTTAGGCTCTCAAAGGAGAGATAGACTCTTACAGGAATCCTACCATCAAGAGCTGGCCTCAATATATTGTATCATGAATTTTCATTAATGTACTATATTTTATGATGTAAATTGGATATCTAGATTTGATTTTAAAAAATAAAGTTTAGTTCATTATAAATTTATAATGAAGCTCTACTTCACCGGTAATAAAATGAGATAATTAAACCAAAGTCATATAAAACGCGCACAAGAGTGTAGCACTCGAACGTAATTAACATCTTAAATTAAATCATCCATAAGTATATAAGAATACAAACAATAAAGTTTTTTTTTTCAAATTCAAGATATGAGTTTTAAGGCCTTTTGGCACTTTACACCCCGAAAATATCACTTTTGGCATTTTGCACCAACAATGTTTAAATATTGCACTTTGCACACCCCCTCCTATTCTTATATTCTTGGCGTTTTGCACCCTAGCAAGGGTAATTTCTAATAGATGAATTCAAAGTACTCGGGTGCAAGGTGCCAAAAATATGAGAATGTGCGGGCTGCAAAGTATAATATTTAAATATTGGGGGTGCAAAATGCCCAAAATGATATTTTCAGGAGTGCAAAGTGTCAAAAGCAAAAGCCCGAGTTTCAAAGATCATATAAATTAAACATAAAATTAAGCTAGCGGGATTAGAGCAAGCGGAAAGGAAGAGAGATATACCTTCCGGTCTTGAGTGAGGAGGCGTCGGATCTGGAGGTGGGGACCCAGCAGAGACGGGCTGGGCTTATATGAAGCTATCGGGTAGTGGCTGGAGGTGACGGAACCAAGGCTCGTCGATTACATAGAGGGTTTAAAATAGATATTTCCGGCGCTCGTTAAGGTGGTCTTCTGAGGCGGCGGCGAGATCTGGACCTGAACGAGGAACGGCAAAGCAGCGATGTGAAGACGCAGGCTCTGATGGAGAAGGGTTCTCTGCGGCTCGATCTCGACGGACAGTAGTAGGGAAATGGACTCAGGCGACCAGCGAGGCTACTGATGGAGGAGGCGAGAAGAGGAGGCTGATTGTTCGCACGCAGGAGGGACTGTCGGCTGGGTAACCGGAAAACAGAGAAATTTATTACTCTGTTTCACAATTTTGCCCCAAGATGCTCTTTTTACAAGGGACCGGCTCTATAAACGCCCTAACAGTTGTTAGTAATGTTTTTTTCTTTTTTGATTCTTTAAAAAAAATACCGAAATTCCTAATAGAGATATAAATAGGGCATTGTTAAAGATATGCCTATTATGGGTAATGAGCCAATGGCTTATTCAGGGATATAGAAAGAAGTGGGTAAATCTCTTTTTACAAATCATCGGCCCCAAAAATTGCTCCTCCTACATCGTGTATGTCGGAGAAATCGCTCAACTCGCGGCTTTGAACTCCACGACGATCAGCCATCTCCGCCCATCGTCACCTTCTGTAATCATCGGCGGGACCTTCGCTCGGCCTCTACTCGTCGGCATCTCCAATCTAGGTATTTCTCAATAGTTGTTTCTTCCAATTTCTAGGGTTTCGTCGTGGCTTCCTCTATTCTCCCTTTCGCCTGCTTGCCTCATACTTCCTCACGTCGGCATTTGCCAGCAAGCGAACGGGAATGGTCGTCCTTACGTCGGCATTTGCTAGCATTTCCCACTTTTGTGATCTCCGGCTTTTAATGTCAAGGTTTCCTCTCGATCCAGATGTGTTTGACTGCTCAACATTGTCATTGTACAACCCGTATTCGTCGAGGATGAGTCCTACCATGGCCCGGTCATCTGGAGTCAAGGTCAACAAGTCAAGACAGAAGTCAACATCAGCATGCAAGACCTTAGAAGGCCTGGGCGAGTATGGCGAGCTCCCCTCGCATACTCGCCAGGTAGGCGACTAGGCGAGATACTTGTCCAACCTGTGTGAGTTCCTCCTGAAAGTCGCCGAGTCGCCAAGGGGTGGGGTATAAATAAGACCCCCCCCCCCCTCTCCTTGGATTTGCCTATAAATAGGACCCCAGGGGTACGAGGTGAGGCACGAGAAATCCTCGGCAGGATACTCGCGCGCTTCATTTTCTGGATACTAGCTTTGCCTTCGGATTCCTTTTCCTGAGAGAACAAGTCGCGACTTTGTCAACTAGCTTCCCTCGTACCCAGTTCGGTCATCTTTGGTTGAGAAGGGGTTGCTCCTTTCGAGCATTCAGGTACGTGGTGGGACCTTCCTGCCGCAACGTCTGGGGTCATGTTCGACCTGATTCTTCGTTCTAGTCACCCTAGCCTTCTGATCTAGCTTCCGAGCCGGTAACCTTATGTAACGCCCCCGAATTTTTCGAGGATTTATTTGTTTGGGCAACGTCAGATTTATGACGTCGTGGCGTTACTTTTAACGTCGAGTTTTGGATTTGAGTGGATTTGGACTTGCTCGTCCAGTTTCGTCGCAACCCGAGCATTTTTTTGGAGTCTCGGTGCGCGATCGAAGTTTTGGGTTTTGTTTTTGTTTGCCGCGTACTTTGGCGGTTATTATCTCGGGAATGGCTCGTCGGATTTTGGTTTTGACTTCGTCGTCGTGTCCGTAGCATAAGTTTTCGTCTACGGCGTGAGTTTCGTTTAATTCAGCGTGTTTGAGCCTTTGTTTTGTCCTCATATTCCTTGATCAACTGTCTGCACACAATATTGCTATTTTAATGCCTTGACTGCTTGTTTTTATTCTTGGGAAGCCCTCCTAGGTGTGGGTTTTCGTCGAACCGAGTATTTTTTTGATTTCTTTTCCTGGGCGCTGTGTTGAGGTCGACGATCGTCGAGCGGAGGTCGACGATCGTCGAGCGGAAGTCGACGATCATCGAGCGGAGCTCGACGATCCTCGAGCGGAGCTCGACGATTATCGTGCTGAGCTCGACGAATCGTCGAGCGGAGCTTGCTGTAGGTCTAGCGGATCTTTGTGTTGAGTTCGACGATTTTCAAGTGAGATTGACGATTTTCTAGCAGATTTCTGTCGAGTGGTTGTATTTATTTACCCGAGTAGTTTTTCGGTGATGTACTCGTGTAAGTGCCTTAGTACTAGAGTACTCCTTCTCTGTTACTCGAGTAGTTGTAATGAACTACTCGAGTAGGTCTCGGTTACTCGAGTAGTTGTGATGAACTACTCGAGTAGGTCTGGGTTACTCGAGTAGTTGTGATGAACTACTCGAGTAGGTCTCGGTTACTCGAGTAGTTGTGATGAACTACTCGAGTAGGTCTCGGTTACTCGAGTAGTTGTGATGAACTACTCGAGTAGGTCTCGGTTACTCGAGTAGTTGTGATGAACTACTCGAGTAGGTCTCGGTTACTCGAGTAGTTGTGATGAACTACTTGAGTAGGTCTCGGTTGCTCGAGTAGGTCTCGGTTACTCGAGTAGTTGTGATGAAATACTCGAGTAGGTCTCGGTTACTCGAGTAGTTGTGATGAATTACTCGAGTAGGTCTCGGTCACGGCGACCTCGTCCCGTCACCTGACTCCGTTGGAAGAGGAAGCACCGCCAAGGCGAGCTGGGAAGGAGCCCGCATGGGCAAGAGAGGAGCGACCGATGAAATCGCGACTTTACCCGACGAGCAGCCAAGGGGTCCGCTTTCGGGATCCAATGTCGCCGGCGAGATGCAGAGATACTCGGCATTACAGCGAATATGATGTCTCCAGCGAGGATGAAACCCGTCACCGCCAGGGAGGGAGGATCCCCTTCTGTGACGAGATCCTCGCCGCCCCAGTTCCAAAAGGATTCAGGGAACCTGTTCTCACTTACTACTCCGGCAGAGACGACCCCATCAGACACCTCCAGTGGTTTGAAGATGTCGTCTCCATCCGCAACATGTCTGACGCCTTGAAATGCAGGTTCTTCGCCATCACCCTCAAGGGGAATGCCAGGGATTTGTTCCATCAACTACCGGCAGGGTCCGTGTACTACTTCTTAGATCTGCGTCGGAGCCTCACGGCGAGGTTCGCGACATCGAAGAAGAGGAAGAAGGAAGCAACGACCCTCTTCAAAATCGTCCAAGGGCAGCACGAGAGTTTGGGTCACTACATCGACCGCTTCCAGGAGGACATTTTGGAGGTAAAAGAGGTGGACAACTTCACCCTGATGATCGCCCTTAAGTTCGGGTTGAAGCAGGGGTTGTTCAGTCTGGAGATGGGGTCCAACCCCCCGAGATCCTTCGAAGATATGATAGAGAAGGCAAACATCTTTATTCGGGGAGAGGAGAAGAACAAGGATTTCCTGGCAAGGCTAGAGGGGGAGATAGCGACAGAGAAAGGGAGAGCAGGACCCTCGGGGTCGAAGACGAGGAGGATGCCGGAAAGGCGGGAGTAGAAGAAGGAAGAACCAAGAAGAGAAGAGAGAAGGAAGAGAGAGGAACCCAGAAGGGTTGAGGAAAGGAGGCAGGAGAGGCCTCGAAGATAAGAGGAGAGAAGGCCGGCGGAGGCCCGAGAAAGAGGAAGGGGAGAAAAGCGATTCCAATATCCGAAGAATCGCCCCCAGTGGATACTAGCAAGGCAGGACTACCAGGAAGGAAGGAGGGATGGAAACCGCCAAGAGGGAGGCCGAGGAGGAGGAAGAAGGGAGACGATGGCCATCGCCCGCCAAGATAACAAATGACGCCGGAGGGAGCAGCGGGCGATGCGCCAGGAAGCAGAGATTCCCCTCTACTGCGATATTCATCGAGTAGAGGGGTACGAGACCTTGGCTTGCCCCGAGTTCTGGGAAGCAAGGCGGAGGCTGGAGGCAGGAGCGGCGGAGGCTGGAGGCAGGAGCGGCGGAGAGAGAGCAGCAGAGGCAGGAGGCCCCGGTGGAGCAGGTGACATTCCAAGCTCCAGTGAGGAGGAGGAATAAGGACCGAGTCGACCTGGGAGGTCGCGGGGAAGTGATACATGGCCCAGGAGGTGGGCATGTAGGCGTGATCAATGGAGGGGTCGGGCTCGGAGCTTCCCGCAAGGTAAGTCTCCACCAGATCTATCGGAAGAACGTCGCCTCGACGTCACAGACCCCGCCTCCATTGGAAGAGATCACCTTCTCGGAAGAAGATATGTTGGGGAACGAGAATCCCTTCCATGATGCCTTGGTGATTCAAGCCGCCATCGAAGACTTCACCGTCGACCGAATCCTCGCGGATAACGGTAGCTCGGTGAATGTCATCTTCAAGAGAAGCTTCGTCAGGCTTCAGGAGGAAGCGTCCCGGATCCAGGCTGCAGATGGACCGCTCTTTGGCTTCTCCGGAGAGAAGAAAGAGGTGGAGGGAGTAGTGGAGCTACTGGTTACGCTCGGCGGGACATCGATCTGATGCCGCTTCATCATCGTCGACGCGCCAAGCGGTTACAACGCCATCTTCGAGCGACAAATGATCTCATAATTCACCTCAATAAATTTTGTTAGACCTCGGAATTCCATTTTGATGAGAATCCGCGAAATTTTAACGTGGGCACGAATTTAAATAGCTCAATATATTCAAAAAAGATGAAATCAAGCAAACAAGAAAATCACTCTTTTTTGTGAACATCCAAGAAATATCCTCAAGATTTCTATCTACTCTCTCACATCTCTCACTCTTTTGTTTAATTTTCTGCTAAGAGCCAAGACTCTCTCTCAAGGTCTCTCTCTCACTTCGGCACAAAGGAGCTCTCAGATCACCACCTCTCTCTCATGGTCGATCTCAACCAAACTGAGCCATCTCTTCCATGGCCGACCACCTCCAACTCTGGGGAGTTCTTCCACTTCTCCTAGCATGCGAGCTCCTCCTTCCAAGGCCAAAACAGCCCTTCTCCAAGTGGCAAGATCAGGCCACTCCGTGTTTAAAGAGATCCAACATCGTCTTCACCAAATACCCCATCGACGACATTTGACGAGGTCCGGATCGATGAGATCCAACCATGATCATGAGCAACGGACATCCGCCGCAAAACGCGGTAATTGGGTAACATTCACGAACATGTGTGTTTTTCCTCAACTTTTCCCTCTTGCATAGATTCTAGGTTTTCAATTGTAGAAACCTTTCTGCAAAGGCCCCGTTTTTTCGGTGACCCGAGCATAGTCGAGCTCCGTGTGTCCACAGATCATTTTGAGTGGGTCCTTGTGACCCCTCTCCGCGAGTCTCGTGGTGCGAGCACGGAATGTTGAATTTTCTCAAAGTAGTCAGCAAGATAGCACAAACGCCAAATTAATATCTTCGGCATTATCCAGTTCACACTTTGATCTAGCGGAAGATCAGGGAGCAAGCTTAACACACCAAGCACCTGGAAGAATGAAAGAACAAGTGCCTAATCACCTAGAGGGGGGGGTGAATCCCTAGAGGGGAGGGGGGTGAATAGGTGAACTTAATGTTTTTAACTTTAAAGGTAGAAACACTGAATTATAAGACCTGTATTTGCAATTCTCTACAGCAATTCAGCACAGATAACACAGCAATCACAGAATTAATCACACACAGAGTACACACAGATTTTTATAGTGGTTCCCCAAGGTCTCGGTACATCCACTTTCCCCCTTCGCCTATCTAGTAGTGTACTAGATTCGGCCTAACTTCTCCACTTCTCCTCAGATCCTCAGATCTTACAACTCAGAACCCCAAACAGGTTCCTACAACTCAGAGTGTCCACACTCCTACAACTCAGGCACTAAGCCTTACCACTCATTCTTCACCAAGACTTACACTCAGGCTAAACAGCCCTACCTCAGCCTTCAATCAAGGCCTACACTCAGAGAATAAAATCTCCTACACCCAGACACTAAAGCCCTACCTCAGCCTTTATAAAATAGGCTTACAGCTCAGATCACTTAGGATCCTACAGAAAATAAAGTTTACAAAGTATATAACCACAACTCTACAAGAGAGAGATGAGTTGGCTGGCTTCTTGATGAGTTCTTGGAAGAACTAGGCAGAGATCAACCACCCTTGGCTTTCTTCAAAGCTTCTTGAATTAGAACACAGTAGTGTTGAATCTTCTGTGCAGATGATCTTCAATCAACTGCTGTCTTGAGAATCAGATCTCAATCTGAAACTTATTTATCAGCCTGGTTCAACAGCTGCTCTTCTTAGAAGGAGCTCTCTCTCTCTCCAACTTCTTAGATCTTTTGTAGAAGGTCTTCTTTGGGTTGTTAGATCTCTTGATTGATTGTTGTCAATCTGTAATCACACCTTCTGTTGAAGGAGAAAGGTCTTTAAATAGTCTTCTTCCAAGGTAACCGGCTGATCCGGTTTCTAACAACTTTCTGTTGGCTCTGACAGTTGCAGTTGACCGGTTGAAATGGCAGCTGTCAAGTCATCCAGTCACTTCTTGAAATCTCTGTCACTGTCTGAAAGTGTCAAGACAGATAGTCTTTATGCGTCGACACAAATAGACTGAGTGTCGACACAAGTAGACTAAGTGTCAACACTAGCCTTAATGGTGTCGACACAACTCCTTGTGTTGTTGTAATAGCTTCTCGACACTGCTTCTTCAGAATGTGTCGACACTGATCCTGTGTGTCGACACAAGCCTTCTGTTGAATGTGTCGACACTGGTTGAGTGTGTCGACACAAGTACTACTTCTTCAATACTTAGTTGATTTCTGCTGTGTGTCGACACAACTCATTTGTGTCGACACTTGCCTTCATGTGTTGAAACTTTGCTGAGTGTCGACACATCTCCTTGTGTCGATACATTCTTCATGTGTTGAAACTTTGCTGAGTGTCGACACATCTCCTTTGTGTTGACACTTGTACTTAAACTTTGTTGGAGTTTGCTGAGTGTCGACATAGCCTCCTACTGTCGACACTTTTGATATCGACAAAGTTTCTCTGGGTGTCGAGACTGCTTCTAAGTGTCGGCATTGATTATCTAGATAATTCTTCACTGTGTGTCGACACTGCATGTATGTGTCGACACTTTTCTTCTGGTGTCGACTCTGCCTTCCTGGTGTCGACACAATGACTTCAAGTGTCGACACTACTTCTTTGGGTATCGACACAAGCCTTCTTAAGTGTCGACACTTTTCTTCTAGGTGTCGACGCATGGACTTAGAAACTTTTCCTGCAATCCTGCAGTTACTTAACCTGCACAAATAAACTCAAAGCACATCAAATACACTTTGATGTATATCATTGAGTAGGGTGAAACTTCTTCAAATCAGGTACATATATTCCAATGTACCCAACAATCTCCCTCTATTTGGAGAAGTCATAACCCTTAGTCAATGATATACACCATACATAACAAATTCTCAGTATGATGTAAAACAATATTACTATGACAGGGTAAATACTTAAACATGTATAAACAAAACATGTATAAACAATTATCTCAGAACAATAATGTAATATATTGAACATATAACATTGTTCTTACAACTTCAAACATTTTCATTAATCAAAAGTTTACATAGAGTTAAATGCAAATGATTACAAATTGTAAACTTAAGAAAATTTTTATCCTATGGCTACTCTGGTTCCTTGATTATAATGCTCTTTTCAGATTGAATCTTTGCTTGAACATGAGCATCTTTGTCATCAGCAGGCTTCTTCTCTTTAAGATCTTTCTTTTGCTGTTCTTCAGCCCTTATCTTCTGTCTTTCAAAATAGTGATAAGGCTTAGGGAAATACTTGCTAGGCTCCTGTGCATTAGGAGGTAGCTTCCCTAATTTAGTCTTCCTTCTGTATTGTACTATGGCCTCTTGCCTAGCCTCATGCTTCTTCCATTCCTGGTCAGAATACCATTTGCCTCTCTCTAGAGAATTATCCTTAGCAGCCTTCCAAGCAGTCAATATGATATTCCTAGAGGTTGGGCTCCATTGCTCAAAATCTGGCCTTAATTCAGCTTGCTCTCTGAACCTTTTCTTAGATAATTGAGCCTCTTGTTCTTTTAGAATTGCCTCTTGCTCTTTTAAGATTGCCTCTGGCACAGGCTGGACTACCTTCTCAATAATAACATTCTAATTACCCTCAGGAGGACTATACATAGACTGTACCTCCTAATGTATCATGTCAAAATCAGCAGGAGGGTATATCACTTGAGCCGCTTCAGCTTGCTCTCCTCCAAAGTATGCATGATTGATGTCAGACTCTGCAACATTATCATCATCACATAAAGGTGGATATCCAAGGGTGGCTCTGATGGAGTTTGAAATCCACTTTGCATGATCAGAGCCTGCTTTGACTAACACCCTCTCCCCCTTTTTGACTTCTCTTTCTATGTGATCTCTAAGATCATCCTTTTGGAATCTTATCTGAGCATTCAAATAGTTAACTTCATCTTTATAAAAAGGTTTTAACCTTTGAAGCCTGTCAGTAATAATCTTTTGAGAATCTGCAATAGCAGTGTGAACTGCAAGTAGGCTTTCTTGGAGTTGCTTATCAAACTCAGCTTTGGCAGTAGCACTTTGTGCAGTCTGAGCAGTAGATATATTCTTCATTTCAGTGACTATGGCATTATGAGAAGCAGTCAGATTATCATTCATTCTAAGCTGATTCTCCAGGACATATCCTTGTTTTACTACCAAGTCATCAATTTGTTTCTTTATATTCTCTTGATGAGTAGCCAGATAGACCACTACATTGTCTCCTTTATGGAAACAATCAGTCATTTCCTTCTTGTTTTGATTCACTTCAAATCTGATAGATTTGATGTCTTGTGCCAGATCAAATTGAAGTGATTTATGGCCTTCATCCATATAAGTTTGTAAAGATTTCCTTTGCTCATCTAGCTTTATTTGCAATGCCACCATCAGAGAACTATAATCAGTAGTAGGGGCAGGCTGTGGAGCAATTGCCTGTAGTGCTTTCTTGTAGTTCTAGCTTCTTCTCTTGAAGACCTGGAACTTCCTTTTCTTGGCTCTAGCAGACTCTTCATCCTCTGAAGCAGAAGTACTAGCAATATCTACTCTATCCTTAGGACTAGGATGTAAATCCTTCTCAGTTCTTGGTAGCTCCCCCTGCCTCTGAGCATCTTCTTGTCTTGCTGGTAACTGTCTAGCATTGTCATCCTCTCCATCATCTGAACTAAACACCACTTGCTCCTCTGAGCTACTTGAGAATTCTTGTGCCACAATGGCTGTCTTCTTCTTCTTCTGCTGAGGTGTTTCCTTTTCTGGAGTGGGCAGTTCCTTTGTCAGCACTCTATCCCACCTTGAGAAAATTCTTACATCCATTCTCCTCATGTGGTTTATCTTTGAACCAGCAGCTTGATTCATCACTTCAGGTATACTTCCAGCTAAGTATAAGCTCATAATTCTACCCAGATTGAGCTTCTTCAGACTTTCTTTTATCTTGCCAAACATCACTGCTGACCAATCAGCTTCAAGTTTGAATATTATCCTTGTCATCAAACTGAATATGTGAGCAGATATTCTATCATGCCCACCAGACTTGCTCAGTATCACCTTCCCAACTATCTCAGATAAGAACTTGCCCTGTATGTTCATTCCTTTCCTGTTGAACACTGATTCAATCTTCAGGTTTGAATCAAGTCCACACCATGTTAATGCCTCCCTTGTCTTTGAAACAGATACATCTTCCTCTTCTTTTGTTCTAGGGAGATGCAGAACTTTTCTTAGAGACTTATGGGAGACCTTCACCTTTGCCCCATGAACTTTAGACTTAATCTTGAGTCCAGATTCATCAAGAGTTGCTGCACTCAAGAATTCGAGGACTTCCTTCTTCCAGATCTTGATAGGTTCTGATACAAGGTACTCTAATCCAGTCTCGGCAATTAATGTTACCACACCTTGGATTTCGGGTTCCGCATTATCAAAGGCGTGTCGCACGAGCTCATATCATTCATTAATGTTCTCTTCTAGCTTGGGCGCCATTAGGGTTTGAATAAATTTTGAATTTAGAGAAGAGAGATGTCGACACACAAGTTTGGTCTCGAAACTAAGGTGAGCTTGTCGACAAACAATGGGGAAAACCTATTTATACCTTTCTGAAATTGAAGGTGAAAAGGCGCGTCAAATTACTTGAAATGTGTCGACACTGTTGAAAAGTGTCGACACTTACTGCTAATGTCTCGACAACTATGTGTCAACACAAATATATCTCAGCTCGACACTTAGTCGAGACTCTACTAGACTAATTCTGTGTAAATCCTAAGTATCGACACCACCCTGGATGTGTCGACATCTACACTGCATGTGTCGACACAAATTCTCTGAAGTGTCGACACAGACTTCCTAGATATGTCGACACCATTTCTCTGAAATGTCGACACCACTTCTATGTGTCGACACAGACAACTCTGTGTGTCGACACTATTTTACTTAGCCAATTTTTGTAAACTATTCTAAGTTTATCATACCTAATTCAATTTTAAACTTATTGAATTTGGTTTCATCTAAGTGCTTAGTAAACATATCAGCTAACTGATTATCTGTCTTAACATACTCTAGGGAAATGTCTTCTTTTTCCACATGGTCTCTTAGAAAATGGTATTTAATTTCTATGTGTTTAGTCCTACTATGGGAGACAGGATTATTTGCAATAGAAATGGCACTAGTAGAATCATAAAATAAAGGTGTCCTACTTACTTGAATACTATAATCTTCTAGCTGGTGTTGTATCCATAGTAGTTGTGCGCAGCAGCTTCCTGCAGCAACATACTCTGACTCAGCTGTGGAGATAGCCACACTGGTCTGCTTCTTGCTACTACATGACACCAGCCTTCCACCTAGAAATTGATAGGTTCCTGTAGTACTCTTCCTATCTTCCTTGCAGCCTGCAAAATCTGCATCTGAATAACCTGTCAGTTCAAAATCTTCATTCCTAGGGTACCAAAGGCCTAGATAAGGTGTGCCCTTAAGATATCTCAAAATTCTTTTGACTGTTGTCAAATGAGATTCTTTAGGGCAAGCTTGGTACCTAGCACAGACACATGTAACATATATGATATCTGGTCTACTAGCAGTCAAATACAGTAGGGAGCCAACTATCCCTCTATACAAAGTTTCATCTACATGTTTCCCTGCATTATCTTTGCTTAGAGACATGCTTGACCCCATAGGAGTTTTCATGGTAGTGGATGATTCCATACCATACTTCCTTATCAATTCTAGGGTGAACTTAGACTGACATATGGATAAACCATCCTAAGTCTGTCTAACTTGGAGACCCAAGAAGAACTTAAGTTCCCTCATACTGCTCATTTCAAATTGTCATTGCATTAGTTTTGCAAATTTTCTGCAAACACTACTTTCTATAGACCCAAATATTATGTCATCTACATATATTTGGACTAAGATAATCTTGCCTCTAGATTCCCTAAGGAATAGAGTCTTGTCTATTTTCCCCATTGAGAATTTATTCTAAATGAGAAAACTAGACAGGGTTTCATACCAAGCCCTTGGGGCTTGTTTTAACCTATACAAAACCTTCCTAAGTCTATAAACATAATCAGATTTAAGAGAATCAACAAAACCTGACGGCTGCTCTACATAGACTTTTTCATTCAGATTTTCATTCAGAAAAGCTGACTTAACATCCATTTGATATACCTTAAATCCTTGAAATGTTGCATAGGCAAGGAATATCCTTATTGCTTTCAGTCTTGCTATTGGAGCAAAGGTTTGATCAAAATCAATACCTTCTTCTTGCCTATATCCCTTTGCAACAAGTCTAGCTTTATTCTTTATGATGATTTCATTCTCATCCAACTTGTTCCTAAAGATCCACTTAGTTCCAATAATGTTATGGTCTTTGGATTTAGGAACTAGCTCTCAGACCTTGCATCTTTTGAATTGATTCAGCTCCTCTTGCATGACCTCAATCCAATGAGGGTCTAGGATTGCTTCTTCAAACCTCTTTGGCTCAACTTGGGATATGAAACTTAAGTAAAGAACTGTACTTAGATTCCTGCTCCTTGTTTGCACCCCTTGTCTGGGATCTCCAATTATTTGATTGACTGGATGATCCTTTAAATGCCTATTTGCTGGAGGCAGCCTGTCTTCAGGTTGTACACCTTCAGCTTCTTCATTCAACTGCACCTCTTGGTCTTCTTCAGCATCAGGAGTATCTTGTACTCCCCTGGACAACAGCCACCATCCTCCACTTGCTGACTTGTAGAAGGACCTTCTGTTAAGGTAAGCTTGTCCATCTTCTCAGTTACACCTGTAGAGCTGCAAACACTTCTTGGCAATTCATTGTTAATGAGTCTTGCTTCATCAAAAACTACATGTACTAACTCTTCTACAACTTGAGTAATCAAGTTGTAGACCATATAAGCCTTACTGTTGTTGTTGTACCCAACAAAGATTCTCTCTTGAGATTTGGCAGCAAACTTGGTTAGATAAGACTTACCATTGTTAAGGATATAGCACTTGCAACCAAAGATCCTGAAATAGGATAGATTTGCTTTTCTGCCCTTCACAATCTCATAGGGGGTCTTCTTGTGGCTCTTGGTGATAGTAGGCTTATTGATTACATGACATGCAGTATTAACTGACTCAGCCCAGAAATATTCTGGGAGAGAAGTGTCACTCAATAGGGTTCTACCAGCTTCTATCAAGGTTCTATTTTTCCTTTCAGCAATACCATTTTGCTGAGGTGTTCTTGGTGAGGAAAATTCCTGAAAAATTCCAAACTCTTCACACAGTTTTGTCATACTTTCAGACTGAAATTCAGTACCATGGTCACTTCTGATTTTGACCACTGTACTGTCCAATTCATTCTGAATTTGTTTAACAAAACTATACAAGATACTTGGAGTTTCAGATTTTTGCCTTAGGAAGAACACCCGGGAATACCTTGAGTAGTCATCAACTACCACAAATGTGTAGACCTTCCTACCTAGGCTGTGAACTGGCATATGACCAAAAAGATTCATATGCAAGAGGTATAGACACCTCACAGAATCCTTGTTATCAAGGCTATGAAAGGTGGATTTGGTCTGCTTGCCCTTTTGACAAGCTGAGCATATCTCATCCATTTATACACTTAACCAGAGGACCATTCCTCACTAACTCTTTGCTAAAGAGTTGGCCAATTGTCGTATAGTTAAGATGAGCCGGTCTCTTGTGTCATTTAATACAATGTGAGACTTTCTCATCAGCTACAAGACAAATAGGAGAAATAATGTTCTCACACATAATATCTAGACAATGGACATTTTTCTTCCTATATCCTGTCAAAATGATCTTTTTATCACTTGACCTTTTGATATGACAATCATCCTTGACAAATGAGATGTCATATCCTAAATCACTCAGCTGACTTATGCTAATGAGGTTATGTTTCAAACCCTTTACATAAGCCACTTGAGTAATTGTAATTTGGTTATTAAAAATATTACCAAAGCCTTTGATGATTCCTTTTTCTGAACCACCAAAGGTAACTTTAGGACCATCCTTGATTGATGTATAGTCCTTCAGCAGCCCCCTTATTCCAGTCATGTGCCTGGAACATCCACTGTCCAAGTACCATATAGGGGCATGACCACTTGGACTCACCTGCAAAACAGATTACTTAACCTTAAAACCTAAATAATTCTTGGGTCCTTGGTGCAGGTTAGTTTGACTTTTAACAAAACTACCTGTAGCTCTTCTAGCAGGTAGTTTGCTACTCTCCTTGACACTAGAATTGTGTCAACAATCTATGGCAAAGTGGTCTATCTTGCCACAACACCAGCACTCAAACCTGTTGTACCTTTGTTTAAGTACAACCCTGGCTGAAGTATCTACAGCAGGTTTTTTGTTTAGTGCTGGGGCTTTGCCCTTAGACTTGGACCTAGCAGTACAGACAAGTTTTGTAAATCCTAATCCAGCCTTACCCTTATGAGGTACAAACTCATCTATCAAGGGTAAAACAGATTTGGGTTTAGAAAAGCTAGCCACAATATCCTTCTACTTCTGAAGTCTAACCTCCAGATTCCTAATTTGATCATTCTTAAATGTAATAGTTCCCATCTGAATAACTGTAATGTTATTCAGCCTGGTTATTTCATTCAGTTTCTGATCAAACAACTTGTCTGAATCAGCAGCAGCCAATTTAAGACTAGCAATCTATTTTGCCTGGTTTTTGGCCAAGGTTTTGCTTTTTTTTAAGACCTGCAACAAGTCCCTATATTCATCAATTAACTGATGAATATCACCTTCAGATTCAGACCCACCCACATCACTTGATGCAGATGTATCTGATTCTGACTCAGTACAAGAAAATGAACTAGAAGAACAATTTTGTACCTTACTTAGTCCAGGCTGATCCTGGATTTTGTCTCCTTCTGATAAGACCATCAGCCCTTTGCACTGATTGTCCTCATGCTCATAAATTGAATTCATTAACTGCATGAACTCATCTTCCTCCTCTTCAGCAAACAACCTAATATGGGCTTCAGCTTCTGAATCTGTTTCTGAAGATGACTGATCAGTCAAACTTTTGTCTTTTTTGGCAACAAAAGACTTTTCCTTTTTGCCCTTAAACTGTGTCTTCTTTCTGTCAGTTGACTCCTTCCTCTTTTCAGGACAGTCAACCACTACATGTCTTTGTCTATTGCAACAATAGCATGCAATCTTTGAGGATGCAGTTTTACTTGGCTTGGACTTTTTTCTGTCATTCCTTGATGACTTCCTTTTCTGATAGTAGTCATCTTTTGTCTGTGAAGCAGATGGCTTAGACCTCCACTGATTCTTCTTTAGAAACTTTTGAAACTGCCTTGTAAAGGCAGCAAAATCCTCAGCACTTTTACTGCTGTCTGAGTTCTGGTTCTCTGAATTTTCTGAAGCAGTATCAGCAACTATTTGTGGTGGAGATGGAGACTTGCTTTTATATTTCCTAGTGGCTTCAGTCTTGAAGGCCACAGCTCTTTCCTTGTGCACCACTCTAGTAGTCTTCTCTTCCTCCTTCCTGACCATTAACTGCATCTCATAAGATAACAATTTTCCAAACAAGGTTGGAGGAGGTATATCAGCTAATTTGGTCATTTCCCTAATGACACAAATCTTGGTATCCTAGTCCTTAGTCAGGGATCTTAAAGACTTGTCATTCAGCTTATAGTTGCTGAATTCTCTTCCATAGGACATCAATTCATTTACTATCCTATAGAACTTCTTGTAGCATTCAGTAATGTTATCAGACTTTCCTTGTCTGAAGCTTTCATATTCCTGATTTAACAAAGACTTCCTGTCTTGTCTTACTTCTTCTAATCCCTCCATATAGACAATTAATGTATCCCACATTTCTTTAGAAGTTTTACAGTGAATTAAATTCTGAAATTTTGCATCATCAATTGCACTTACAATAATATTCTGTGCCCTCTTGTGCATAGTGGCCAGAATAATTTCATCTTTAGTCATTTCTGAATAGTCTTTTGGAGTTCTCTGATTTGCATCCAGAACAGATACTTTCATTGGCACATATGGCCCTTCTTTGACTGTAATGCATATTCTTGGGTCAGAGGCTTTCATAAAAAGTCTAACCCGCTCTTTCCAAATGTCAAATATCTCTTTTCTACAGATTGGCAATTTCATGGACTCCTGCTCTTTGTGATTCTCAGTTGAACACATTTTCTTGAATCTTGATTAATATGATTCTGCCTACAAGATCTTACTCAAACTGTTATGTCCCTTTTTGAGTAACCTCGCTTTGATACCACTTGAAAGAACTAGTGCGTAATCACCTAGAGGGGGGGGGGGGGTGAATCCCTAGAGGGGGGGTGAATACGTGAACTTAATCTTTTTAACTTTAAATGCAGAAACACTGAATTATAAGACCTCTATTTGCAATTATCTACAGCAATTCAGCACAGATAACACAACAATCACAGAATTAATCACACACAGAGTACACACAGATTTTATAGTGGTCCCCCAAGGTCTGTGTACATCCACTTTCCCCCTTCGTCTATCTAGTAGCGTACTAGATTCGGCCTAACTTTTCCACTTTTCCTCAGATCCTCAGATCTTACAACTCAGAACCCCAAACAGGTTCCTACAACTCAGAGTGTCCCCACTCCTATAACTCAGGCACCAAGCCTTACCACTCAGTCTTCACCAAGACTTACACTCAGGCTAAACTGTCCTACCTCAGCCTTCAATCAAGGTCTACACTCAGAGAATAGAATCTCCTACACTCAGGCACTAAAGCCCTACCTCAGCCTTTATAAAATAGGCTTACAGCTCAGATCACTTAGGATCCTACAGAAAATAAAGTTTTCAAAGTATATAACCACAATTCTACAAGAGAGAGATGAGTTGACTGGCTTCTTGATGAGTTCTTGGAAGAACTAGGCAGAGATCAACCACCCTTGGCTTTCTTCAAAGCTTCTTGAATTAGAACACAGTAGTGTTGAATCTTCTGTGCAGATGATCTTCAATCAACTGCTGTCTTGAGAATCAGATCTCAATCTGAAACTTACTTATCAGCCTGACTCAACAACTACTCTTCTTAGAATGAGCTCTCTCTCTCTAACTTCTTAGATCTTCTGGAGAAGGTCTTCTTTGTGTTGTTAGATCTCTTGATTGATTGTTGTCAATCTGTAATCACACCTTCTGTTGAAGGAGAAAGGTCCTTAAATAGTCTTCCTCCAAGGTAACCGGCTGATCCGGTTTCTAACAACTTTCTGTTGGCTCTGACAATTGCAGTTGACCGGTTGAAATGGCAGTTGTCAAGTCATATAGTCACTTCTTGAAATCTCTGTCACTGTCTGAAAGTGTCGAGACAGATAGTCTTTATGTGTCGACACAAATAGACTGAGTGTCAACACAAGTAGACTAAGTGTCGACACTAGCCTTGATGGTGTCGACACAACTCCTTGTGTTGTTGTAACAGCTTCTCGACACTGCTTCTTCAGAATGTGTCGACACTGATCCTGTGTGTCGACACAAGCCTTCTGTTGAATGTGTCGACACTAGTTGAGTATGTCGACACAAGTACTACTTCTTCAATACTTAGATGATTTTTGCTGTGTGTCGACACAACTCCTTTGTGTCGACACTTGCCTTCATGTGTTGAAACTTTGCTGAGTGTCGACACATCTCCTTGTGTCGACACATTCTTCATGTGTTAAAACTTTGCTGAGTGTCGACACATCTCCTTTGTGTTGACACTTGTACTTAAACTTTGTTGAAGTTTGCTGAGTGTCGACATAGCCTCCTGGTGTCGACACTTTTGATGTCAACAAAGTTTCTCTGGATGTCGACACTGCTTCTAAGTGTCGACACTGATTATCTAGACAATTCTTCACTGTGTGTCGACACTGCATGTATGTGTCAACACTTTTCTTCTGGTGTCAACTCTGCCTTCCTGGTGTCGACACAATGACTTCAAGTGTCGACACTGCTTCTCTGGGTGTCGAGACAAGCCTTCTTAATGTCGACACTTTTCTTCTAGGTGTCGACACATGGACTTAGAAACTTTTCCTGCAATCCTGCAGTTACTTAACCTGCACAAATAAACTCAAAGCACATCAAATACGCCTTGATGTATATCATTGAGTAGGGTGAGGCTTCTTCAAATCAGGTACATATATTCCAATGTACCCAACAAAGAACAAGCAGATCTTATATTCATTTAACTTCTTTACACAACGAGGTATACATAGCGAGACATGATTTCGCTAATATAAACAGCTGTAATAGAAAGCACACAAAACCAAGTCAGGCGGACAGCACTGGAAACCGCCGAGACCGCCGAAGTCGCCGAGGTCACCGAGTCCGCTGAAGTTGCCAGAGCTTACACTGCAATTTGCCGAATAGCCACGGAGTCCGCCAAAGCCGCGAGGCCGCGCGGACACACCGTTATTCGCCTACTGCTGAAGAACTGGAGAACAGACCGCCTACCCGCATGCGCCTGGCGGACAGGTTATTGGAACTTGCAAACGTTGAAGCAGAGAACTGACAAGCCGCAAGCGACCTGCTGAATCCGCAGAGACCGCACACTTCCAAGTCCTGACCGAAGTCAAAGCCAAACTCCTGGCTCCTTGAAGCTACATGCGCGACCTGCACATAGCAAACCGTCAGCCCTACTCAACCCGCGCAGACAGAAAAACGCAGACCGCAGCACTTTGCCCAAGCCCAACTTACTGTTCACTCCGTTACTGTAGACCTGCTGGGGGATCCTATTTATAGGCAGGGTGAGGAGTGTAGTCACCGCCCTATAGGATAGGATCACCACCCCAGCTCGCGCGCTAGCAAGCCTCCGTCCGCCGAGTCCGCAAGGACTTAGCCGGAAACCAAGGAAAACCGCCAGGAGCAAGGCACCTTTGGTGAACCCTCATTAGTCCGCCCAGGCTATGCAGACAAGGCATCAGCCCGCAAAGCCTTCAACCACTACAGGACAGCAACCCCCTTCAGTGACTGTCCGCACACACCAAAGGCAGTCCGCAAGACTCAAGCCACCATCCGCCACAAGTCCACGACCAAAGGCAGAGTAAGCAATAGTCCGCCCGGTCAACAACGGACTTGGCGGATACTGCGGACACCCTGGTCTTGGCACAAAGTGTGACCAAGTCCAGAACCACTAAGGGCCAAATGCGAGCATGGCGGACACAAAATCATGTCCGCCATCCAACAAGCAACAGACCGCCAACACTCCGCCAAAGAGAAGCAGTCTGCAAGCTACTCGCCACCTGTCCAACGCAATAGCCACTTGCCGGACTCCACACACCAGTCCGCCAAAGACATCCACAGAAGTGCACCTGCTGTACTACCAGAGCTCGCTAGGGCCATAACCAAGCTCTAAGCCCAGTCCGCAACAGCAACCACCGCGGACACACCAGTCCGCAAGCTTCCCGCGGACATGAGCCAAACCGCCAGTTACACAAGCTTGTAACGCGGCCACTGAGCAATGCACCAGTCCGCAAGCCTTTATCCGCTCAGGCCGCTCCTTGTCTAAACCAATCAGCTATGCCCTATCCACAGATCACAGGCCGCACAGTCCGCGGAATTCAACGTACAACCCGCTCAGAACAGCCGGCGTCCACTAGACTTATCACTAGGCCGCAGTCCGCCTAGTCCGCCCAGTCCGCCGACACTGTCCGCCCAGGCCGCCCGGCCTGCCCCATCACCCACTTCCATTTCACAAATTTCAACACTCCCCCTTAAAGTGAGAAGTGGTGACCAAGCCAAGCAAGCTTCGCAACCTCTCAAAGGGCCCCTTCGATAGTGGCTTTGTGAAGATGTCAGCAAGATTGTCTTCACTCCGAACATGCCCGACCAACAGAGATCCCTCCAATACCTTCTCCCGTATGAAGTCGTGATCAATCTCTATATGATTGGTCCTAGCGTGACACACTGGATTATTAACCAGCTTGAGAGCACTCTCATTGTCACCCCGGAGTAAAGTTGGTCCTTGCACTTCTTCATGAACATCCTCTATAAGCCTCCTCAACCAGATGGCTTCCCGAGCAGCCAAGGCCGAAGCCTTATACTCTGCCTCCGTAGTTGAGACTGAAACTGAGTCCTGCTTCTTGCTACACCACGAGATGCTAGCTGAACCGCAAGTGAACACATAACCTGAAGTAGACCTCCGATCATCCGAATCACCGCCATAGTCAGCATCCACGTAACCAAGCAAGGCAAAATCCGAGTCCTTTTTATAGAAGAGTCCCATGTCAGAAGTAGACTTGACATACTTCAGAATACTCTTTGCCGCCACCAGATGAGTCTTCCTTGGTTCAGCCATGAATCGACTTACTCGGCCAACAACATAAGCAATGTCTGGCCTTGTAATTGTCAAATAAATCAAGCTCCCAACAAGAGCCCTGAACACCAAGGGATCATGAAGAACCCTTCCCTCATCTCGTCGAAGTTTCAGCCCAGGTTCCAGTGGAGTAGAGCACTTCTTCCCTTCGCCCATGTCGAACCGCTTCACAATGCGATCTGCATACCCTTTTTGGCAAATGAGAATCCCGCACTCCTTCCTCTCCACTTCAAGACCGAGAAAGTGATGTAGCTCTCCCAAGTCTTTCATCTCTAAGCGTATAGCAAGCTCGGCCCTGAGCCTTGCTACTTCCCCCTCCGAATTCCCTGTGATGATCATGTCATCCACATAAAGTAGGACCAAGACTTGTAGCTCCCCCTTCTTCTTGATGAACAAGCTTGAATCTGAGTTGGAAGCAAGGTATCCACAGAATTGCAAGTACTATGCAATCTTCACATACCAAGCTCTAGGAGTTTGCTTCAACCCATAAAGAGCTTTCCTGAGTTTGCAGACGTAGTCCGGATGATCTCCAGAAACAAATCCAAGCGGCTGATCCGTGAAGATGTCCTTGTCAATCTCTCCGTAAAGAAAGACATTCTTCACATCGAGTTGCCACAACCTCCATCCCTTGCTAGCAGCCAAGACAATCACCACTCTAACTGAAGTCATCTTCGCAACCGGACTAAACGTCTCCTCATAGTCTTCTCCATACTGCTGTGAGAATCCTCTAACGACCAGGCGAGCTTTGAACCTATCAATGCTCCCATTAGCCTTCTTCTTCAACTTGTACATCCACTTGCAAGTGACCGGAGTAATGTCATCAACCTTGGGCACAAGATCCCAGATTTCATTCTTCTTCAGAGCATCAATCTCTTCCTGCATGGCATCTTCCCACTCCTTAACTCCAGTGGCCTCGTTGAAGTTTGCAGGCTCTCGCTCATCCAGAGGACCCGCAAAGAAGCAAGAGACAAAGCTCACTGCATTCCCATCACAGTACCGAGCCGGTGGCTTAATGACCCTCTTCGATCTCCGAAGGGTCGGCTCCTTGCTCACTACTTTCGTTGCTTCTTCGGGCTCAACTCCTACTTGGGGCAAGCTTTGAGCAATGCTCCCCCTGCTTCCTGAGCCAGAAGGCTCAGCCTCGGAGTTAGAAGCAACATGAGCTGCTGATGAAACAGCAAGCTCCTCTTCCAGGCCTTCAGCAGCCACCACCGGTGCTTCATCAACCTTGCTACTTCCGGTTAGCTCAACCGAGTCACCTCCATACGACGTCAGCTCGTCAAAGACAACGTCTCTTGACACCACGAACTTCTTCGTCGCAGGATCCTTGCATTTCCATCCCTTCTTCCGCTCATCGTAGCCGACAAAAACAAGCATCCTTGCCTTCGCATCCAGCTTAGTCCGTGAAGCATCCGAGACATGCACATAGCAAGTTGAACCGAAAACCCTAAGGTGTCCCACACTCGGCTTCTCCTTCAGCAACAACTCAAAAGGAGTCTTCATGTTGATTGAGCTGAGCGACATCCGATTGATGACATAGGTAGCACAAGACATCCCCTCCGCCCAAAAGGACCTTGGGATGTCTTTCGCATGAAGCCAGCATTTGCAAGTCTCCGTCAAATGACGGATCTTCCGCTCCGCTACTCCATTTTGTTGTGCAGTGTGAGCACAAGCTCTCGTTGGATCTAGTGCTTCCTGTAGAAGTTAGAAAACTCGGAGGAAACAAACTCACCCCCGTTATTAGTTCTAAGCTTCTTAATCCGCAAGCCAAGTCGGCCTTATACCAACTTCTTGAACTCCACGAACAAACGGAAGGCTTCAGACTTCTCCTTCAAGAAGTACACCAAAGTATACCTTGAGTAGTCATTAATCAAGACCAGCATGTATTTGCTTCCACCAAGGCTGACAGTGACCGTTGGTCCCATCAAGTCGCCATGTATGCACTCCAATGGTTGCTTGCTTCTTGTTTGTGATTTATCAAACGGAAGGCGATGTGCCTTACCGTATTGACAACCCACGTAAACATGCCCGTCACCAAAGGAGGATAACTTAGGCAGACCCTTCACCAAACTTCTACTAGCCATCGCCTTCAGCTTGTCCATGCCTACATGCCCCAGCCTCTCATGTCATATAGCAGCGCTATCATTGGCCCTCATTCTATCAACATAAGCATTGGTGGAAAGAACAAACAAGTTCTTCACCCTCCTTCCTACATTAGCAACATCAGCCTTAACCGCTGATACGTTGTGAAGGAACCTCACGTCTGTTGGCCCAAACAAAACGTGATACCCAGCGTCCACCGCATTGGTCACCGAGAAGAGGTTTTTCTTCATGCCCGGTACGTGATACACACTCCTTAACATGAGTGGCCCCTGATCATTACCCAAGGACACTACCCCCTCTTTCTCTACTGCATAAACAATATTATCAGCAGTGATAATAGCTTCATTACCTGAGTATGCTTGGATGGAGGTGAACTTTGACTTGTCTCCGGTCAGGTGATGACCACACCCGGAGTCCACGATCCACTCGCTGTTGAAGTCCTCAGGAGAGAAGGCACAGACACAAGTGCCCGTCATGAAAGCGCCGCCCCATTCTGCTTCCTCACTTCTCGAGCAAGCTTCCTCCTTTCCCGCAGCATGCCCAGGCTGCAGCTTGACCTTGCAGTCCCGCTTGAAGTGCCCTCGCTGATGACACCGGTAGCACTTCAGGTTCTTCTTCCAGTCCTTAGGAGCATTGCTCCTCTCCGGCTGATATGAAGTAGAAGGCTCCTTCTCACCAGCGACCTGCACCTTCTTCTTCTTCCCTTCCCATCCTTTCTTCTTCTTTCCTGAGAAGAGAGCTTCACTGCCTTCCTGATTAATATTCACTCCAGCCATCTGCCTTGCCAAGCTCTCCTGTGATGCAAGCAGATTCTCCAGCTCCAGCAGAGATGGCTGAGTAGCCCAACCTTGAATAGATATAACAAAGGCAACATACTCCTTCCGCAAGCCGCGGATTATGTGCCTTTTCATCTTTGCCTCAGAAATAGGCTCATCAGGATCCAGTGCTGACAGCTCAGCACACAAGCTCTTCATCTTCAAGAAGTATTTGGAAATGGAAAGATCTCCTTGAGTTGATCTAGCCAACTCATTCTCCAGAAACTGCAGTCGCGCCACATTCTTCCTATTGAACAACTCATCAATGGTTGTCCAAATATCAGCAGCCGGCTCACATCCAATGATGTGATCAAACAGTTCTGGAGACACGGCCCTCTTCAGAATGAACTCCGCCTTGGCATTTGTTCTTCTCTAGAGCCGAACCTGCTCAGCAGTACCAAACACAGCCGTCACTTCCTGTCTGTCGTCTCCACCGATGACTTCCCACAGCTCCTCGCCAAGAAGATAACACTTCATGCACGACTTCCACTTCTTGAAGTTAGTCGGCGTTAAGAGTTCAATACCAAGACCCTTTGCATAGCTCCCTTCAATTGCAACAACTGCTTGGATAAGCCTTCAGAAGCACAGAGCACCAACACAGGTTGATCACCACTCAAACACAGAGCACAACACTGGTTGACGACCGCTCAAGCAACTGAACCTCCCTCTGATACCATGTTGAATTTTCTCAAAGTGGTCAGCAAGATAGCCCAAACGCCAAATTAATATCTTCGGCACTATCCAATTCACACTTTGATCTAGCGGAAGACCAAGGAGCAAGCTTAACACACCAAGCACATGGAAGAACAAGCAGATCTTATATTCATTTAACTTCTTTACACAACGAGGTATACATAGCGAGACATGATTTCGCTAGTATAAATAGCTGTAACAGAAAGCACACAAAACCAAGCCGGGCGGACAACACTGGAACCAGCCGAGACCGCCGAAGTCGCTGAGGTCGCCGAGTCCGCTGAAGTTGCCCGAGCTTACACTGCAATTCGCCGAATAGCCACGGAGTCCGCCAAAGCCGCGAGGCCGCGCGGACATACCGTTATTCGCCTACTGCTGAAGAACTGGAGAACAGACCGCCTACCCGTCTGCGCCTGGCGGACAGGTTATTGGAACTTGCAAACGTTGAAGTAGAGAACTGACAAGCCGCAAGCGACCTGCTGAATCCGTAGAGACCGCACACTTCCAAGTCCTGACCGAAGTCAAAGCCAAACTCCTAGCTCCTTGAAGCTACCTGCGCGACCTTCAAACAAAAACCGTCAGCCCTACTCAACCCGCACAGACAGAAAAATGCAGACCGCAGCACTTTGCCCAAGCCCAACTTACTGTTCACTCCGTTACTGTAGACCTGCCGGGGGTCCTATTTATAGGCAGGGTGAGGAGTGTGGTCACCGCCCTATAGGATAGGATCACCACCCCAGCTCGCACGCTAGCAAGCCTCTGTCCGCCGAGTCCGCAAGGACTTAGCCGGAAACCAAGTAAAACCGCCAGGAGCAAGACACCTTTGACGAACCCTCATCAGTCCGCCCAGGCTATGCGGACAAGGCATCAGCCCGCAAAGCCTTCAACCACTGCAGGACAGCAACCCCCTTCAGTGACTGTCCGCACACACCAGAGGCAGTCCGCAAGACTCAAGCCACCATCCGCCACAAGTCCATGACCAAAGGCAGAGTAAGCAATAGTCCGCCCGGTCAACAGCGGACTTGGCGGATACTGCGGATACCCTGGTCTTGGCACAAAGTGTGACCAAGTCCAGAACCACTAAGGGCCAAATGCGAGCATGGCGGACACAAAATCCTGTCTGCCATCCAACAAGCAACAGACCGCCAACACTCCACCAAAGAGAAGCAGTCCGCAAGCTACTCGCCACCTGTCCAACGCAATAGCCACCTGCCGGACTCCACACACCAGTCCGCCAAAGACATCCACATCAGTGCACCTACTGTACTACCAGAGCTCGCTAGGGCCATAGCCAAGCTCTAAGCCCAGTCCGCAACAGCAACCACCGCGGACACACCAGTCCGCAAGCTTCCCGCGGACATGAGCCAAACCGCCAGTTACACAAGCTTGCAACGCGACCACTGAGCAATGCACCAGTCCGCAAGCCTTTATCCGCTCAGGCCGCTCCTTGGCTAAACCAATCAGCTATGCCCTATCCGCAGATCACAGGCCGCACAGTCCGCGGACTTCAACGTACAACCCGCTCAGAACAGCCGGCTTCCACTAGACTTATCACTAGGCCGCAGTCCGCCCAGTCCGCCGACACTGTCCGCCCAGGCCGCCCGACCTGCCCCATCACCCACTTCCACTTCACAAATTTCAACACGGGAAATAAAAATTTATGCGCACGCGGTCAAAACAACCACGACCGTGTGATGGTAAATAAATATTTATGTGTGTCACGGTAAATAAATATTTATGCGCGCGGCGGTAAATAAATATTTATGCGTGCGGCTGTAAGTAAATATTTATGTGTGCGACGATAAATAAATATTAATGCGCACGCGGTCAAATCACAACGACCGTACGTCGACAAGTAATATTGATATGCACGATCCGATAATGGTTGTCATGCATTGACGAACTATAATGATGCGCTTGATCAAAATAACAATGTCCGCGCTCCGATAAATAATATTAATTTGTGCGGAGAGATCAACGATGGATCTTGTGATGAAAACCGCGGAGTTTGCACAATGGAATAAACAATGGAGCTCACAACGAAGAATTTAGATAACGACGAGAATATATAAGTAAGCTTGCAGCGAAGAATTTCGTCGATGATGGGAATAATAGTGAAGCTTGCGGCAGAGACCTTCGGCGGTGAAAATTCCCAGTCCGTGGAATGTCTGATCAACATAGGATAAAATAGTTGTACAGACGTCGTTAACGATACCCACTTCAAGATAATTCATCGGCGACATGATGTCTACTAAATCATGGTCTTGCCTTCAGCCATATGAGACAGCTAACTCAAATCCTTTTTAGGATCAGAGATGAGTTAGGTCCCCTACTGGATGCACTCTCGTGCCTAAAAATATGTATTTAATAATAATTCATTTAGAGGGATTTTATGGTTTGTCGGATGCAAGAGTTATATTGGGTGATTTTAGGTAAAGTAGCGAGTAGTGCGCCTCCCCTTTTGTGTACGCTATATGGTTGGTACTCCTGCCTATTGAACAATTGATGTGCTTGTATGTATGGTGGGTCGTCTAGCTCTACCAGTGCCACACTCCGGAGGGTTAGTACAACGACTCCAGGATAGAGTCATGGTCGAACGTCAGCGTGCGCCCTAGACTAGTTTGTTGTTTGTGTAGGTGACTCTTCGGCTCACACCCTCAATGAATCTAAATTTATTTACCTTCACTTGACCCTGAGTTTGTGCCTTTTTGTTTTATTGGGAGTTGAGCATGTTACAAATCCGTGTGCTCTTTAGAGGAATGTAAATTGTCAACTGATGTATACTCCGGCTTGATTCCTCTTTGTTTTATTGGGGAATTTTGAAGTCAGATAATTTAATGATGAAATATAATTATAATCGATAATTTGATTTGTCCACCAAAAAACTTTCGTGTGTTGTTAGTGCACTGATAACACAACAAGCACTCTGATGATATTGATCTCTGATAATTATGTCAGAATGTTGATTCACTTAAGTTACATTTCTCTTTTGTTGAACAAGCAATTAGGAGATAACATCATAATAAGTTAATTCAATTAACTATTTTAAACTCCTTGACTTTGTAGATCGATGGTGCAGTTGAATGAAAACTTAAATCCTTTTGATAGTATTGTAGTACCTCTCAGTGAACAATGGTCGGTCTGATGACCGCATGACAAATTTTGGGAGACGACTTAAAATTTGTTAAGTTAGAGTTGTATTTGATTGCTGATCAAGGAGATAGGTCTACAAAAATGTCATATTAAGGATAAAAATCCTGATACACATCCTTTGACATGCAAATCATAAAATTAAACCACATGAATGTCTACCGAAAAATTATGTCACATACTGATCAAGAAATCAAGTGACGTGGTGATTGCACGAAACATATTCTCTAGGATTGTCAATACTGACGGGATTCAACTATTGTTCCTCTCACAATCTCCACGCTGCAGCTAGCATCTAGGAAATTTTATCACATTATTGTGTTGATATTGGGACATGTGTAGTACATGTTGGAAGAATATTGATTTAGCAAAAATCCTAATTTTATTGCTTGCATTGTTCCTCCCATTTTTAAGCTTATTTGGCTTGTCACCAGAGCGATATGACCATGATTCAAAAAAACAATTATGTGAATATTTGTGAAAATTATACTCTAATGAAAAAACACAAAGCAAAATGCATATATAAGAAATCCATACAATTTGCGTTTATAAACTATATTAATACATTCACTCATAAATAAATCACACATGGGTATGAGTATGACTATGTTAAACAACAATCAGGATAGACCAATGTTTGCACATATGGGTAAGAACCAATACACGGAAGCACGGGAGAACCACCACAAATGATTTCTCTCTGATGGAAGCAACGAGCTCCAGACTTGAGATTACATCGAAAAAGATATCCTGCTTCAGAAACATCAATGAGGAGCTCTTTGTCTTTGACGAAGACTGCGACACCTCCAACCCAACGGTCCTCAAGCCGACCAAATTGGACAGAACATCAAGTCAAATCAAAATAATTAATTGAATATCTCTTGACCCAACATTTTTCCATGATCCATACATCAACATTGTTATTGTCGGCGACCCAAAGTCCAAGCTTCCCATTGAAATCCACCAAGCTGCCTACAATGTTAAGTAGCTTATCCGACGGCGGCAAAGAAAGCAAACTATATACCTCTGACTCTGTATCAAAGGTCATAATTGTGCTGAGTTGTTTACAATGGGATTGCTCTTTAAATGCTAGCCAAAAAATACATCCATTGAGATCTAGGGACTTGTGATATTTGGAGTGTGGGAGGCAGCAAGGGATGGGCCAAGGGAGGTGTCTCCAGGACTGTTCGTCGACAACCAGCACGGAAGTCATGACCACGATCTTGTTTGTACCATATATGATACGGTATTTGGATGTGGAATGGTGGAAGTAGAAGCCCAAGAATATGCCCATGCCCCGGGTAAAAGAGATGGAGTAGCCTGTCAGGGGATTGATTATGTATTCGTCATAAAAGATAGAAATGTACAGGAGTCCGTCGCATGAGGCTATTACTTCGTGATATCTCATCCCATGCAACTTGCTGAGAGTGATACCTAAGTCAGTGTTGGAGTCCACAGAAGCCAAATAATTTCCCTCACTTGATGTATTTAATCCTTCGACGATGAGTGATTGGTTTGCGAAACGATTGTGTTCGGTGTGGGCTCTAATGAAGGGGAGATTAGTGGTGATGGACAGCCATGACTTACAGATGCACCGGAATCTTCCCACTGATCTCGCCGGCAGTTTCACAAGAATCTCGGGGATCACATCATCCGGGATAATAATATTTTTCTTTAGTGGATGCATCGAGATTATTGCTATTTTGTCCCTGTTTACTGATTTCCTCTTCATAATCATATACTTCGTCATCTGTTTCATCCTTCTTCCCTGTTTTATTCTCTTTCTCTTATCTGCATGTCGCATCAAAATAGTCTTCAGTTTGACTGTAAAAGCCTTGTTCATCTCGATGAAATTTGAATTCCTTACCCTGCCAATTAGTATAGGAAAAAAAACTTCAGCAAGGTATAATAAAAATAAATGCTTCGATATATCCACATATCAATGGATATAGCAAACATAGCAGTCATCGTTAGAATAGATGTTAGTGAAATTAGGCAAATAATATAATATTTTTCACAAGTAAATAAAAAGCTTCATTAGATCAATATATTAATTTTACCGAACATCTTCAAAAGAAAAGTCCCTACTATACCAATCAAATGTTGAAATATTCAATTTATCATTTATTTGTTGCACTAAAATCATCAAAAAAATGATGAAATTGAAAATTGTCAACCAATACATCTCTTTAAAAGTAAATTGCGAACGAAAAAACTTGTTGAACAAACAAAAAAGGAACATCTAATGCCACAAACTTACTGAAAGAACAAAACAGAAGAATAAAAAAATGTTCAATATTCATATAATCATATGCAGAATGATAGTCATTTCTTTACTAGCAGGAATGATAGTAAGGCGACAATGGAATCAATAAGAACAGCCAACTCACTGATGTTGAAGACAAAATTTGACTTCAACAAATGTTCGCAAAATAGGGGCGTAGCCGACACCTACTTGGCCCAAGCTCCGACCTCCGACTGGTCGTGAAGGACTAGAAAACTGGCCCAAAGCCGCAGCAGGGAGGTCCCACCGCTTACCCGGAAGATCACTGAGAGCTTCCCCTCCAAAGCTAAAAGCTGGGCTTGAAGCTCCTCAGAAAGCACAAAAGATGATGACACAAATCCCCGGGAGTGAAAAAAGTGTGCCTCTGAAGAACCCATATGAGCCAATTTATAGATTTCTGAAACTGAGCTGTCAATAACCAAACTGTACTGGTCTAAAATTACCAGGGTACCCCTGGCTGGGTCTGCCAACAGCCAAGCTCCGCTGTTCTGAGGAGCTATATGCAGACCACTAAGTGTAAAATGGTAAAAAAGCCTGAGGTAGAAGAGTAAAAACCCCCGTTGACATGGAAATATGAAAACGACCTCTTTTCTTCCTGGCGAGTGGAAGAGCACCTATTGGCGAGACGGACCCCTCTACCCATCTCGCCGGAATCCTTTGTCACGAGGTCATCTCGCCGCGGGAGGTCTTCTCGCGCCCCTAGGCGGGAAGTCTCGCTTATTGTAGGGACCGTTCAACTCGCCACATGCGAGTGGACCCCCATGACCCCACTCGCCTATCTATCCTTCTCGCCTGCCCCGAGTATCCGCATCTGGAGGGTCTCTCGCGAGCCCGAGGTTGTACACGTCGCTTATTGTAGGGACCGTTCAACTCGCCACACGCGAGTGGACCGCAATGGCCCCACTCGCCTATCTATCCTTCTCGCCTGCCCCGAGTATCCGCATCTGGAGAGTCTCTCGCGAGCCCGAGGTTGTACAACTGACCTTTTAATAAGTCATTTCCTTCTCATGATGAATGTCACAAGTCTACTGGTGTTATTTTCAATCTTTTTTTATCTTCCCATACAAGCATTGAGACTAATGAAAATGCACAGATGAACTGGACAATAATCTGACAACTAACTTGCATAAATGAGAGTTATAAAATTGCATAACTCACAACTTGCAATGCGATAATCACAATTAAGCAAGATTTCTAGTATGAAACAAGCATTACATATATGAGAAAGCTATAAAGCAAATACTCAAGCGAAACAAGTTCTACAAGTTGCAAGGGGTTTGGAACAATGATTACAAACTAATATTGTCCAAAATAATGAATTTATAAAAGAATTCAGCATAATGAAATTATAATCATTCAATAAACTTACAATGAATATAAATTAGAAGGTTTGGTGGATGCTCGGTGAGGTGCCCGTAGTTGGACGGACCATGGATTGCTGAATTTGGACTCCAGGAGGGGAACAGGTGAGAATTCCAGTGGCTGGAATTGAATTCCAGAAGCAGGTTTGGTCCTGATTTACAGTTATGGACAAAATTGGACATCCACGGGCTGGCCGGTGATGTGGGGGAGGGGAATTTGGGGCTTGGGAGTTTATATTAGGGAAGTGGGAATGAGGGAGGGAGCGGGGGAAACTGCTGGTGGGGCTTAGTTGCATGTATGGAGTAGGGAATTGATTATGGATAACTGTAGAATTGGGAAGTAGCAACATCAAAGAATAAAACGATTTATAAAAAGAAATAGCAATGCTTGTCTTCCTCCCTTTTTATCTTCGTGAGGAAAACCAAAAGTCTGCATCTTGTTTTGTTTGCAGAAATAGAGGAAAACACAAGCAAAACACAATTGTGTGAAATGGAGGAGAATGCTATAGACCAGATAAGAAGAACCGAATTAATACATTGAAGATAAAAAAACGAGAATCACACGCAGATAAAATAACCTTGACCCCAATTTCCACTATGTCGTTCCCGTTTTTGTAGAATCTGTGCCACATATCGTAATCAAGTAGCACCTGGACTGAGATTTAGGAATGAGAACAGATATGAAAATTTCGCTCTACCTGTGTGCACCTTCAATGTCCTAGATATTTTTAACCTCATGTCTAACTGCTTTTGATCTCTTCCAAGCCAAAATCCATGATCACTCCACCAAAGACAGACACGGATGAGATAATTGTTGATGACCCACAGTCTAAACTCTCTGTTGAAATCCACTGGGTATCTTCCGATGTTACATAGCTCATTCGATGGAGGTAGAGAAATCAAACTATAACACTGCTTTTTCCATCAATGGTAGTGACGGTGAAGAGTTGTGCAAATTGAAATCCCATGTGTTGAATTCCAATTTATATTTGGAGATGCTTGAGTAGAACTCAAGATCTGAAGGCTGCATGTTGTGTTGATGCCAAAAGTGCTACCAAGTCACAATATTCGAACTAAATGAGGGTGAGAGATAGTTGTTGAGTGGACGGTTACTTTGAGTCACAAATGAATAAGTGAGAAGAAAGGGGAGGGGGAGATTGCCACGAGTAGGAAAAAAGCCCGTGGTCAGAAGCTCGCAGTTAGAAAATGTCTCACTGCTAGAAAGAGGAGGTCGCCCAGGTCATCGCGGTCACAAAAATCAAGACCGCAGTTTCTGGCCGCTTGCACTTGTCCCCTCTAGTCTGGATCTAACCACTATTTATAAGAATCAGAGGCTGCCTGGATGAGCAATCTTAGGAATCTCGGGAAGCCCGAAAAGGTAGTCACCGTGATCAGAAAGGGGATGATAGCGGTCACAAAAGGGCTGATCGCAAACTCTAAGAGGGGAAGTCACTGCAGTCGCCACAGTCAGAAAAGTCCTGACCGCGGTCAAAGAAGGGCTGACTGCAACCTCTAAGAGGTGTAGTCATTACGGTCACGACGATCAGAACAGTCTTGACCGTGGTCACAAAAGGGCTGACCACGACCTCTAAGAGGGGCAGTCACTGCCGTCATCGCGTCCAGAAAAGGCTTCAACGCGGTCACAGGTGGGATGACCGCGACCTCTAAGAAGGGCAACACTGCGGTCACCACGGTCAGAAAAAGGCCCGACCGCTGCCATAGAAGGGTCGATCGCAACCTCTAAGAGGGGCGGACAGGAAAGGGTTGACCGCGACGAGCTCTACAGTCATGGAAAAAAGCTACCATCGTAGAGGTGATTGTGGACTTAGGGGTAAACAGTTACATAGTTGTGGCTAGCTCATAGTCGACCCTCGTTTTCCTCTAATTTATATTTGGTTGCAGGACCTGGAGCGAGCGTGGGGAGGGGGGACCCACATAGGGCCCAGTGTGGGCGGGCGCCCACACTGATTTGAAAAAAAATATTGCTTTTGAATAGTAAAAAACATATTTTTTATTTGTTTGATTTTAAAAATATATATAATATTATTAACAAAATATACATTTTTGTCTCTTTGGTAAGTTGGTAAAGTTTTTAGCATTTTATTATGTGGTCATGAGTTCAATTCCTATGCAAGACACATTTATTCATCTTTTTACTTTTTATTCATTACTCATATATTTTTCTTTTTATTTCATATTCATTAAACAATTATTTTTTATTTATTTCACATGTATCTATCATTTTATTTTTTAAGGGTGACACATTTATGACACATTTATTTACCATTTTATTTCGGTACGACATATCTATTTATTATTTTTAAATTTATAAATATAATTCAAATTTATAATAACTTAAAATTTATTATTTTAATTACTTACAATTATGTATATCTAACGAGCTGTATTTATTATTTTATTTTCTATGTATGACATTTATTTAGTATTTTTAAAATTTTATGAATGTTTAACAATTATCAAGTATTGATTGATATTTTAATATAATATAGACATATTTATTTATATTTATAATTTTATTTTATTTTTAAAAAATATACACGGCCCACATTGAGAATATTCTCTGCATCCGTCACTGAACGTGGGTGCCCTCTAACATGCATAAAGTTTAAAAATAAAAGAAAGCTTCATGGAGTGTTTTAGTTTACTTATATATATTTCATTTTACGTAGATCCGGTCTACAAGCAAAAGTTTCATTTTTGTGTACTATTTATGCATTTTTATTTGAACAAAATTGATGTAAGCAAAAAAAAAAAAACAAGCGACTTTATTTTTTTTCTTATTGATTAGCGATGAATATTCCTATTCTAAGATTTAAATATTATCCGCTTTCACTAATTGACAAAATTAAACTTTGAGATGACTATTGCAGTAGTTTTAATTTTGTGTTATCTTTTAGTCTTTAGCTTGTACATATAGTAAATTGTGGGGTTTCCGGCAGACACATATTATTTTTACATGTGGAGTGTTACATTACAGCTCCCATAACCATCCCTTCATCTTCTACAGTGTGGGAATTTATGAGGAGTAACTCATTTGAATTTTCAACAAGTAAGGGGTCAGTCAAGAATCTCTTTGACCAAGGTTGACTCCATATTGATGTGGTAGATGACGTGGAGGAGGGAGGAGTTGGTCAAAGTCTTCTCAAGCCATGAGAGTCAACGGTGAGTCAAAGTGAGGCTTGGATGAATCCATTCACGCATTTTAACCGTAGGCTTGACCAAGGCTCAGGTTGACTCACTTAGGTTCACTGGGTCAGGTCAACTCACATTGACAACCTAAAGTAGCCTGGATCACATTGGTCACCTCATAGGGTGCACCTAAACCCTAAATTAAGCGTACCCATCTAAGCCCGACCAAATTCACGTTCGATCCGATCAAAGCTGGGCTCATTATTATTAGGCTTGTTTAAGATTAATTTGAATTTCGAATTAAATAGGCTTCCGAAGTCCAACGCTCGTCTCTCTCTCTCTCTCTCACTGTTCGCTTCTCTCTCGCTCTCTCTCTCGTGCGCGCAGGATGAAGAGGAAAATTGGGAATGAAGATGAAATCGAGGAAACCGAGGAGGAGGAGGAGGAGGAGGAGGAGGAGGAGGATGAGGGGGATGAGGAGGAGGTGGAGATCAAATGGGCCAAGCATTACGCTTCATGCCATCTGATCCTCCTAGTCGGGGATGGGGATTTCTCCTTTTCTTTGTCCCTAGCGAATACCTTTGGTTCCGCCATAAACATCATTGCCACTTCACTCGACTCGAAAGGTATGCACTGTTTTGATTTCATCAGTTCTTGTTCTTGTTTCTTAGGTCCGTGATTTTTTATATGCGACTCTCAGTTGCGACTCTCAGTTAGGGAGCCGATACCCTGCAACACGATCCACCCACATTTGGAATCCTGCAACTGGGGAAATGACATTCCCCTGGCCCGCAGCACACCACCGCCACTTCGGAACTCTACCGCTTTTATCTTTTTGTATGGCTATAATTATTTCCTTTAAATGTTATATGCCTCTATATATGGGCATGATTGTATCCCTGCAAGTATGCTAAGAAGAATCTCTGAATTACTGCTTCCCCTATTTTTTCGTGCTGTATCTTCTACCTTGATCCCTGCTGGCCCTCTTCCAACCGGAAGACACCAATTCAACCTACCCCGGCACTGTTTCATTACACAGCCCCAACAACGCCCTTTCACTTGTAGCAGAGACATCCGACCCTCTCACAGCCTTCATGGATGCCTGCGCTACTGAATACCGTCGCAATTTCAACCAACTGAAGGCCGCGGCGGAACTCCTCTACGAGCAACACCAAACCTGCATGAACGCTCTCCGTTTGTCCAAATTATTCCTTGTTATGCTAATAATTTGCATATAGATTTTTTTGTTGAACCAAATAATTTCTTGTTTATTAATTTTATTTTGTTTGATTGTGAAATCCTATTTGTCAGCCAAGTTATTCAAAAGATATCAAAATGCCAGAAAGAATCTTAGGAGGCTCGAGCAAATGGGGGCGACAATTATACATGAAGTTGATGCTAGACAAATGAGGGTACATCCAATTCTAAGGAGAAGAAAGTTCGATAGAATTGTATACAATTTCCCACATGCTGGATTCAAGGGTCCCGAAGATTCCATAAAGATGATTAAGTATGTAGTATCCCATGTCATTCTTAATACATGTATACACTTATTTACAAAGTTCTGTGTAGTTATGGATTTTTTTTTAAAAAAATTTATGTTAATTTTCCTCAATTTTAGTGTAAGATTAAGCTTTTAGGGTAGTCCATTTTTTCAATGTAGTTCTTAAACTTCTCTTGATATCTTTAGCTAATAATGATGATAAATTTTATGAGAAACTGATGCTCTTTAGCTAGTGTTTATATGATTCAAAAATATACCTAACATTTCTAATCATAGTTAAGTCATGACTAATCGTTATGATATAAAGTATTTTAATCATTTTTTTGATGCGTTGTGTTGATGTTCATTCATGAATATATAATTAGTGTTCTTCTCAGATTAATTTATGTAAGATGATCTAATTTCCATTTAGAATGTTGTAAATTCCATGCAAGGGATATATTGTCTTGGTTATGTGAAAAATAGTATAGATTGAACCTAAAGATTCATTCAAAGTAAATAAAAAAATTTAATCGAATTTCTAAAGCTTGAACATAAATGTTTATGTCAAATTGGGGCTTTTAGGTTTTAAGATATAAATGGTTAAATTTATTTTATTTTGTGAGATCTGTTGATGCACGTGCATGCATCAATGCCTTTCAGGAATCACATAATCAATCTACCAAGAACTATGCAATAGAGAAATAAGGAATCTATTAAACTTTTATTGGGATTGATTGTGCTAATATTTTTGATATGACATTTATTGTATGACTAATTTTATGAATTCTCTGGTTCATATTTTATGTATTTTTAAAAACTGTTCTGATTCCATTGGATTAGAATTTTTTCTTCAGACATTTAAATTTTTGTGAGTTTTATTGACCTTGTGCCGAAAGGGTTCCGCTTAATAATAGATCCTTCAAATTTATTAAGAGTATTTATGCTTGAGGGATTATAAGAGTTGAGGGCTCACGCCATTCAACAAAATTTTGAAGCTCATCAATTGCCTTCTATTTTTTATTGGGAAAATTTACCAAAGGGATGCAAGAATGGAGGCTTAGATGCAAGTGATCCAAGGTAAGCTGTAGGAGATGAGTCTGCGGTTCTTCGCTTGATAATCAAACCAACTATTACTCATAAAAATCATAAAGAGAGAAGGCTTACTCAAAAATCATCTAAGACTTACTCAAGCATGAGGATGAAGACAACAGGTAAAAAAGATGCAAGAACTTAATTTAGGGGGTTTGAAATTCAAAAGATGAAGAAGTCAAAAACTCTAAAGGAGCACGATGACAGACTTCTAAGCATTGTCAATAGGGCAACACTATTTAGAGGAGGTTCAACAGGCGGCATGAAAGAAAATTGATCACTTGAATGAATACATGAGACACCAACGATAAAGCTCAGCTTTAGAGTGTGTGAAATGTCCCAAAGTGGGAAACAATAATCAGGTGGATCAACATATTAGGTATCTAAGAGCTCATGAAGAGCGTGATGGGCAACAAGGTAGGATATGAAAATATCGAGTTCCCTTAAGCACATGTGAAGCAAACTCTACATATTCAATTTGCGCTCAAAGTTTTCGCTCATGGGGGAAATCAACGATATGACTTGAAGATACTTCAATGATTTAGTGACGTGTTGCTTACATGTATCTCATTCTTAAAAGGAAGTCGTGGCTCATTGGGAGACTCATTTGAGGTCCATCAACAAATTCATGAATGACTGAATGATACTCTGGATGAGTATCATTAACAGAGACATTACCCTTAGATACAGGTGAGTCAGCTACTACAAAGTCAACATTTGACTCTTGATTCTCGTTCATTATGGGACTCGGGAAAATGACTGGAGTTGGAGTGGAAAGAACATATAGTCAATAATGGATTTGTGGGTGGATTGTTGACGAAAGATTTTATGGTTGAGATACCAGCTAGTTCTAGGCCAAGAGTAAGACGAGGCCATCCCACAACTCTGAACTTGCTAGGTTGCTTATGATCGATTTCCATCAGTTCCATAAGTTCTAGATTAAAATTAATCTCATCATTAAGTGCTAGGAAAATCATTGGACACTGGACCTTACTGGAATGGGAAACTCTGTGAAAGGGTTTTTCCCAACACTTTATATCTGGACTCCCGACTATCGTGTCTATAGGGCCATGAGTAGACATGAGAGTGCTCTTTGGCTGGGGAGGACTCCTTATGATAGCCTGGGTTAAGATGCAAGTCAATTGATTAGATATTTCAACTTGCCCTCCATAACTATCTATCCTTGAGATCTTCTATTGTTAGTTGTGTATTATTAACTGAGACATTGCCCTTACAGTCTGGCGTGTCAGCTTATACAAGGTCAGTGCTAGACTCTTGACTCTTGTTCATGGTGAGACTTGAGGGAAAATGACTAGAGTTGGAGTGGAAAGAACATGAGTCAAGAATGGATTTGTGGGTGGAGTGCTGAAGAAAGATTTTATGGTTAAGACACCAGCTAGTCCTAGGCCGTGAGTAAGAAGAGGGTATCCCACAACTCCGAGCTTGCTAGGTTGCTTATGATTGCTCTCCATCGGTTCCATAAGTTCTAAATTAGAATCAATCTCATTATCAAGTGTCAGGCAAATCATTGGACATTGAACCTTACTGGAATGGGAAAATCTATATACGAACACCTATCTTTCATGTCTATAGGGACTTAAGTAGTCATGCGAGTGTTCTTCAGATGGGGAGGACTTCTTATGATGGCCTGGGTCAAGATGCCTATCGACTCAACTAACACTAGATGATCTCAAGTATAGCTAATAATGGAAGGCAAGTTGAAATATCTAATCAATAAACTTTTAGCGGTAGATAATCAGCTCTCGACGAATCTTTATCAAGGCTTTGAGAGAGCTCCTAATACCCAACTGAGCTGCAACTCAGTCTTTTATGTTGTATTGTTCCGTCTTTCTGATGCTAAGGTTTCATGTGTGTTTTATGCCTATATGCACGTGTTATACACGTGAGGGGTAGTGTTTGAGACAAATGCGACTCAGATGATATTTCCTGATTTTTCGCCTTCGCTCCACACGACCTCTAGGTTTTTTGTCGTCTGTTATTATGCGTCTCCCCATATTTCTTTCGATTGATCGTGCGTTGGGATGCGACTGATGTTGGTGTTCTAATCTCAGCGGTTGTGTCGCTTGGGACTGTGTCTTTCGATTGGCCACATACCGTTTGTTCTCTATCACATGTTGTGTCTGTAGGTGATGATTGATTGACCTTCCTATCCCGCGGGTTGTATTTTGTGAGAGTATCCCCGGTCACCCGTATGTTGATTTCTTTCCATCAAGTCCACGTCGTGTGTGGGTCCTGCATCATTTGCGGGTCAGCATCGTGTGTGGCTATGTCCCCGACTTGATTTTCCGGTTTGGATTTTCCCTTGTGGCTCGTCTGTTGTTTTGTCCCTCATCGACTACCTCCATTGCCGTTATATTTGATGTATCCAAACTAAAAGGTCCCCCTTCAGCTTGAGGGGGAGTGTTGGAGTTTATGAATTTATAAGTTTATATTTGTGGTGAGTGGGTTTAGTTCCACATCTTGTGTTAAAATTTGTGAGTCCTTTGTAATGTTATAAATAGCCCTATATGAATGAATAATATTAAGCAAGTATTTTCTATTCCATTCAACAATATTCATACAACTTTGTAGGCCTAATAGCGATTTTATAAAATTCAGAATATGATTGACCGATGGTGCACGCAATCATAAGCAAGTACAAGAAAGTTTTAGGTTTAACTGGTTACAATAAATAGCTTGTCAATTTGTTATAATTTCCAAGAAGGGCAAAACATATTCCTTTGTTTGCTACAATGACAATGAAATTTTAGGAACCCAAGATAAGAATTTAGTCACTGGGAGATGGCTAATTGAGGAAGATGATATAAATTGAATTTTTGTTGCCTTCTCCAGATCCTTGATGTTAATCAATGGTAGAGGGGTGAACTCTTGACCTTGTCTGTCTAGCAGGAAGATGAATTGGTTTCCTGTAGCCGTGGGAGGCAGTGGATGCAACAAGGAAATTTATGCTGACATGTAGGGATGCTAGAGAAAAAGCAGAAGTCTCAAATGGAAACTAATTAATTCATTGATTTCCTTCGATACTCCACAAGAGGTAACTCTTACAAAAAACTAACTCAGAGATATATGCAACAAATAATTTGACACGGGCCAAAAATAACTTGGCAAGCACAATCTGAAAAATAACTAACATTAAATATTGAAATAAAAAATTGCTCATGCATTCCACATTACTGGGTTTTCCTTGCTTCCTTCGGTAGGCCTTGCCCTAAAGTGTGTCTATAACAATACTCTCTTTGCCTACATCAAGTTTGTCTTGAAGGTTGAGGGAAGGATACACTTTCTCACTATGTTGCATGGGGATGGGATATGCGATACAATACGATAAGGATATGAGAAACATGATATTCAAAGAATATAGTATACAAAATACTTTTTAAATTTTAAATTATAGAAATACAAGCAGTCGTGCATGGGGTTCCCCCATGCCTCGGCTCGATAGTACACCGATCATTCGCTATCCCCGTAATTTTTTTAGCTTGCCAAATTAAAAGTTGAAGAGATAAGAACAGGTTAAAAAAACACAAATTAAGCTCAATTAAAGGATTGTAAATTTATAATAAAAATAGGGATAAGATCGAAAAGATGAATGCTTCACCAAGTAATATTTTCACTTATATATAGTATAGATAAGTACACATTAATATACAGACACGTAACATCCATATCTTCAATTTTTTTTTCATTATTATGTCACACATCATATATTAGATGAAAACAGACATGTATGTTATATAGCACGGGGACAAAAATAAGATACGACATACGATACAAAACGAATATGAAAAACATGATTTAAAAAAAATAAGGATACAGAAACATTTTTTTAAAAATTATTTTAATATAAGTATTAATTAATATATAAAAAAGTCAACTAATAAACAATTTAGGAATGCAAGTAAACAGGAGCCCAAAGGAATAATACCATATTAAAAAACCTCAGACTCAAAATAATCTTAATTCATGCATAGATTTAAGTAGAGAAAAAATTACCCAGATTTAAGCCTGATAAATATTCAAACTAAGAAACCGTGAATGAAAGATCCAAGGAAAACATAAGAACATTTCAAGCAAAAACCATTAGGTCGACATCAATACATAGCCCAAACAGTAATAGGAAAACAACATTATAAAAGGTTATACTCATCAGTACATCAGTTGATATTATGCTCTATCTATAACAAGGAAAACATCCCAAACAATAACAAAAAAATAGTAACAAATGTGGCAGGAATCACTTAACCAACAGTAGATAGTATGCAACAAAAGAAGAAGAAGAAATAAAATGCGGAGGAGAATTCAGTCAACTCGCCAAAGAGGAGGGTTGCAGCGGGATGCGGGAGATGCAAGAGGCTTTTGACACAGAGAGAGGAGAACTTCGGGACGAGCGTGATGCGGGAGATGCCAGAGGCTTTCGACGCAAAAATGCCGAAGAGCTTCGACGCAGAGATGACAGATAACTTTAACACGGAGCTTCAACGGATGCGGGACACCTTCGGGACACACAAAAGTTCTTTTCGTAAACCTAAACGCCGCGTGAATTGAATAGGCCGCGTGAAATGAAATGAATAAGCCACGGGAAGGGTCCGCACGGGAATCGCGTATCCCGCTTGCAGGAAACGCGACTCCGAAATTAATTTCTCTTTTTTTATTTTAAAATTATGTTTCCATGCATTTTGAATACGTGTTTCCGTGCGTTTTCTGTATCCGATACACGTTCGAGACGATACGCAGAACAATTTTATGTATCCGTGCTTCGTAGCTTATATGTCACAAAAACATGTCATATCCTAAATAGAAGTCATGAATTAAAAGTATGAAATTAATAAAATCCCACCACTTGTAATTCTACACTTTTTCTTTCACATGTTCTCCACGTCACAATTGCAAGACACTTATTTTCTGGGTATTTTTGAGCCCGCTCAGGCGTATCCTGTAATATATGAAAGTAATTGTGAGTATCCAAATTTTTTATATCTAATTTTTTTAAAAAAAATTTCTTGAGTTTCGGGGACCGGTTTCCTAGAGTTTTCGCGAGATTCCTAACTCCGAAATGTTTCGGATAAGAATTGTAAGGTTGTTGTAAGTATCCTTGCTTCATAGATTTCTGATTCCCATCATTCAAATCTTCCACAAACTCCTCTACCTCTTCAACTTCCAACCAAACAAACTTTTTCCAATGATGACCTACTCTGTAGACATCATAACAATAGAAACATAGACTTTTAGCCTATGTGACCCTCATTTCTGCCCAAGATAACTGCTTGATAAAAGTTGGCTGTATAAGTGGCGGGGGAGGTTATTGTCATCAAATGGACGTAGTTCATGTGGTGAGTTAGAGTTTCCTTGTTAATATTTTTATAATCGCTCCTTATTTAATTAGAGTAGTCAGTCACCAATTCATGCAAAACTCATAGCTTGCAACCCACGGAGAATATTACAACTTGTTGTTCTAGTAACACATTATTGTCAAGAGCCAACTATTATGCGCCTCAGGCGTAGTTATCAAATCACTTTTATTTATATTAAATGATGAGTCATTATGAGAGTGTTAGGTATCATTAATATCATGTAAGCCTATTTAAAAGCATGAGATGTTTGAATGAAGCAAATATTGAGTCTATTTTCTTATCCTGCATGAGATTGTGGTAGCTTTCTTTCTCCCAAGCACATCCCTCTTAGGTAGCCGTGGTTCTGGATCCATAGTATTCTCCTCAATCATATCCACCTTCGACCACCCTCCGACAAAGCGACCAATGCTCTACGGATTTTCCCGTGACAATTTGGTATCAAAGCCATATTTCGTCTAACTCAGAGGGCATTTATTAATCTTCTTACAGCTGTAGCACAAAGATTAGTCATCCAACACACATTTCCTCACGCCAGAACGTTGTAGCCTGCCCTCATTCTTCCCAATGAGTTAAACTGAACTCTCTAACAGAATTCTCCCGGCCATAGTTTCGTTTAGTGCATGCTCACAACAATGCTACCATCTTCTTCTTAGGAGGAAACAACGCTCCAACCCGTAGAAACCCATCGACTCTCTGGAAAAGCTCTCTTAGTTGTGGTTTCATTCCGCACATCGTCGTATTACGAACGTTTTCTTCCCAGGAGGAAAGGACGCTCCAGCCCTTAACAACCCCGTCGCCACTAACAGAGCTCTCTCAACCCTCCTTTAGCTCCATCATTATCAAGACCAGTGACAACCTACGCGTTCTTGCTACTTCACCATCAAAGGATTTTCATCATCACCCAGTGCCTTTTCGAACCCCATTACCTGCATGCGTGTTGTCCTGCTACCCCCATCCAACCCTGCAAAAACTTTTGTGTGTGCGTGAAGCTTCATTGAGCCACATGTAATCGTCTTGTCAACTCCTGATAACAAGCCTGTTCTGTGCATGTTCAAAATCAGTTATGCTCTCATCGCGCCCCACATAAGTTGCTTTTTATAATCTCAAGACCCGCACAATAGTCCTCATCGAGCCACACCATTATTGAGCCCTTGGTGCTATTTTCCAAACTGTTTTAGTTAGTTAACATGGTTGTGCAATACCGTACTTGTCGAGTGGAATCAGTAGAACAACAGGTAGAAGGGGCAGAATATTTTGGAAGAGGGGTAAGTGCGGCCAGGAGGACTAGTGCACTCGCCAACCATGGGCAAGTGTACCCCTAGCTGCTCGCACCTGACTCCGGATTCGGGCGAGTGCGAGTACCCAGCCTCACCGGGTACTCGCCACCCCCGGGCGAGCACACCTCAAGTGGTATGTACTCTTCCCTGGGGGTGACACATTTTTCCAGGGAATCTCATTTTGGCCTGCAATTAGCCTTACCAAACAACGGGATTCTGCTGTTGGCAGACCAATTTGAGATGCAATTAGTAATACCAAAAATTGTGATTCTGCTATCCGCAAACCATTTTCAAAAAAACTATAAATAGACCTACAAAGGCACCTTTGGAGAGAAGCTTTTTGCTTCTCTCCTTTAGCTGGTTCTGGTTGGTGAGAGCTCCAACACTCTGTTCACCCAGGTTTTCGGATTGACATTTTGGTGCTCTCAAGTGCGCTCCAGGGTGCCAAACTCAGCTTTGGTTTGGTAGGGAAAGCTCTCTTTGATTTTCCGGGTTTGTGGCAGGACCTCGTCGCTGCAGCCCACGAGATCTTTTTCTAGTTATTCACCTCTGTGAGTGAGGTTCTTTGCTCTGAATGCCCGTCCTAGTGTCCCTACTTAGGAGAAGTAAGAGCCCATCCTTCCTCGACTCGATTTTTGTTTTCTTTTTCGCTGCCTCCGCTGTTTCCTCCACTTCTTCCTCGCCTTCTGCATCCAGATCAAGACCGACATCATTCGGAAAACGCATGACAGGTTACCCCCCCCAACGCTGCCCTGCATCCTCACGCGGCGAGATCGTCCTCTCGCCGCCGCTTCGTTGACGACATCGCTTCGCGCGTCAATCCCGCGACTTCTCCAACGCCTCTGCTTCCTCCTCTGCTGCAGGGAGCCTCGTCCAGTACTGCCATCATCTTCCCGCTCATAGGCAATCAGTCCCATCTGCTTCCCGATCCCTGGCGCTCAGTCCGTTGTTCTCCCCAAATCACACGCCTTTTCCATCGTGTCTTCCTGCACAAGCCTGTCCCCTCTTTTTATTATTATTACATTACATCTCATCCTGCACAAGCCTGTCCCCTCTTTTTAATTATCTTACACGCCACCTACTTTATTTCTTATCCTACTTTAACTATATTCCTTCTCACCTACTTTATTTCTTATCCCGTGTGCCCCACACAAGTTCTCCTTTTTTTTTCCAGCATCCACCCTCTTCCCTTTTATTTTATTTCCCTTCTGACATTATATGGAGATTCCACTTCGTGACGCGGACGAAGTCACCCTTTGTTTGGCGTTGTGGAACATGTTGACGTCTTTTCAAGCTTCCACCTCTCATCTCAACGCTACCCTCGACAAATTGGTGACTTCCGAACACTTTGGCTTTCCTCCTCTTCCTGTGTCGGAGCCCTCCAAGCCCGCACAGCTTGTGCCTCCATCACCGCCGCTACCGGTGCCACCACTGATCTCCGTCGTTCATGACGTATCGCCACCGTCGCCTCCGCCGCCGTCGTCGCAGCCGCCGCCACAGCCTCCGTCGCCGCCGCCGCCGCCGCCACCGTCGCCACCGCCGTTGCAGCCTCCACCGCCGCCGCCGCCGCCGCCGCCACCACCGCCGCCGCCGCCGCCGCCTCTGTCGGCACTTCCTCTGCTAGACCAGCCAAACCCAATGCATCAGCCGATCGTTTTTTCGACAGCGCCGCCGCTACACCTTGCGGCCAATTCCCCCTGCGACACGCTACAAGGCACTATTTTGGCGCGAGATCAAGGAGCCAGAGGAGCCGCACATCCTACTGGAGTTTGAGATTGAGGACAAACTCAAATTGAAGGACGGGTGGAGTGTTATGTATCCGCCGTCAGTTATCTTATTATCATATGTATTGATTCATATTAGTAATTAGTGGACTCGTCGTAATGTTTTAGTGTTTTAATATTTTATGCATCTTATGTAATCACGGGTATGCCACCCGAGGTCTTATAAATCGGTCTTGTCTTGTATTTGGGAAGGTAAGCAATGAATGAATGAAGTTTCTTTTATCTCTCTAACTTCCTCTCCCTCTCTCTCTAAATTCTTCTCTCCTTCCTCCACCCTCTAGGGTTTTCTTCCTCTCTCATCCCTCCTCCACCATTCTAGGGCTTGACCCTTGTATCTCTGCCCCCGACAACCCTTCAACGAAGCACGCCCGTAACAGTAACATTGGACCACTCATTAAAATTAGAACATAAATCTCCTTTGATCATTAAACATGCATGCACAATATCCCCATCCTGGTTTGGCCCATTGAATTTGTTTCTTCTAGTATCTGCAAGTGAAATATCATACGCATTTTTAAAAAAGATCAAATATCATATGTAGATGTATAAGAGAATATGAGATTAAAGGATTTCATATTATATTCATAATCTTAGCATTTGTGGAATAATTATTTTTCTCCAACTCATTCAATTCATTTATAGATTTGATTATAAAGATGTGATTAATTAAAGAAGGTGTAGACATAAGGAAAATTGCATTAAAGTTTTCCATATTATATACTGGAGTTAGAGAATAGTTGAGGATGACAATTCACATAGCTATTTGGGAGCGTTTACACAAGCAAGGGCACCATATAAAGTCTTTTGGTTTTTGACCTAAAATTCAGAGAACTCGTTCTGATACCACTTGTTGGATCATCAGGAACCTTAGAGTGGGTTGAATGAAATCTTATCAGGAACCCTAAAGAGAATGATCACAAAAGTAGATACACAATTTTATGATGAATAAGTAAAACAATATATTGCACATATATAATTGTTCGAGATCTTGTAACGCCAAGATCGATGCTACAAGAAAATAGTTTATTGTCCAGGGCAAATTCCCCTGACAAAAAGTCCAAAATCGTGGTTGAAGAGATTTTGCCACGGTCTAGCTACGAGAAAATTTTGTGGTTAAAGTCGGCGTGGCTAAAAGTTTTAAACCACAGATTGGTCGTGGCAAATAGTATTGGACACAAAAAATCTACCGTGGCTAATACATTGACAGAAATTGTGGTTAGTGTTGTCCGCAAGCCATGACCATGTGTTAAACATACCATCTCCTCAAGAAAACCCAATTCATTCCTAAGAATGCTAAACATACCACCAATCCACTGCAAGCGATACACGAAAAGTCATCTTATTAAGATCAGGAAGAATCCTACAGCAAAGAAAATAAATAGTATTCTTTACAAGATTTCGAACAAGTTTTCAGTGATAATCAGATTTCTTAATAATCACAATCTAACTAAATGCTATATGAATATCGGAAGCTCTAATTTTACTTTAGCTTGTTTCTTATTTAAGTGCTTGTTGGTGACCGGTTCAAGCATCTGCAACTCACGGTCTTCTCCTTCGGTGGATTCCGAAGAGTTGTGCTCTGCCCTGTCCGCGCCTGCACCTTCCCGTCCAGATCCGCCCCGCCCCGGCCAGTCCCGCCCCGTCTCCGCCCAGCCTAGCCCTCCCTCTCTTCCACCTCTCTCAGCCCTGCACCTTCCCGTCCAGATTCGCCCCGCCCCGGCCAGTCCCGCCCCGTTTCCGCCCAGCCTATCCATCCCTCTCTTCGACCTCTTTCAACCATGCACTGTCCCGTCCAGATTCGCCCCTGTCCTCCCACGTTTTCCCTTCCCAAGCCCCACAACCCACGCTCGGCCCAAACCTAGATCCGCCTCCATAGATCCCGTTCTCCACATTCCCTAATAGCCCTAATCCACCCATCCCCTACCACCCGCAGTACTCCGCGGATCCACCAACACATCAAAAGCATCCCGCCCACGGTACTTCATCCCGAGGCCGAGCCGCCGCATGCACGAGCTAATCAAGGTATATGGCATTTTATTTCTCTCCTTTGGATGCCAGATTTTGAACTATTGCTATGGTTTGGTTGTGGAATCATTATATGCTATTGTATTGAGAAGTTGTTTGACTTGTTGGATCCCTACCGGCGCGCTTAATTGACTCGCGCCTCGCTCGTTGGCATGTTATAAAAGGCTCATACGTTATTAGTTGCTCAAAATTGTAGTTGTCGTGTTCTTAGCCTTTTGTTGAAATTTTATCACTTGCTAGTTGATCTACTTTGATTGCTCTCATGTTTGCACGCGCACGGTCCATTGATCTCATACACCCTAGTTCGCATTGTTAGAGTCCTTTTAAATTTTAGTCGGTCTACCACTGCATCATTTGGTATCAAAGCCAGGTTCGAGTCACATTGCATGCTTCGTAGTGGTAGGTTGTTTCGAGCCCCGATGTCTGATCAAAACGTCACTGATGATCGGGCCACCAGTTCGAATTCGGACATGGCGGCCCCCGAGTTCCAGCGCTTAGTCATCGAGCAGTTCGTCACCCTTAAAAACGAGATTGCTAGGGTCAACACTAGAGTCGATCAGATAGGAGCCCTTAGAGGTCCAGCCCTAGCACCACGTTATGAGGAACCCCTGGAAGACCCACGGGACGCTCCGCCTCCACCTGATCGGCGAGGTAGAGAGCCACCATGTTGGGACCCCGCTCCACGGAGACGGACCCCTGAGCCGGTACATGATTACCGTCGCGACCCCGCACCGAGGGGTAACGCTCGGCCACCCTACGAGCCACGCCTACCACCGGCCCGACACGGACGTGGTCCACCCGCACGACACGAGTACGACTCTGACGATCCACGCGATGAGTATGTGGCACCGCGCCGAGAGCGCACCCCGGTAGAGGACGACCTCATCCGACGCCTTCGAATTGATGCGCCCTCCTTCGACGGTCACCTGGACCCGAAGGCCTTTTGTGACTGGATCCTAGACATGGACCACTTCTTTGATTGATATGAGATGAATGACGAACGGCGAGTTCGGTTCGCTAAAATGAAGCTTCTGGGGCAAGCCAATATGTTCTGGATTAGTGTGGAGAGGTCGCTCGAGCGAGATGGATATTATCCTGTTACCCGATGGGATTAGATGAAGCAAGCCATTGAGGGACAAGTACCTCCCCGCATCATATCGCGATCAACTCCTCGACCAACTCTACGCGTTGCGGCAGGGATCACTTTCCGTTGCCGAGTACATGACACGATTTGATGAGTTAGTAGTGAGAAGTGACATTTTGGAGGAGCCTATTGCGACCGCTTCCCGATTTAGAGAGGGACTTCGAGCTGAGATTCAGATAGAGCTTATACCACACCGCATAGAGACGGTCGAGTAGGTGTTCCAACTCGCACTCGAGTATGAGAACTATCTGCGCCTCACGGGATCAAGGCAGACCACACATCGCTCAGATGCCTCAACCCGCGCCCCCTCAGATGCGAAGGGCAAGGCTATCATTCCGACCGCCCCTAGACCCGGACCCGGATAGTGTTATCGATTCTCGGGCAGGGGGCACATGGCTGCACAGTGTCCTACGAGGAACCTTCTGATGGAGGGTGACGATGAGGCGGGTGTTGAACTTGACGATGCTATAGTGGAAGAAATTACCGCGGGAGTCCAGGACGGTTGGGAGAGCGACACAGAGAGATCGTTAGAGTTGGGAGTCATCCGCCGACTCCTCCACGCACCCCGTACTGAGGAAGATTGACGACGTACCTCGATATTCTACACCTATTTCCAGAGCGCGGGTGGCCCCTGCAAGATCGTCATAGATAGCCGTAGTTGCGTAAATATCGTAGCAAAGAAGGGCTTATAGAGGATGCAGCTTTCTGCCGAACCCCACCCACATCCTTACCGAGTCCTCTGGGTGGACAAGTCGGCCATTCAGGTCACGCCTAAGAGCTTGAAACAGAGATTTGAGGTTGGAGAAGACGATGGTGGCCGAAGATGAAGCTATTGAGAGCTTTTGGAGGGAGAACGGTGGCCGAACAAGCTCTCCAAGGAGGACTGAGGAAAAAGCGGCTGGAGGAAGGTTTTCCCGCTCAAAGGAGCGGAAATGGCAGACTGGATCCTTTGGGCGAATGAGACCCGCGGCTTAAATAGAGAAGTAAGAAATAATGGTCACACACGGTTTGGCGCACGACCGTGTGTTAACCATGCGCTATTAACGCGCAGCAAAAAGCCTGCGAGGAAGGAGCATTGACCCGTGCGTTTTACTCACGCACGGGCGCGTATGCCCGTGCGTGAAGGAAAACGCACGGGTAACCACAGAAAGCAGAAATTTCCGACAAGCAGGTGGAACCTTGCGTTTTACTCGCGCACGGGCACTTATGCCCGTGCGTGAGCAAATTGCACGATTAACCACAGAGCATAATAAATCAAAGCAGGCACAGGAAAACCGTGCGTTTACTTCGCGCACGGTTCCGCAGAAACCGTGCGTGAAGATTATTGAGCTCCACTCGACTCTTTTCCTACTCAACAAAACGCACGATCGTGTACAAGCGTGCACTAAGGAAATGCACGACCTTGCGTTTTCCACAAATCAGAATTCCTGTCTTGGGGAAAACGCACCACCTGCACAGCAAGAACCAAAACTGGAGCACAAGCTCCCAACACCAATACACAACAAATATAACAGCCAGAAAGAGCCATGGGGATCACCATGTGCTTACACCCAACAACAAAATGCGCAATTGCACACCCTCGGGCCAAAGCGATGTATAGTGTGGTCTGCGACCGATCGAAGCAAATATATTCGATTACAGGTTGAAATGCAGTGCACGAGTGAGAAAACATGCCCAGATGAGTCCGAAAAACCCTATAAATATCGGACTCATCACACCACCAGACTTAAACATTTGCTCGTTTCGAGCAAATCATCACTCCGTGGACTAGAAAACAGTTAGCTGACTTAGTAATTTTCAAATAAAGTATTGCGAGAAATCAAATACATCATGGACATAAAAATATAATAGATAAACTTTTTAATTATACTACAGAGTTTAAACTTTTCAACAAGCGTAAATAAATATTGTATCTACTCAAAATTGGAATTCTGGAGAATCGTTCGGTCATGCATTGGAAGAAAATAGGCAGACCACTAAGATGAGCATTGCCAAAGACCGAGGCTCGTGATCACCTCCAAAGAAATCCATCAATGTCGGGGACCATACGCTTGCATGTTCACACTCTCTCCACGACGCTAGCTAGACTCAAGCGTGAATCCGTAGGGCTTTAGGATAATAATGGGGCTTGGGCATATACGTAGGTAACGATGCACAAGGGTAAAAACGACGGCTACGCACAACCCCAAATGAGCTCATACAAACAATTATCCTCGTACCAACAAAAATTGCAGGTGCACCACACCACCAGACTTGAACTTGACAACAAGGGTGTGTGCACCGCCTACCGTCACAGAAATAAAATCACAAATGAAATTTCCAATTACCTTTCTTATTTCTCAACAAACATCTTTTTTTTACATTCTTTTCTTTTCTCTTTTTCCTTTTTTATTTTTATAAAGCAACACATTGAGCACAAAATATCAAGAAAACTACACCACACAACCACATAACAGCACCACAGCAACATCCCAAACACAAGAAGTAACATACTAATAGCTCGAGATAGAGGCGTGCTACTCGGATAGGCTTTTAGGCTTTGGTGATCACGGAGTAGGGCTAAATCAACAGGAGGGATAGACACAACACGGGCTAACAAGGATTACGTTAGGACGGGGTACAAGGCTCAACCGGGCCAAAAAAATGACCTACATCACGCCCACGCTTGACTAACCATGCACCAATGCTTCGAGACTAGCTTGTGGCAAGTTCTTAGCCACCGAGAAAGATGATCCTTCCTCCTGACTCGAGCAAAACGAGTCTAGTGACGGCTACACACATCCCTACACTACCGTTCGATTACACCAGATTCAACATTTTTGAGTAGTACAAACAATATTTACATCTGCAGAAAAAGTATAAATCTACGAGAATAAAAAAAATTAAATCTATACTATTTCTACGCAGGTCATGAGTACTCGATTAGGAGCACTGCACGAGTTTCACAATACTCTATCCTAAAATCCTAAGCCAGCACCGTTATTTTAAAGTTTACACAGCAGAAATACATTTAACTCGAGCCGCGAGCGTGGTTAAGATCGCGCCCATGTGGGTGTAGGTGCACAATGCGGACGTGATTACATGAAAACAAAAAATAAAAATATGTTTTTGGTATGAAAGTGATAGCGATGCATGTGCACAGGTAACTGGCATAACTCTCTCCCACCAGACTTAATCTAAACAACCTAACACAAGATTTGCAATAAAATTAATGAAATACAAGTTGGGGGAGAGGTTAACACATGCTCAACAAATGAGCATACTAAAAGACCGGCGTTAGAGCATGAAGCTAAACCCGCTAAAATTTCCATCACTCCTCCGTGCAAGTGAAGCGCTAACCTGCCAATGAGCTCCAGCAAAACATGTATATATAGTGGCAATATCATATTAAATCTAAGCTATACAATACGTAAAACAATTTTTAAAACAGTAAAATAACTTACAAAACCTACTCCTAGATAAGTACTGGGGTTATTGTACACCCATCACGACTTATTCGGCTAACGAAAAATTCTAGCTAATGAGCCTATGAAACAAAAAAATGCACAGCTAACTGGCCGAATATCCGTGGCGGTAGCGAGAACCGATACAGACATAATGCAGTTACCCCTCTACCTAAATAATAATACCTGCACAAGGCTCATCGTTATCCCAACGTACCCGTGGAGACTCAACCCGCACAGGCTCAGATAAAGAAGGGAGGTCGAGTAATAAATGAGAGGAAGAACTAAAATGTACATAATATGAGAGAGTGATACCGGTATCACTCTCAGCAGGATCCGAGCATAGATCACTGTCGGTGTCATATAGGTCGTATCGGGGGGGATCAGAGAACTCGAGGTCCGCGGTGGTAAGAGGGACCGCCTCGTCTAATAAGGAGGTGTTAACCTCCGCATCAGAAAGAGGATATTCCTCATCCCACCGGGGTGCGTCATAGTGTTCAGAAGATCCACATTCTCCATCGGAGATAGTAAAATCTTCATCCCACTTTGGCGCAACCTCAGAAACCGAATCACCAACAAATACGGCATCATCAGCCGACTCACACAAAGAAGGAGTAGCACGATCAAGCAAAAATTCCGGAGCGGCAAAACTGCTCTCGAAATTCGGCATTGAATGAGCAGACCCCGTCGCAAAATCATCCGCAGTCACCTCCCCGTCGACGGGAACAATCTCTACGTCCCATACAGGAGCGCCCATGTGTTCCTGATCGTCTTTTTGCTGGCTAACCCCAGAGTGATTGTCATCACTCAAGGGAAGCTCGTAAAAAGGGAGCGAGGGACCCATGAGAGATCTGTATGCGGCGAGAGATTATTCGGTAATCTCAACAGGCAAAGAGCGAGCAAGGTGCGTGATGTCAGTGTTTGGGCCCGACAACACCCTGGTAGGCCTGTCCACAGTAGTCCTCCGTATACAGGGGACTGCTGCGCACACACCCACAGAGGGAGAAGGGTTGCACAGACGGGGGCAATCCTTCACCATGTGGCTTATACATTGACATAACAAGCACCTAATACAAGGGGCTCGACATTTAAAACAGCCAAGGCGTTGATGTATCGACGCAAAGTGTCATAGAGACGACACTCAGCAACAAAGTACATCGCGAACAAAAGTATTTTCCGAATGGGTGCTATAAAAACTCAGACTAAAAATAACACGGACCCGCTTTCTATACCAAAAATTAGAAAATGGGCAAAAAGAAATAAACAAAAGAAACGGTAGAAACTAAAATAAAAAGAAAAACAACAATCACAAGACTTCCTATCAGAAAACTCGCACGACAGTGTTCCCCGTCAACGGCGCCAAAAAACTTGATGCACACTTTCGACAAGTGTACCGATCGTAGTCAAGTAATAGATTTGAGGAGTTGAATCCCCGGATATTGATCTCTCGAGGAGTGCAAGTAGGAAGTGTGACTTCGCTATTGAAAGAGGGATTGCAAGAGCTAACATTACAAGGGGCTTTGATTGTTGGTTTCCTAATTTTAACACTAATAAAACTAATGCGGGTCGCCTTCACCGCGTCGCTTGGGTGGATTACTCAAGTGAGTAATAAGGAGGATGGACAAACCATTGAGGGTCGCAGTCAGCTCTTCACCACATGCGCTCCTAACAATCGTTAGGATGGCGTTATCGCATCAAGAACACAAAAGATGGAAGCGCACCAACACAAGCAAGAACTAAAATATGTCAACACATAGACGTGCTGAAATCATTAAGTAAAACAAGTTCTTACTCATCAATTCAACAACCAAGCAATCAAGAGCAAAGTTACCACAAGAGAAGCGGGAGAGATACAACCAAACGCACGAAGACTTTCCGAGATTCGCGGCCGGAGTCAAGGGTTGTCGGGCCTTGTCCGTGCTCGGTCTACGGATGACGTCCGGGGTTGAGAAGGGCTGTCACTTCCTTCTAATAGCCCCTCTTCTTCATGAATAGCCGTCGGGTTAAACCTGACCAGACAACTCCACGTATGCAACGCCTAAGAGCTTGAAATGGAGATTTGAGGTTGAAGAAGACGATAGCGGCCGAAGATGAAGCTATTGAGAGCTTTTGGAGGGAGAACGGTGGTCAGACGAGCTCTCCAAGGAGAAGAGAGGAAAAAGCGGCTGGAGGAAGGTTTTCCCGCTCAAAGGAGCGGAAATGGCGGACTGGATCCTTTGGGCGAATGAGACCTACGGCTTAAATAAAGAAGTCAGAAATAATGGTCACGCACGGTTTGGCGCACGACCGTGCGTTAACCGTGTGATATTAACGCGCAGCAAAAATCCTGCGAGGAAGAAGCGTTGACACGTGCGTTTTACTCACGCACGGGCGCGTATGCCCGTACGTGAAGGAAAATGCACGGGTAACCATATAAAGCAGAAATTTCTGGCAAGCTGGTGGAACCGTGCGTTTTACTCGCGCACGGACACTTTTGCCCATGCATGAGCAAATCACACGATTTACCACAGAGCACAATAAATCAAAGCAACCACAGGAAAACCGCGTGTTTCCTTCGCGAACGGTTCCGAAGAAACCGTGCGTTAACCGTGCGTGAAGATCGTCGAGCTCCACTCGACTCTTTTCCTACTCGACAAAACGCACGATCGGGTAAAAGCATGCGCCAAGGAACGACCGTGCGTTTTCCACAAATCAGAATTCCTGCATTGGGGAAAACACACCACCTGCACAGCAGAAACCAAAACTGAAGCACAAGCTCCCAACACCAATACACAACAAAAAGAACAGCCGAAAAGAGTCATGGGGAGCACCATGTGCTTACGCCCAACAACAGAATGCGCAATTGCACACCCTCGGGCCAAAGCGGTGCACAGTGTGGTCAGCGACCGATCGAAGCAAATATATCCGATTACCAGTTGAAATGCAGTGCACTAGTGAGAAAACATGCCCTGATGAGTCCGAAAAACCCTATAAATATCAGACTGATCAGCAACCCTTTTTGTAAAATGATTTCGGAGCAGATCGTTGAGCCTAATTTCCTCTGACACAATGTGCGAATCTAGCACACTTGATATAACCCTCCCCTCTACATATAGGCTCCATTTGGGACGACTTTTTGCCACGAGTTTGGACAAAAACGCCACCATCATAGAATGCACGTTTGGCAACAACGGTTATGAACGCCACGAAGGAATCAAACTAGTTTTAAACATAAAAAGGGTCGAGGTTCATAGGTGAGGTCGAGTGTTCACGAACGACAGTTCATAACAACCATGCTCACGACCGCCACCACTACGCCAAACAGAGCCATAATCAATTGGTTTTACGCTATACACATGTTTTAATAGTAAGGTAGGCATTTTATTTTATTTAGTAAATGAGAGCATCAAGCAAATTATTTTATCAAGAAAAATTTTTCAGTGCATTATCAAAATGTATGGTACATGTGTGGAAGAAATAAGCTCAAACAAGGGACAAAAAAACAGTTTAATGATAAATTCAACATGCAGTAACAATAATAAATTAATGACAACTTCATGTTTAAATCAAATGAGAAGATATGAAAGAATGAACTAGAACATGAACTTGGAAGAAGGGAAGCGCACGTGGATCGCCGCTTCTCATAAGACGCTAAATGACTCCACCCAATTTTCTCGAGTAGCTCAATCTTTAGATCATATTGTTTTGTCTTTGGTAATTCAGATTCATCCTGAATCAACTCGCACAGGACCTGCCACATTAAGTAATGTTTTTGTTAACAAAAAATTGTTGAGAAAGCCTACAAGTGGTTGTGTTCAGTTATCTTGAAGTGAATATTTCATTACCAATAATTCTAACAACTTTGGCTGAAATATTTATCCATTCTCTATTACAAAGATGGTGCAATTTGATTTTTTTAGAATAAGAATGTCTCACCTTCAAGAAAAGCTCCACGATAACAGAAAATTTCACATAAGATTAAAGAACTTGATCACTATCAGGGATGGACTCATCATCCTGAAAAAACATAATATGAACGTTTAATCAAAGATATAAGAAATATAAAAGACTGATAGTTATCATTAAACAAACTTAAGTATACCTCAGCATCGCCAAGTGATTCATCATCGTCAGAATACACATTAATGTACTCGGAGTGATACTCCTTTCTCCTTAGTACATTCTGATATCTGGGGATCCTATAAAATCTCATGTTTTTGGATATCGCTATTTTGTTATCTTTATTGATGCTTACTCGCGTCTCATCTGATTATATCTAATTCATGATCGTACTGAACTGACACTGTTTTTCGTACTTTTATTACTGAGACGCGTACGCAATTCTCGACTACGTTAAAAATCATTCTCACAGACAATGCTCGTGGATATACTAGTCGCACATTCTCAAATTTATGCACCGAGTTTGACATTATACATGAAACCTCATGTGCTTATACCCCCCCCCATCAAAATGGTGTGGACGAGCAGAAAAATCGTCACCTTCTTGTTATTGCCCGGTCACTCGTGTTTCAAATGCAGGTGCCCACAGAGTACTGGAATTTCGCGGTTTCTTCCGACTATCAACTCATCAACCGCATGCCATCCTCCGTGCTCGACTTAGCATCTTTGTTTAGTCTCCTCTTCCCTTCCACGTCTCCATTCTCCCTTACACCTCGTGTCTTTGGATGTGCATGTTATGTTCACATTCTTGGTCTGCCTACTGACAAGCTAGCTGCTCCCACACTCAATAAGGTTATGTCTGCTACTCTTCTACCAATGACAAGATGATCGTTTCGGCTGATATAACCTTTCTTGAGGATCAACCATTCCACTCATCGTCTTCCACACCGTCTTTACCTTTCCCTGTCTCTCGTCCTGCTGTGCCTGTAACGACTCAGTCTCTCCAATCTCTTCCTTCCCCGCCCTCGACGCATGCTCTACCTCCACAATCTTTTCGTGTCTATACTCGTCGTTCGTCCAAGACTGTTCCCCTACAACAGCTCCCTTCTACCACTGCCATCTCGCCGACCGCAGATCCAACATCAACCTCTATGGCTCATCCTTTGGCGAAATGACTGCTCTTTGAGCTAACCAAACCTGAGATCTGCTTCCTCTTCCTCCCGGCCAGTCCCGTGTCAGTTGTAAATGGGTCTTTGTTATCAAACATGCTGCAGATGAGACTGTTGACCGCTTAAAAGCTCGCCTCGTGGCCTGGGGTTTCACTCTGCAGCAAGACCTTCATTTGATGAATTCTTATCCACAGTCGCCAAGTTAAATACCTTTCGTGTCCTAATCTCCTTGGTCGTGCATCGCCAGTGGCCCTTAAATCAGCTATATATTAAAAATGCATTCCTCAACGGTGATCTCCAAGAAACTATTTATATGAACCAACGTCCCGGGTTTGAGACTATGAGGGAGTCTTGTGTATGTCATCTTCGGAAGTTTATATATTGTCTCAAACAGTCCACTCGTGCTTGGTTTGAAAAATTCAGTAAGGTGGTCTGAGAAGTTGGTTTTACACGGAGCTCAACTGACTTCTCCCTCTTCACCCATCATCAACTAACAGACTGTGATTCTCCTTATGTATGTTGATGATATTATAATTACGGGCGACGACTCGACGGGGATATAACAAATCAAGCAACATTTAAACTCAGCATTTTAGACGAAAGACCTGGGAAATCTTCGATACTTCCTTGAGCTTGAGGTCGCAAGACAATCTGATGCTCTTGTCCTATCCCAACGGAAGTACTGTATTGATCTTCTACAAGATGTTGGCTACTCAGGGTGCAAACCTCTCGACACCCCTATGGATGTAAATCACAAGCTTTCTGCACATGTTTTGATTCCGACCCACTGCTTACAAATCCAGAATACTATCGACGCTTGGTGGGGAAGCTTATTTATCTTACGATTACACGACTTGATATCTCATTTGTTGTTGGGGTTGTGAGTCGATTTATGCATGCTACTCGGACATCTCATCTCCATGTCGCTGAACACATTCTCAGATATTTGAAAACTGCTCCGGGACAAAGACTTGTTTACAAACCATCCACCTCTCTATCTCTTGTTGCGTATTCTAACGCTGACTACGCAGGTCTCTTGATGATAAGCGTTTCACAACTGGTTTTTGTACATACCTCGGTGGACACTTTATTACCCGGCGTAACAAGAAGTAGACTGTTGTTGCTCACTCGTCTGCTGAGGCCGAGTACCGTGCTATGACAACTGCTGTATCTAAGCTAACCTGGCTTGGAAGTCTTTTAAATGATTTGGGGCTCAAGCTCTCATCTCCGACGACCTTGTTTTGTGACAGACAAACAACTATACATATTGCCAAGAATCCCGTGTTCCTTGAATGAACCAAACATATTGAAGTTGACTGTCACTTCATTCGGGAAAAAGTTCAATCAAAGAAGTTAGAATTTGAGCATGTTTTCGCTACTGGGCAAGTTGCTGACATCCTAACTAAAGCCCTCTCCCAACCATTATATCATCAATTCTTATCCAAGCTTGCTGCCTACGACTTGTATACTCCATCTTGCGGGGGAGTGTTGAGAAGAAATTGTAAAAGGCTAATATAAAAAGCCCACTCTTGGAGCCCTTGTAAATTCTCTTTAGTCCCACATCATAGGATTGAAGTTCTCTCCTCCTCTCTCTCCATATGTATATGTATTTATACTTGTACACGTTGTAAGAGAAGTATGAGAAATTAATAAAATCGGATTATTTTCTCTCTTTGGCTCTTTTCAACACTTACATCAATCAAATAGTCCGTCCATCTGAAATCTAGCTTAATTGATCTACAACAGTAGTTCAGACTGCCACTGTAGTCCATTTCCCCTTGATTGTCTTATATTGGTTTTTCTCTACTACATTTCAATTCTGGTTAAAATTATTTTCACCATGGAGGTAAATCTGCATTTTGACAAGAATTCTATGGTGCTTTGGAGAATTCTGGTTCGAATTTCTAGTTGAAATTGCTTTGGAGAATTACATGTATTGAAGTAAACAAATAACAGTTGAAGCCATCCATTAAGATCCATTTTATTTAAGTAAACCTCAAAATAAGAAGAATTAAACTTGCAAGAGCCAGATCAGTGGTGAAAGCATTCACATATGAAATGATTTCTAGTATTTTAGATTAACTTGGCAGCTGCAACAGTTTCATTGGTGTATTCTCCGATGATCAATAACCTTGCCAACCCAGTCTCTCATTGTAAAAATGCCTGATTTGCCTAATTTGCATGTCCAACGCAGTCTAATGTGAAAATCAAAGCAAAATCTACACAACCGGACATAAAATTAGAGGATTTCGAGCAGGGGTGGGAAGCAACATTAGCATGTGTATGGGTCAACCAGATTGAATTTGTGAAGACTTTTCTGATAAACAATTGGACTGGTAGAGATAATGCTTGTCTTCAAAAAGTCGTGAGTGGTTTTGACCACATCTACATCAATCTTGGGCTTCTCAGGTGGTGTAATGATAGGATAACAAAATTTAAACAACTTCCTCCGATGCAGGCCTATGCGGAGGGGGGTGTGTGACAATTCAAATGATGGTTCACTCAAGTCCTTTTCGCTCAATCACGTGTGCACAAGAATTTTTAACCACTTCAATATTATTAACTTAATCTCAGCACATGCACAATACACAGCAAGAGAAACCCGACCAAAATGGCAATTCGGAAAGTGGTCGTATTTACTCCCAAAAGAACGAAAGCATAGGATCACCCCAATCCTTTTAGCGTCAAAACAAGGAGTTACCCACTCCAATCAATGTCGCAATAAGGATTTACCCAATCCTTTAGCTCACAAGAACGATCGTAAAACACTCAAAAAGCTTCGATTTAAAACCGGCGAAAATCCAGTGGTTTCGAATGTAACGCCGGCCTCTTTCACCACACAATCACGTATAAAAATAGAACACACGAGAATGGATAGAGGATTCGTTACCCCAAGCTCACAACGAATTTTCGGTGGGGAGTCTCTCTACCATGGATCACTAGAGTCACACCGAGCGGATGAGTTCCTTGCCAACACTTCAACGATCTCGCACTATGGATCTCCCAGCGACGAAGCAGTAATTCCGAGACCATGATGGTCGGCTGGGTTCAAGGAAGAGGTCGGCGACGGGGTCGGTGAGAGTGTTTAAGTGCTCTAATCTTGAAGTCGAGGTGGTGAGGTGGACAGAAATGAACTGGAGGTAGGCCGACTCTTAGAGTTGATCTGCAAGGAGGACGGCTGCTGGATCGGGTTGGGACGGAGGCGGTTCGGGTAGGGATCAGCCCCACGTTTCGCACGAAGGGATGGAGGAGTCACACCACCAGGAAGGTGGGGGGTGGGGGGGGGGGGGGGGGTCGCACCAACGGGCGGATTTGGCGAGTCACACGCCAAGCGGAGGAGGGGTGGCGGCAGTGTCACACTGCTCACAAACAGGGGCGAACCCTAGGAAGAAAGCTCTTCACGGGAGTTTTTCTTTTTCTCCAAACATAATACTTCTCATTAAATTAAACATAAATAAAAAAAACATTAACCTTTAAAACCTAAATAAAAACATTAAACTTAATGTTAAACAAATATCAAACTAAACTCAGCATCAGAAATAGCCAAGAGCTATGCGTCATCACGTTGCCATGCTCGGATATCTTCATTTTCTTGATTATTGCGGCGACGTGGCCGCGGGCGGAGGTTGTAGCGGCGGATATCTTCATTTTCTTGATTATTGCGGCACCGCGGCCGCGAGCGGAGGTTGTAGCGGCGAATATCTTCACTCATTGGCGGGTCGGCGCCATCATGCTCCTTCATATAAATTGTTGTATTGTAAAAAAGACAGCATCACAGATACAAATAAGGACTACTCGAAATTATATGGCCCATATTCAGTGGTAAAACCACACATACAAGCACACAACAAAAACATTAGGTATAATGCTTTGACACAGAAAAATGACCACATTTATTGAACCACCTCAAATCATATGGATTTGGATGCAGATTCAATCCAAGTCTTTTAACAAAAATATTAATATGAGATTTTTATCACTACCTAGATAAAGTATTGCATTAGAGGTATTTACTTGAATGTTAACCTGTAAGAGATCTTATCAGATCCTACCACCAATTTAAACAACTTGCTCCGAAGACCGAATTCTTTGTTATGTGTATAGCCTCTTGACTGTCAAATAATAGGATGGCTGGTGAGGGATTTTTACTCCTAGATCAGCGAGGAGACTTTCAAGCCATGTGAGCTCAAAGACAACTGATGTCTTTCAAGCCATGCTTCAGCTGAAGATCGAGCAACCACGACTTGTTTCTTACTCCGCCAGGTGACAAGATGACCTCCAAAATATGTACAAAAATCACTAGTTGACCACCGATCATCCAAGTAACCAGCATAATCTGCATCTGAACACGCAACCAACGGTGTAGTAGAAGATGGGGTTTTGTATACCAGCCCTTGACCCAGAGCTGGTTTAAGGTATCTTAGGATACGTTCGACGGCTTGAAGGTGAGATATTCGAGGAGCATGCATAAACCGGCTGACAAACCCAACAACAAAGGATATACCCGGTCCTGTGACCGTAAGGTAGATCAATTTTCCAACAAGTCGTCAATAATATTCAGGATTTTGGAGAGGAAGATCTGTATCAGAAGCATGCACACACAACTTGTGGTTTGCATTCATTGGAGTAGTAGTCGGCTTGCATCCTGAGTAGACAACATCTTGATAGAGATCGAGGTAGTACTTCCGTTGGGAGAGGACAAGTCCATCTGGACGTCTCGCGACCTCAAGACCAAAGAAGTATCAAAGGTGCCCCGTATCTTTTGTTTGAAAGACGGAGCCAAGATGCTGTTTGACAGCTTGGATTCCCTTTGAATCGTCTCCAGTGATTAAGATGTCATCAACATATACTAACAGAAGAATCATTCCTGTTGCTCGATGTCGAGTGAACAGAGAGAAGTCTGCTGAGCTCCGAGTAAAGCCAACCTCCCAAACTGCCTTACTGAACCTGTCAAACCATGTCTGAGGGGATTATTTGAGACCACAGATGTACTTCTTAAGATGACAAACTCGGGACTCCCCCGTGATCTCAAACTCGGGAGGTTGCTGCATGTACACTGTTTCCTGGAGGTCTCCATTCAGAAACGCATTCTTGATATCCAGTTGATGTGAGGGCCAGTGACGATGCACAACCACGAAAAGGAGGACATGAACGATGTTGTGCTTGGCTACTGGATAGAATGTTTCCTCATAATCGAGACCTTGTTGTTGGGTGAAGCCGCAAGCCACCAGTCGGGATTTCAGAAGGTCAATTTTCCTATCAGTAGCATGTTTAATGACAAAGACCCATTTACACCCAACAGGTGTCTGGCCGATAGGTAGAGGGACTAGGTTGCATGTCTGGTTAGCCCAGTGAGCTGTCATTTCTTCTTCCACGGCTGCTCGCCAGCCAGGATGTTGGAGAGTCTCCTGCATAGAGTTAGGGACAGAAATTGAGGATAATGAATTTGCAAATGTTTGAAGCTGTGGGGATATAAGATGTAAGGATACATAGTTTGTCATGGGATAAGCGGTTGATTCTAGTGTCGGATCAGCAGGACGCGAAGCGTCAGAAGTTGAGGCTGACTGCATTGGGGCAACAGAGCCAGGATGACGATGAGTGTAGACATGGATAAGAGGAGTCTTGGGAGGCGAGGGAGCCCGGTCAGGAATTGGTGGTGGTGGAGTGGTAACGGGAATAACAGGTCGTTTGATGGGTGGTGGTAGAGGAAGTGGATCTGGAGCGGAGAAGAAAGGAAGATCCTTCCGAAAGGTAACATCAGCAGAAACAGTCACCTTGCAGGTAGCAGAAGAGTAGCACACGTAGCCTTTCTGAGTCAGTGAATAGCCAACGAAGATGTGTTTGGCCGCCCGGGGATCCAACTTGTCCGTGGACGGACCAAAAATATGAACGTAGCAAGTACAACCAATGATGCGGGGTGTGAGAGAGAATGCCGGAGTAGAGGGGAACAGGAGGCTGAACGGAGTGACATTTTGGAGTATGGTGGAGGGGAGACGGTTAATCAGATAGCATGTCGTTGAAAGCACAAAGTTCCAATAGGCTTTGACGACCTGCACGTGAAGCATGAGAGAGCGAGCAACATCAAGTAGATGTCATTTTTTACATTCCGCGGCTCCTTTTTGTTGGGGGGTATAAGCACACGGTGTTTGCTGAATGATCCCAAATTCAAAGCAGAGATTCACAAATTCATGGCTAATGTATTCGCGAGCATTATCGGTGCGAAGAGTTTTGATGTTCGCGGTGAATTACGTGCGGGACTCTAGGATGAATGCCCGAAAGACACGGGGAAGCTCGAAGCGATCACAAAGTAAATATAGCCTCGTCATCCGAGAATAATCATCAATAAAAGTTAAAAAATAGCGATATGCAGAAAGGCTAGTGATTTTGTACGAACCCAAAACATCAGAGTATACTAAAACAAAAAGAGCAGAGCTCTGAGTACAAATGTACAATGAGATGGAAAAGATGAAAGGGGATGTTTGCCAAAAATACAAGATTCGCACTAAAAAGGAGGAAGAGATACATCTGGTAGAGCCTTCTGGAGGACCGGTAGAAGGGCATGCCCAAGACACCGATGCCAATCGACGGAGGAGAAGATTGTATGAGAGTCATCAAGAAGGCAGAGCCCGTTCTGCAGTCGTCCCTTACCAATGATATTCCACGCCCGCTAATCCTGTATTAGAAAAGAAGAAGATGTAAATGTTACAGAGCAATTCAAATCGATAGTAAGGCGACTAACAGAAAGTAAATTAAACGGGGAGCTCGTAACAAGAAGAGCCGAGCGCAGGGATAGAGAAGAAGTGAGGGATATCAGCAGAGCCGGAGACCGGAATAGTTTCCCCACTGGCCACTATGATACACTTAGGATAAGGAGAATCCAAGTACTGATGTGGCCACAGTGAGGTTATGTGATGAGTGGCACCCGAACTATTGGAGAGACGGGCGATACCTTCATTTGAGATGGAGGCAGCGGAGACAACAGAGGCTGTTGGACAATTGAGCAGGCCATGAAGTTGTTGGAGCTGAAGCCGTACTCCTTCAAGGTCAGTACGAGTGACAGATGAGTCGTTGACAGCAACAGAGGCAAGCCGACAAGGAGGAAGTCCATGCTTGCAGTAGCTAGTGGCCTCAAGGTGGTCGTCTTTACCGCAGAAGGAACATTTAGGTCGTGGCCGGCCACCCCAACCTCTGCCCCGAGAACCAAAACTTCCACGAGCAGGAGGAGGGAGAGGCAGTAAGGGCCCAAAATGTCTGCTAAAGGAGGGCCGGTGAGGAAGGACTAGAACTGTCAGGAGGTTGTGAGACTTTGAGCAACATGAAACACACATCAGATATTGACAAAATAGCAGTAGAGGAGAGGATTTGAGCCCGAACGCTCTAAAGATGAGGGGGGACACAAGCCATCATCATGGCAATACCGACGGCTTCTTTTTGGGCACGCTGGGCAGCAAGATCCATTGTAGGGTGCTGATGTTGAATCCATGCTTCAACCAAAGTTTTAGCCCGAGCAACAATGGAGGTGAGGTCGGCGGCCCCGTCGACGTCAAGAGTCTGAAGATCTGTTATGATGTTATACATGTGCTGAAGACTATCTCTGGTTGAATAGAGAGAATGAAGCTCATCCCACATCGTCTTGGCCGACTCGTGATACATGGTCATGCGATAAGTTTCGCCACTGAGGGATTTGAGGAGCCAAGTCTGAACACGACCATCGTTGCACAACCAATTTTAAGTAGGAGCATCAGGAACAGCTTGAGTCAAACGATGTAGAAAGCCTTTGAACTGAAGAACTCGACGAACAAAGTGCACCCACTCCACAAAGTTCTTTTTCTCGGCTAAAGAAATAGTGGTAATCCACAATTCATCCCTGAGTTCAGCAACAAGGGTCGGGCGGTCTGCAGGAGAGGAAGCTGTCTGTCCGGTAGAATCAAGAGAAGACCCCATGGCAAGACAGTCAGGAGGTAGGACCAGAGGCGAGAAGACCAACGACTAGAGAGGAAGACCACGCGGAAAGCAGATCGCGCGAGAAGACAAGCAGCGATCAGAACAGTGAGCAGAGCAAACTACGGTGAGAAGACCACGAGAGAGACACCAGCGGCAAGAAAAAGACAAGGAGAAACCGCGCGTGAAGGGTTGCGGTTAGATGTGGAATGAGAAATACTTTAAAACGGACAAGAGGAAGAGTAGGAAAGGGAGGTGGAAGCCACGAGTGTCACAACCCGCAATTTTCTCCACGGTAAAATCGTATCAGAGTAGGAGAAAACACGCGCCGTGATGCCACGTCGTGCAGGGGATAACTGCACACGATCAGGCAAAACTCCAAACGTTAGATTTTTAGGAAAATGGTTAATTAAGTATGAAAGAAAATCAGTTATGTTAAATGGCCGTATCCCTCGGCTCGGTGGATCAGCTAGTCCACAGTTAAAACTATTGGAGTTACCATGATGATCTGGAAGTGGTCAAACATCTAATATCACTGCCAACGCAATATGAGCCTGCAGGGTCGCACATAAGAGATGTGGAGAAGTTGGATGACTGACTGTGTTGGTAAAGGTTACCAATCACCGACCTGAATAGGGTTATGGGCAAAGTGTTGCCTTATAGGATCATCAGGTTGGGCAAAGGTTGCCTTGAAGGGCTGGTTAGGTTCGTCGTCCGAGGGTCAAAGACATTAGTAGAGAATGGTCTTCTGATTCCCGCCGATCAACGAGAATCACCTTGCTGATTCTCGCCGATCGACGAGAATCGTCGAGAATCAATTGTTGATTCTCGACGATCGACTACCTTGACAATTGTCGTCGACCGCGGCTCGACGATCGTCGAGTATCATTATGTGTCGTCGAGCGTGGCTCGACGATCGGCGAGAATCGTCGAGTATTGTACTCTGATTCTCGCCGATCCAATGTGATACTCGCCGAATGATTCTCACCGAACCTGCTCAGTGATTCTCGCCGATTGTCGCCGATTCTCACCGATTCATTCTCGCCGATTCTGAACCCTAGTTCTGGGTGGTCTGCGGATAGCGATTTTCCTGAGTTTATTTTATACTTTAAGTATAAATATAACACTTAGGGTTTCGGGAAGGGGGCGATCTGTCTCTTCTGTGCGAGTCGAACCCGACGGAAGGAGTTCCGCATTTTCGCTTCGCCGATCCCGATCCCGATCCCGCCGCCGGAAACTATTCCGCCGCCGCGTTCGCTCCGCTGCCACCTCTCCTCCGGCGACTGTCGCTGGTGCTGCTCTTCCTGGCACGGACCTAGCAGTCCGTGGAATAGCCGAGGTGCGCTCTTCTCCTTCCCGATCTTCCGTGCGACAGAAAGTTCGGCGTTCTCCCACTCGTGTGGACTTCTGCAGAAACGTGGATACTATTCCACGTAGAACTCGCCACTAGCAAGCAGACAAAGTTTGGAGCTTCTCCGTTGAGTTGTGACTCAACGCCGCCGAGGTAATTTTTACCTAGTTTTGCTAACTTCTTGATTCAACTGTTCATGGCCCGATCCACATCTCTTTGGGTTTTTCTTGATGTTTTACTTTTCCGCTGCGTGCACAAGTGTTGTGCCAACCCTATGGAGAAACCCAACAGTGGTATCAAAGCGAGGTTGCGGCCATGACTGTTGTTTTGGAAGTTGTCTTATTCCAATGCGTGTAAACCTAGAGATTTAGAAGTGTTCTAAATGTCTAGATTTAGTCTTGGCACTTCGCCAAGAACGATTGGAATTTCGGTGGAATTTCTAAGTGTTAGAAATTGTTGTCTCCTTAGCAGTAACCATCCCTCGAGTATGTTGTGGATTTTGAATCCAACATAGAGAGATGAGCTTGTCTACTACTTAAGTTGAGTTGTCTTTGCCTTCTGTCCAATGCATGTAAATCTGAGGATTTGGAAATTTCCGGATGTTCAGATTTAGCCCTTCCTTCTATCAAATTGTTGATGGTGTAAGGATGTGCACATAAGGGATGCATGTGGTTTAGAATTGTTTTTCTTTGGATGTGCACATTGATCAAATGTTGATCATGGTTAACTGTTAACCTAAAATTGAAATCCCTTCTTTTAATATTAAGTGTTCGGATGCCTTCCGATGGATGACACTCTTCCTGCCTCGATCGATGAAATGTGGGCTTGCCAAAGCAAGGTGCATTAATCTATCTTGGTAAGGGTGCGAGCGGATAATTGTGATATCCCACTGTCGACATCGGGTCCAGCTTAACTAGGTGACCTCAAAGGTTGAGTGCCTAGAGGCATAGGGTTGGCATGCACCATATGATGGATGCGAATAAGGAGTTATTCACCAACCATACAAGAATTGCATGAGGATGCAATTGGCAAGCGTTGCCTACCTAAATAACCACATCGTGAGAGGAACGCCAAAGCGGACTCATTGTGTTGGTGAAATACGGATCTTGTCCACTAAGAGAGTAGCTCGCATGAACTCTCCGAATTGTTAGTGAGGGCTATCATTTCGAATAAAATAGTGGGAGTATTTTTTAATTGAAGTCCTAATTAGAATAAATTGTAATTGAAATTTAGGTACTGATTTTATTCTGCATAAATTCTTGTAGAATTCCATGGCAAGTGTTTCGCACTCCACGCTGTCTCTGAGAGCCATCCTTGAGAAGGATAAGCTCAGCGGGACAAACTATATGGACTGGTATAGGAACCTGAGAATTGTTCTCAGGCAAGAGCGAAAGCTCTATGTCTTGGAAGAAGAAGCCCCCGAGGTGCCGACCGGGAACTCTTCCCGTGCTGAGAAGGATACTTATAAGAAGTATACTGACGATGCTTTGGATGTCGAGTGCCTTATGCTTGCCACCATGAACTCTGAGCTTCAGAAGCAACATGAGAACATGGGGTGCAAGGAGATTGACGAGCATCTCGAGAAAATGTTTCAAGGGCAGGCTCGTCAAGAAAGGTTCGACATCACGAAAGCGTTGTTTCAGTGCAAGATGGGAGTTCGAGACTCAGTAGGGACTCACGTACTCAAGATGATTGGGTATATCGAGAACCTTGAAAGGCTGGGTTTTCCTCTTGGTCAAGAGTTGGCCACGGATCTGATCCTGCAATCGTTGCCGGACAGTTATGAGCAGTTTGTCTTGAACTACAACATGAATGAGATAGACAAGACACTGCCCGAACTCCTAGGCATGTTAAGAACTGCCGAGATCAACATGAAGAAGGCCAAGCCTGCCAGCCCCATACTGATGGTGCATAAGGGCAAGGGCAAAGCCAAGGGCTCCAAGAAGACAAAGGTGGGACCTAAGCCATATCTTGAGCCCAAGTCTTCTGCACTGATGAAGAAGAAGAGCACAGTGAAGAAAGGGAAATGCCACCACTGTGGCAAGGCTGGTCATTGGCGGAGGAACTGTCCTTCGTATATTGAGGGTCTGCAGAAATTGAAGGGAGGTATGACTTCCGCTTCTAATGTTTACGTTATAGAGATAAACCTTTCTGCTCCTTCATCTTGGGTATTGGATACCGGATGTGGTTCTCACATTTGTACAAATGTGCAGGAACTGGGAAGGAGAAGATTGCTGAGTAAAGGGGAGGTGGACCTCCGCGTCGGCAATGGAGCAAGAGTTGATGCTGTAGCCGTAGGAGTTTACCGTCTTTCTTTGCCCAGTGGGCTTGTAATAGAACTAGATAACTGTTATTTTGTTCCGGCGATAACTAGAAACATTATATCTATTTCATGTTTGGACATGATTGGATTTTCTTTTATAATTAAGAACAATTGTTGTTCTATATTTAAGAATGATGTTTGTTATGCTGTAGCCCAATTGTTTAATGGTCTTTACGTTTTGAACTTGGACCATCTGATCTGTAATGTAGAAAATAATAAAAGACTAAGAACAAATGACTCGAACCCTACTTTTCTCTGGCATTGTCGTTTGGGCCATATCAACGAGAAGCGCATATCCAAGCTCCATAGAGATGGACTTTTGGACTCATTTGATTATGAATCATTTGAGCGATGCGAATCTTGTTTGTTAGGCAAGATGACTAAAGCTCCTTTCACTGGTTATACTGAGAGGGTTGAGGATCTCTTGGGTGTTGTACATAGTGATGTATGCGGACCCATGAGTTCCATGGCTAGAGGTGGGTATTTCTACTTTGTTACATTTACTGATGATTTCAGTAGATACGGATATGTGTATCTTATGAAGTGCAAATCCGAGACCTTTGAAAAGTTCAAAGAGTTCAAGAATGAAGTAGAAAACCAGTTGGGTAAAAGGGTTAAAGCACTCCGATCTGATCGAGGTGGCAAATACCTGAGTCATGAGTTCCGTGATCATCTGAAAGAGTGTGGTATTGTATCACAGCTCACTCCACCTAGAACACCACAACATAATGGTGTGTCTGAGAGGAGAAATCGTACTTTGTTAGACATGGTACGTTCGATGATGAGTCATGCAGACTTGCCTGTTTCCTTTTGGGGTTTTGCTTTAGAGACTGCTGCAATGATATTGAATCGCGCTCCAACTAAAACGGTTCTGAAGACACCATATGAGATATGGACTGGGAAGCGTCCTAGTATGTCGTTCATTAGAATTTGGGGCTGTGAGGCATACGTGAGACGTCAAATGCCTGACAAGCTGGAACCCAAATCAGATAAATGTTATCTGGTGGGATATCCTAAGGAAACAAAAGGGTATTACTTTTACCTACCATCCGAGGGCAAAGTGTTTGTCGCAAGGACTGGTGTCTTCTTGGAGAAAGAGTTCTTATCAAGAAAGACTGAAAAGGTAGAGCTTGAAGAAGTTCAAGATCCACATGTAGTGAACGAACCGGAATTGTATTTTGAGACAGGACTACAAGATGTTGTAGCTGGAGAACCTGCTCAGGGAACACAAGTCCTACGTAGATCTGGTAGACCGAGGTTTGAGCCTGAGAGATATGGATTTCTCGTGTCTCAAATAGGTAATGTGTTGCTTATGGATCATGATGATGAGCCAGCAACCTACCAAGAGGCTATGAATGGACCGGACTCCGACAAATGGCTTGAGGCTATGAAATCCGAAATGGACTCCATGTATGCAAACCAAGTTTGGAACTTGGTGGAACCACCTGAAGGGGTACGACCCATAGGGTGCAAGTGGGTCTTCAAGAAGAAGACCGACATAGATGGGAATGTACAGACATTCAAAGGGCGACTGGTGGTTAAAGGTTTCAAGCAAATTCATGGTATTGACTATGATGAAACTTTTTCCCCTGTTGCCATGGTAAAGTCCATTAGGATATTGCTTGCTATTGCTGCGTATTATGACTACGAGATCTGGCAGATGGATGTCAAAACGGCTTTCCTTAATGGAAACCTCCTTGAGGAAGTGTATATGACACAACCCGAGGGTTTTGTATCCCCAGATGAAGCCACTAAAATATGCAAGCTGAATAAGTCCATTTATGGACTGAAACAGGCCTCTCGAAGTTGGAATCTTCGTTTTGATGAGAAAATCAAAGAGTTTGGTTTCATCAAGAATGAAGATGAGCCTTGTGTTTACAAGCGAATCAGTGGGAGCATTGTTGTCTTCCTGATATTGTATGTAGATGACATACTGTTGATCGGGAATGACATTCCTACCCTGAAAGTTGTTAAGAACAACCTAGGGAACTGCTTTTCAATGAAGGATTTGGGTGAAGCGACTTATATACTTGGTATTAAGATCTATAGAGATAGATCGAAGAAGTTGCTGGGTTTGACCCAGAGTACGTACATCGAAAAGGTGTTGAAGCGGTTCAACATGCTTGAGTCCAAGAAAGGATTTTTGCCCATGTCTCATGGTGTGAATCTCTCTAAGGACCAATGTCCAAAGTCTTGTGAAGACAAGGACCGCATGAATTTGATTCCATATGCTTCGGCAATTGGATCGATCATGTACGCGATGTTATGTACTCGACCCGATGTCTCCTTTGCTTTGAGCATGACTAGCAGGTATCAGTCAAACCCCGGTGAGTGTCACTGGATTGCAGTCAAGAATATCCTGAAGTACTTGAGAAGGACTAAGGACGTGTTCTTGGTGTATGGTGGAGAGGAAGAGCTCGTTGTAAGTGGTTACACGGATGCTAGCTTCCAAACTGATAGAGACGACTCCAAGTCTCAGTCAGGTTTTGTGTTTTGCCTGAATGGAGGAGTTGTGAGCTGGAAGAGTTCCAAGCAAGAGACAGTTGCTGATTCTACAACAGAGGCCGAGTATATCGCAGCAGCTAATGCGGCGAAGGAGGCTGTATGGATTAGGAAATTCATCGGCGAGCTTGATGTAGTTCCTAACATTGTTGGTCCCGTAGTTCTCTACTGTGATAACAATGGTGCAATTGCACAATCTAAGGAACCTAGATCTCATCAGCGCTCCAAGCACATACTCCGGCGGTTTCATCTTATTCGTGAGATTGTCGAACGAGGAGATGTAAACATTTGCAGAGTGCCGACTGAGGAAAATATTGCGGATCCGCTGACAAAGCCTCTCGCGCAGAGAAAGCATGATGGTCATACTAGATCGATGGGTATACGATACCTAAATGATCAACTCTAGCGAGAATCTTGTGGGTTGCATGTAATCTTGTATTTTGTTGGCTGTTTGTTCATATGATGAACTGTGTACCTAGTTTTTCTTTTATAATTAATGGCAAATTCTTTTATTATGTCTTTTTCTATATGATAGTTAAATGTTAACATAATAGATACCCTTAGAATGTTCGCTTCCATGGGACATCAAGTACGTGACTTGAATGTGAGAGCCCATGATTTATTTGAAGCTTCATTCTTAAAGGTCCCTGGTCGAGTATCATCATAGAAGCTAAGGGTGATGATGATACATGAAGATTAGCACGTGTGTTGACTGATGACCGGTTCTCACAGGTCATGATATTGTGATATCAAGTTATCACGTGGGTACTTGTTAGTGAACAAGTTGTACTGGACAGACCCAACCTGAGACTACTCTGTGGATTGTCATCTAATAGTGTCACGAGTAGGTCTCAGTTGACAATGGTGTTGTGGTCCTTTGACCTGAAGTCACAGCATTCATCAAGTGAGGAAGAACGTGCTTTGATGCCATCTAAAGTCTTCCTTGAGAAAGGTTGATGATAAGGGTGGTCGTTGGGCATGTTACGAATCATTTGGATGTTTGTGTGTGAGCAGATATGGAATTTGTCTTCCTGTATGACAGGAGTTGCATCCATGGGCCCCTTGATGGAACTGGACTGAGAAATGCATGGCCATGCTTGGTGGAGTCAATATGTGATATTGGACTCACCATTCTCTGGAAGTCCGTCCTGGATCAAGAAAACTTGGATTGAGCTATTACGAGGGTGACACGGTCCATGCCTCTAGTTCTTTCCGGATGTAAGGGACAAAGGGACAAAGACAACGCTGATACATTGGTCATAAAGGCTTATGAGTTATTAACTCTTATTGCTTGGGGAGCAATGATGTATTGCTAGATGCCGCTCATTGTTTGTGAGGTTTTTGGTTTGATACTTTCGAGATCAAGTGGGAGTCTGTTGGAGTTACCATGATGATCTGGAAGTGGTCAAACATCTAATCTCACTGCCAACGCAATATGAGCCTGCAGGGTCGCACATAAGAGATGTGGAGAAGTTGGATGACTGACTGTGTTGGTAAAGGTTACCAATCACCGACCTGAATAGGGTTATGGGCAAAGTGTTGCCTTATAGGATCATCGAGTTGGGCAAAGGTTGCCTTGAAGGGCTGGTTAGGTTCGTCGTCCGAGGGTCAAAGACATTAGTCGAGAATGGTCTTCTGATTCCCGCCGATCGACGAGAATCGTCGAGAATCAATTGTTGATTCTCGACGATCGACTACCTTGACAATTGTCGTCGACCGCGGCTCGATGATCGTCGAGTATCATTATGTGTCGTCGAGCGTGGCTCGACGATCGGCGAGAATCGTCGAGTATTGTACTCTGATTCTCGCCGATCCAATGTGATACTCGCCGAATGATTCTCACCGAACCTGCTCAGTGATTCTCGCCGATTGTCGCCGATTCTCACCGATTCATTCTCGCCGATTCTGAACCCTAGTTCTGGGTGGTCTGCGGATAGCGATTTTCCTGAGTTTATTTTATACTTTAAGTATAAATATAACACTTAGGGTTTCGGGAAGGGGGCGATCTGTCTCTTCTGTGCGAGTCGAACCCGACGGAAGGAGTTCCGCATTTTCGCTTCGCCGATCCCGATCCCGATCCCGCCGCCGGAAACTGTTCCGCCGCCGCGTTTGCTCCGCTGCCACCTCTCCTCCAGCGACTGTCGCTGGTGCTGCTCTTCCTGGCACGGACCTAGCAGTCCGTGGAATAGCCGAGGTGCGGTCTTCTCCTTCCCGATCTTCCGTGCGACGGAAAGTTCGGCGTTCTCCCACTCGTGTGGACTTCTGCAGAAACGTGGATACTATTCCACGTAAAACTCGCCACTAGCAAGCAGACAAAGTTTGGAGCTTCTCCGTTGAGTTGTGATTCAACGCCGCCGAGGTAATTTTTACCTAGTTTTGCTAACTTCTAGATTCAATTGTTCATGGCCCGATCCACATCTCTTTGGGTTTTTTTTGATGTTTTACTTTTCCGCTGCGTGCACAAGTGTTGTGCCAACCCTATGGAGAAACCCAACAAAAACTATATTTAAACGCAGCAGAAAATACTTTGGTTCAATTAACTTGACACCCTAAATGAGCATAAATATCCCTGGGGGGACGACTTATACGTGCATAACTCTAAGGTGAATATAATAGGTATGAAAAATAGTATTTTACGTTGAGGAAAAGTAGTGTCTTTGATTTAGAAACATGTTATGCATGGGGGTACATATAATAACATTTTTAGGTTTTAAAATATCTAACATGCAACCTAGCATAAATCCTTCCCAGAAGCAAGTAACCAACCTCAAATAGGCAAACACAGCAGTTTAAATTCATATTCAGCATCACAAAAAGCCACCAGTGGGCGCCAACAACCTGACACGAACCCACTGGCGAGTATGTATGTCTATACAGAAGAGTAAAGAACTACCTCACAACAAACGGGGATCAGCGATCTCAGCTACCCTAGAGGCTACCAACAAGCCCCTCCAAAGAACAAGCCGCTGAACAGGCTACAACCTGGACCTGAGGCATTCAAGAAAAGAACACCTCAGCAAGGAAACAATCAAAAGTAAATAGAGCAATAGGTTAATGAGCAATAAGATGAAGGGATACCAACCCGGCAACAAACTGCCATAAGTAAAAGAAAAAGGGAAAGGCAGCAAGAAAAGAGTACTGTCTAAAACACCGCAGAGCACACCAAGGGCGAGCATTAAAACCAACATGCCCTACCAATAAAGCCTGCAACAGCATCAAGACATATACATATGCCAAAAGAAAGGAAAGCATAAACAGGAAAGGGACTAACAGTCCTAACACGTGGGTAAGTGGCAGTGGTCAAACATGGGTCTGATTGTATAACTAGAATCAGACCCAAAAAGGGCTAAGGGGTCAAACAGTGGCAGCTTTAGGGTCCCACACACACCAACCCAAACCGGGGCAAAAGGCGGTGGCCACAGCTCTCCACATAAAACCACCCCTCTAGAGGCCACCAAAACTCCACCACCTGCCACGACCCAAGAGTCGGTATGCAGAAATTAGCCGACCACCCAAGGCACCCCCCCCTTGGGAAAAAGTCATTCTAACAATCTTAAGAAACATACGAACCCAAGGCAAAACGTCGGGTCCAACCGACGCGGCCTTGCACGCCTAACCCGAACCAACCCCGAGTCTACCTGACCCCAAAACAAGCGCAGCACCAGTGTCGACACGATGTGTCGACACCTCTACAAGCCGGTGTCGACACAAGGTGTCGACACTACATCGGCCGGTGTCGACATAAGGTGTCGACACTGCCGCGGCTGGTGTCGACACCAAGTGTCGACACCACTGCAGCCGGTGTCGACACATGGTGTCGACACTGCCACCGCTGGTGTCGACACCAATTGTCGACACCACCGCTGCCGGTGTCGACACATGGTGTCGACACTGCAGCTGCTAGTGTCGACACCAAGTGTCGACACCACTACTGCCGGTGTCGACACATGGTGTCGACACTGCAGCCGCTGGTGTCGACACCAAGTGTCGACACCACTGCAGCCGGTGTCGACACAGCCGCTGCTGGTGTCGACACCAAGTGTCAACACCACGATTGGCCGGTGTCGACACCAAATGTCGACACCAAGACTGGCTGGTGTCGACACAACAGTGTCGACACCCCACCTGGCTACAGGAGCCAGATCCAGCAGACGACCAAAAATGAGAACGGGGATTCTCTCTTCTCTCTCGAGTACATCCTCCATCGGCAATGGTAACTACTCGACCTAGACCGAACCAAAACTGTCCCTAATAGACACAATCCCTCAGGAAAACTGAAATTAACTGGAACCTCCTACACTAACCACGGTATGATCGGGAACAAGCCCTAGCTTACACCTAAAATCCCAACAAGAAAGAGATAAAAATTTAAATCAACAGAAGGCAAAGATCAACTAAGGCAAGGATGAGGGTACATCACTTGCCTCAATACCAGGAACTCGGTCGGCGGCCTCCCCCGCTTGCGGATCTGGCCGCAGGGCAGCAAGCTGAGGAGCAGAAAGAAGGCAGATCCCGGCGGGGGCAGTCCAGATCCACCCTCGAAACCGAAATCCGACCGCTAAATCTCCAGGAAAGCGGCGTCCCAAGGCTAGGTTGGTCCGGCAGAGCTCTTCCTCTCCTCTCATACAGGCGACAGCTTCCTCCAAACACAGAAATAGGAAAATGAACCGAAAAGGAACCCAGCCCTAATCTGACCCAAGACTATATATATATCAGCAGTAATAATAATAAACAACCATACATAATAATAATTATTTACTCTCAACATCAAAACAACACAAAACCTGAAACTTCTCGGAAAAAGACGAAATTTACGCCGCAGCTAAAAACCCACGCTACGAACACAACTACGAAGTCGAAATTAACATTCGACGAACAAAACCCGGGATAACACCTCCCGAAGCCAAAACACAAGCATCCCCTAAGAGGCCCAACCGAGTCATCAAAAAGACTCCGGCTAGCTGGGGAATCTTGCTAATAGGCTAAAAACAGGCTACACAGGGAACCCTATGAGCTAAGACCACGCTCTACAACGGCAAAAAGCCGGAAATACGCCATCGTAACCCCAGCCAAAGATCAAACAAAGCACAGAAAAATCAGGGGCGTTACAGCCACCCCCCCTAAAAGAAAGTTTCGCCTCGAAACTTTACTCACAACACTCCTATAACGTAGGAGAGAGAAGGAGTCAGGAAAGAGCCACAAATAAATAAGAACAAAACAGAGCATACCAGGCACAAAATCAGGGAAACAGACGAGGGTGAGCCTCCCTCATAGCCGACTCCAACTCCCAAGTCGCGCTCTCTACATCCTGATTCCTCCATAAAACTTTAACCATAGGAATAGTCTTCTTCCGCAACGCCCGAACTTGAGAATCCAAAATTCGAACAGGCACCTCCACATAAGAAAGATTCGGCTCCAACTGAGGCACAAAATCCAATACCTGCCTGCCATTTATCACACATTTTCGCAGCTGACTGACGTGAAAGACATCATGTACGCCAGGGAAATTTGCGGGCAAAGCCTGCCTGTAGGCTGATACCCCAATCCGCTCAACAATCGGAAACGGCCCCACGTACCTCGGGTCCAACTTCCTATTCTTGCCAAACCGCTTGACTCCAATCAACGGGGAGACCTTTAAGAACACCGAGTCCCCCACAGCAAATTCCAAGTCCGATCTACGCCAATTGGCGTTCTTCTCATATCTTTCCTGGGCTATCCGAAGCTTTTCCCGAATAAGCTTCACAGCGGTCTCCATCTCCTCAAGCGCTTCTGGACCCAACAAAGGTCCCTCGCCAAGCTCAGCCCAAAACAAGGGAGTCCTGCAGCGCCTCCCATACAAAGCTTCAAAAGGAGCCATTTGCAAGCTTTCTTGATAACTGTTATTATATGCGAATTCCATAAGCCACAAGCGCTCGTCCCACGCTCCTCCGTGGTCCAGAATGTAGCATCAGATCATATCTTCCACAATCTGATTTACTCGCTCCGTCTGACCATTGGTCTGCGGATGATAAGCTGTGGAATATCTCAAATCTGTACCCAACCCTTCTTGAAGACTCTTCCAAAAACGAGACGTGAACCTGGAGTCTCGATCTGATATGATACTTACAGGTACACCATGCAATCTGACAACCTCTTCCAGATACAGCTCGACTATCTTCCTCATCGGATAATCGATCTTAAACGGTACGAAGTGAGCGCTCTTCGTCAATCTGTCTACAATTATCCAAACTGAATCATGCCCCTTAGGAGATCTCGGTAAACCGGTAATGAAATCCATCGAGATACTCTCCCACTTCCACATTGGAATCTCCAAGGGAGTCAGCTTGCCACCAGGCCTCCCATGGTCGGCATTCACACGCCTGCAAGTGAAACACTCTGAAACAAATCTGGCTATGTCCTTCTTCATCCCGTACCACCAGGCAATCTGTTTTAAATCATGATACATCTTGGTAGACCCTGGATGGTAGGCAACACTAGATCCGTGGGCGTCTCTGTACACCATATCTCGGATATCTCCAACTGCGGGGATGCAAAACCTGCCACGGTACTTCAAGGTACCCGCATCATCTAAAGAGAAATCTGGTAATTCACCCTTCTCAGCTCGAAGATACAAACGCAGAAGATCGGAATCATCCTTCTGATGAAGTCTCGTAAGCGTAATCCACGAAGGTTCTGCTATAGCTATGCTACTCTGTGAATCACAGCTTCCCACAGAAATGTCCATCAACAAAAACTCTTCCACTAGACGCTCGGCGGAAAGATTAAAAATCTTACCTGACTTCCGACTCAGGGCATTGGCCACCACATTTGCCTTGCCTGGATGATACTGAATTTCAACATCATAGTCGGCCACGTACTCCAACCACCGCCGCTGGCGCAGATTCAATTCTTTCTGAGTAAAGACATACTTCAGACTCTTATGATCCGTGAAAATCTTGCACTGCGCGCCATATATCAAATGCCTCCACAATTTCAACGCATAGATCATAGCTGCAAACTCCAGATCATGCGTAGGGTAGTTCCACTCGTGAGTCTTTAGCTGCCTTGACCCATACGCAATCACCTTCCCGCCCTGCATCAAAACGCAGCCCAGACCGACATGCGACGCATCCACATATATATCATACTCACTGCCCTCCATAGGCAAAGACAAAATTGGAGCCGAACATAGCCTTCTTTTTAGTTCCTCAAAAGCCTTCTCACACTTGTCATTCCATATAAAGGCAACATTCTTCAGCGTCAACTTGGTCAACGGCGCGGACAAGGTAGAGAAACCTTCTACAAACCTTCTATAATAACCAGCCAAACCCAAGAAGCTTCTGATCTCTTTGGGGGTAACTGGTCTCGCCCATTCCATAACAGCAGCGATCTTTTCTGGGTCCACCGATATTCCCTCCTTATTGATCACGTGGCCTAGAAAAGAAACCTGAGGCAACCAAAATTCACATTTGCTCAGCTTGGCGTATAGCTTATGGTCTCTCAGAGTCGCCAAGACCAGCCGCAAATGTCGATCATGCTCCTCTGCATCCTTGGAATACACCAAAACATCGTCTATAAAGACAATCACGAACTTATCTAGAAAATCCTTGAAAACTTTGTTCATCAAATCCATAAAAGCTGAGGGCGCATTAGTCAAACCGAATGACAACCAAAAACTCAAAATGCCCATGACGAGAACGGAACGCCGTCCGCGGAACATCTGACTCTCGAATCCTCAATTGGTGATAGCCCGAACGAAGATCTATCTTGGAAAACACGACACTACCACACAGTTGGTCAAACAAATCGTCGATTCGCGGCAAAGGGTACCTATTCTTAATAGTAACCTTGTTCAGCTCTCTATAGTCGATGCATAACCTCATCGACCCATCCTTCTTTTTAACGAACAACACCGGCGCACCCCAAGGCGAAGAACTTGGCCTTATAAAGCCTTTTGCCAATAACTCATCCAGCTGACCTCGCAACTCTTCCAGCTCTCGCGGGGCCATCCGGTACGGCGCCTTCACGATAGGACGCGTGCCTGGCTCCAAATCTATGGCAAACTCGACATCTCGATCGGGTGGAAGACCGGGAAGGTCGTCTGGAAACACATCAGAAAAGTCACACACCACAGGAATCTCTTCCAAACGGGGCTCACTAACAATCGACCCTACCAGAGAAACCACACCGGCAAAACAGCTAGAAACAAGCAACTTCCGAGCACGCACCGCAGAAATGACTGGAGACTCCTGGAGGGAATACCCAAAAACACACCCTGGCTGACCGTTGTCTTTGACGAAGTCCAAGCGCTTACCCTTGCACTGGATCACAGCATCGTACCTTGACAACCAGTCCATGCCCAAAATAACGTCAAAGTCCTCCAGGTCAATCACCTTCAAATCTGCCTTGGCTAGAAAATCTCCCAACAAAATTGGACAATCGAGGATACCCAGGTCCGTAACCACAGAGTCACCGGAGGGGAACTTAACGCAGAAGGCACCACCAACACGATCTAAGCCCAGACTGAACTGCTCCACAAAGGCTCTAGCCACAAACGAGTGGGTAGCGTCGGAATCAAAGAGAACACGCGCCCAGCGGTTCTTTACCTTAAATCGCCCTACGAATTGCATACGCATCTAAGGCAACAAGCACTAAAACGAAAACTACACCCGAAAAGAGAACGTAACGAAACGACTGGGGAGGAGTCGAACCTGAGATAACCTGGGTCGAGGTCTGCGCTTCGTCTGCCGAGAGCACATTCAGCTTTCCTTTTCCTTTATCCACTTGCTGAGGTGGTGGCAGAGCCTGGAGGGGAACTGGCTGCAGAATAGACTGGGTCTGAGGGCACCTTGTCTTGAGATGACCCTTCTGGCCGCACTGAAAATAGACCTTATCTTTTAACCAACAACGGGCAGCCTCATGCCCCTTCCTTCCACACAAAGCACACACCAAGTCTCCCCTGGAAGTACCCTGAATCGCGTGCACCTGTTCCTTCTTCTGCGCTCCCAACCTTTTGAAACACTTCTCAAAGGGGTGGCCTGGCCGGCCACAAAAGCTACAAATCTCTCTGACCTTCTTTCTTGCGACATCATCAGGTTCCTGAGGGCTCTTCCCTCCACCGGACTTCCGCTTATCTTTCCTTAACTACTGGCCTCTATTCTTGGCATTCTCAATGGCCTCAACTCTCAAAGCAGCTTCAACCGCACTGGCGTAACTGACTGCTCCATAGGCATTCGCTAACTGCTGTATGTCGCTTCTTAGTCCACCCAGAAATCGCTTAACTCGGTCTGCCTCAACACTCACCAGACTCGGAGCAAACCGACTCAACTTACTAAACTCGATCTCAGACTCACTAACCGTGAGTTTGCTCTGCTTTAAGTGAAGAAAGTCGTTCATTAGCCGGTCCCGTTCGACTGAAGGCAGAAACTTACTTAACAACAGCACCTTAAATGACTCCCAAGTGCAACCTGCCACTAAGCTCTCTTTCTCCCTCAGCCACCAATTCTTTGCTAAGCCCTTGAGCTGGTAGGCAGCGAGCATCACTCTCTGATTGTCCGTAATCCCTTAGTACGAGAACATTTCCTCAATGGTAATCAGCCAGTCATCCAAAATCATGAAATCTGCCTGCCCATCATAGGTAGGGGGTCTCAGCCGCTGAAACTGGGATATGAACGCCATCTCCGGAGGCACTACAACCAAAGGCATGGGAGGAGCAGGAGGGGCAGGGACAGCTACCCCATCTGCGGGGTTCTGAGCTCTCGGGGGTTGTCCCGCCACAACTGCTACAAGGGACTGAATCTGAGCCTGCATAGCCACTACCTGCCTCGATAACTCCTCATTACTCTGCCGCAAGCTATCTACCAACGCATCGCTCTGCGCTCCTGACGTCTCACCCTCGGATTGGGGGGTCGATCTCGTCGCAGGATGTCTCGCCATCCTAGAATCGCACAAGCTTTAAACAAATCCTAGCCCATCAACTAGAACAAAACTACCCGGTACGGACAAACACACTTAAATATGAACTTCAACTGCAAAACTTGCTCTGGGAGTTGTTTTTACCATGATGATGTTATGCTTATCCTAAGATGGTTCACCACCATCATACTAACTCAGGTACCTAAACCATGAATGCATGTATTTGTATTCTTTTTGACTCAAAACCATGTGTGTACATATGTCATCTTGCAAATCTTTAGCTTGGTACGTTGTGCTTATGAAATGATATGCTATGCATGATGTGCTATGCATTCTAAAAAGGCCTTAGTGCATGCCATGGGCGGCGTACACATGAAAATGTTATGCATTCCATACCACATAACATTCCCATGTAACGAGAAAAGAAAACGTGCTAGCCGCATTCATGTGGTGAGGTTATGCATCAAATACTACATAACCCTCACATGTTGCCTCCTATGGTGGATCCATATACAAACACATATTATGCATCCCATACTACATAATATGCCCTGTATACTTCTTCATGCTCATGAGTGTAGTGTTCGTGCTTCGGCCAAGACGTTCTGATGACATATCGGTGTGTGAATGGTATGATCCTAAACACTAATGCAGACAAGGGAAAGGTTGCCCAACCATTTGTCAAGCAACCTCCCTCTGATACCAACTATCACAACCCGTATTTTTCTCCACGGTAAAATCGTATCATAGTAGGAGAAAACACGCGTCGTGATGCCACGTCGTGCAGGGGATAACTGCACACGCTCAGGCAAAACTCCAAACGTTAGATTTTTAGGAAAATGGTTAATTAAGTATGAAAGAAAATCAGTTATGTTAAATGGTCGTATCCCTCGGCTCGGTGGATCAGCTAGTCCACAGTTAAAACTATATTTATACGCAGCAGAAAATACTTTGGTTCAATTAACTTGACACCCTAAATGAGCATAAATATCCCGGGGGGGGGGGGGACGACTTATACGTTCATGACTCTAAGGTGAATATAATAGGTATGAAAAATAGTATTTTACGTTGAGAAAAAGTAGTGTCTTTGATTTAGAAACATGTTATGCATGGGGGTACATATAATAATACTTTTAGGTTTTAAAATATCTAACATGCAACCTAGCATAAATCCTTCCCAGAAGCAAGTAACCAACCTCAAATAGGCAAACACAGCAGTTTAAATTCATATTCAGCATCACAAAAAGCCACCAGTGGGCGCCAACAACCTGACACGAACCCACTGGCGAGTATGTATGTCTATACAGAAGAGTAAAGAACTACCTCACAACAAACGGGGATCAACGATCTCAGCTACCCTAGAGGCCACCAACAAGCCCCTCCAAAGAACTAGCCGATGAACAGGCTACAACCTGGACCTGAGGAAATCAAGAAAAGAACACCTCAGCAAGAAAACAATCAAAAGTAAATAGAGCAATAGGTTAATGAGCAATAAGATGAAGGGGTACCAACCCGGCAACAAACTGCCATAAGTAAAAGAAAAAGGGAAAGGGAGCAAGAAAAGAGTACTGTCTAAAACACCGCAGAGCACACCAAGGGCGAGCATTAAAACCAACATGCCCTACCAATAAAGCCTGCAATAGCATCAAGACATATACACATGCCAAAAGAAAGGAAAGCATAAACAGGAAAGGGACTAACAGTCCTAACACGTGGGTAAGTGGCAGTGGTCAAACATGGGTCTGATTGCATAACTAGAATCAGACCCAAAAAGGGCTAAGGGGTCAAACAGTGGCAGCTTTAGGGTCCCACACACACCAACCCAAACCGGGGCAAAAGGCGGTGGCCACAGCTCTCCACATAAAACCACCCCTCTAGAGGCCACCAAAACTCCACCACCTGCCACGACCCAAGAGTCGGCATGCAGAAATTAGCCGACCACCCAAGGCACCCCCCCTAGGGAAAAAGTCATTCTAACAATCTTAAGAAACACACAAACCCAAGGCAAAACGTCTGGTCCAACCGACGCGGCCTTGCACGCCTAACCCGAAACAACCCCGAGTCTACCTGACCCCAAAACAAGCGCAGCACCATTGTCGACACGATGTGTCGACACCTCGACAAGCCGGTGTCGACACAAGGTGTCGACACTACAGCGGCCGGTGTCGACATAAGGTGTCGACACTGCCGCGGCTGGTGTCGACACCAAGTGTCGACACCACTACAGCCGGTGTCGACATATGGTGTCGACACTGCCACCGCTGGTGTCGACACCAAGTGTCGACACCACCGCTGTCGGTGTCGACACATGGTGTCGACACTGCAGCTGCTGGTGTCGACACCAAGTGTCAACACCACTGCTGCCGGTGTCGACACATGGTATCGACACTGCAGCTACTGGTGTCGACACCAAGTGTCGACACCACTGCTGCCGGTGTCGACACATGGTGTCGACACTGCAGCCGCTGGTGTCGACACCAAGTGTCGACACCACTGCAGCCGGTGTCGACACCTTGTGTCGACACTGCCGCTGCTGGTGTCGACACCAAGTGTCGACACCACGATTGGCCGGTGTCGACACCAAGACTGGCCGGTGTCGACACAACAGTGTCGACACCCCACCTGGCTACAGGAGCCAGATCCAGCAGACGACCAAAAACGAGAACGGGGATTCTCTCTTCTCTCTCGAGTACAACCTCCATCGGCAATGGTAACTACTCGACCTAGACCGAACCAAAACTGTCCCTAATAGACACAATCCCTCAGGAAAACTGAAATTAACTGGAACCTCCTACACTAACCACGGTATGATCGGGAACAAGCCCTAGCTTACACCTAAAATCCCAACAAGAAAGAGATAAAAATTTAAATCAACAGAAGGCAAAGATCAACTAAGGCAAGGATGAGGGTACATCACTTGCCTCAATACCAGGAACTCGGTCGGCGGCCTCCCCCGCTTGTGGATCTGGCCGCAGGGCAGCAAGCTGAGGAGCAGAAAGAAGGCAGATCCCGGCGGGGGCAGTCCAGATCCACCCTCGAAACCGAAATCCGACCGCTAAATCTCCAGGAAAGCGGCGTCCCAAGGCTAGGGTGGTCCAGCAGAGCTCTTCCTCTCCTCTCGTACAGGCGACGGCTTCCTCCAAACACAGAAACAGGAAAAAGAACCGAAAAGGAACCCAGCCCTAATCTGACCCAAGACTATATATATATATCAGCAGTAATAATAATAAACAACCATACATAATAATAATTATTTACTCTCAACATCAAAACAACACGAAACCTGAAACTTCTCGGAAAAAGACGAAATTTACGCCGCAGCTAAAAACCCACGCTACGAACGCAACTACGAAGTCGAAATTAACATTCAACGAACAAAACCCAGGATAACACCTCCCGAAGCCAAAACACAAGCATCCCCTAAGAGGCCCAACCGAGTCATCAAAAAGACTCCGGCTAGTGGGGAATCTTGCTAACAGGCTACAAACAGACTACACAGGGAACCCTAAGAGCTAAGACCACGCTCTACAACGGCAAAAAGCCGGAAATACACCATCGTAATGCCAGCCAAAGATCAAACAAAGCACAGAAAAACCGGGGGCGTTACAACGAGAGAGAGCAGGAGGAGCGGTTAGAGAAAGCTTAACCGCGTGGGTACCAAACCGAGAGCAGGTGATGACTTGTTTTAGTCATCATTTTTGGGATAGTTTAGTATGCAAAATTCCTAGTTTAATTGTATGATTCAAGTATTTTCATGCATATCTTGTTTAAAGTCTTGTTGTGTTAGGATATTATAATTCCTAGTTTTATTATAGCTTTATTTGCTCATTATGTTGAAATTTTATTTTGTTATGTTTTGATATAAAAATCTATAGTTTTATTATATGTTTTATGTTTTATGTTTACTAGTGTTTTGTTTTTGAATATAATTAATTAATAGTATGTTATGTTTAGTTTAGTTTTAAACTAATATTATGTTGCTTATTTGTGTTATGTTTTCTTATATAACTAATGTTATTATGTGTTATTTTCTTGTAGGTACTTGCTAGATGATGCAGCCCACAAAGTGCAGCCCGGCCCCTTCCCTTGAAGCCACATGATGCAAGCAAAGCCCTCATGGTGAACCCGAGCAAATGCAGCAGCCCACTTCAATTGAGCAGCCCAAACCACTTCATTTAAGCCCACATGGCCGGCCACCTTTTAATCACATTCATGCATGTTTTCTCTCTCTCTCCCTTCCATTTATTGCATGCATGCACTCATGCTTGGCCGGCCCCTCTCCTCTCTCCCCCCTTTTATTATTTTCTCCTCCATTTATTCCTCATGCATCCCCCACTCATCCTTTCTCTCTTATTAATTTCTCTATCCATGCACCTTGCCACCAATACATTGAACCCACCTCCTCTTTCTTCCCCCAAATTAAATAATGTGCATGCATCTCCTCCATATTCATGGCCGGCCACCCCCCTTGCCCCCTCTTCTTCTTTCCATTCTAGAATCTTCCCTCCTCATCTATAAAAGGGCACCATGGTCTCATGCTTTGGGGAGTTAGATTTTGGAGAGCAAGTGAAGTTCTAGTTCAAGAGAGTGCTTTCTTTTTGCTTACATGTTGTTAGTGTAATCCTTTCTTTTCAATTAGTGCAAGTTTTCCTTATAGCCTAATCTAGTCTTTTTATTATTTTGTACACTCTTTTTATTTGCAAGTAATGAAATTCTCTTCTATTTGTTTCGTTGTTTCTTTTTGCAATATGCGTAGCTAATCTTCTTTTAGCATTTGATCATGAGGATCCATGATTTGAAATGAGAATTATTTTTATTTCATAGTTTTATTTTTGCGTAATTCAACTCGGTCCTTCTTTGATTTATTTTGCGTCGACTCCGTATTTCCGGTATACGGTAGTAGGCTTATGATCTCATATTCGAGTAGCCGAGAGGCTCGTGGATGTGAAAGATCACTCAAAGAAGGAAGGAGTTGAACGCAACCCTAGAGATAGGACGACGTAAATCCTCCGGATTGGAGTCAAATCCAATAGTGCGGATCACCTCGATAATGCAACTTTAGGCTTTTTCGGTTTGTTAAGAGATTTCGATCGAAAAGTCTATAAGTTAGGAGACTTAATGCTCTAGCGAGATTTTGTCTTATTTTCGGATCCGTCACGGCCAAGTTGGATTTGCAAATTTAAAACTATCCCTTTTATTTTCTCATTTCATTTCATGGTGAATCAATGATCGAATGCTAGCTTTTTTTATATAAGTTTTCGTCTCGAATTTATCGTTCCTTTTGCTTCTTAAAGAAATTCTCAAATCCCTTTAATTTTCCCGGTAGGATAATAGTTAGAGCGCGAGTAGAAGTACTTGACAACCCCGTGTTTAAATACGACCTTGGTACTACAATTCGACAGGTACGCTTGCCTGTTCGGGTTTTGGCCCACCAAGTTTTTGGCGCCGTTGCCGGGGACTTTTCTTTGTCAATATTTTGAAAACGCTTGCGCTATTACTTCTCCAAAAAAATCAAAAAATCAAAAAAAAAAATTATTATAATTTATTATAATCAACCCACCTCATTTTAATTTCTACCCCACCTAAAATCTCTCGAAAAGGGTAAGGGGCTTTAAGCGCCACCATTTTACCTAGTACCGGGCGAACCCTTCACCGGGTAGTCCTCGGGAAGTTCGAGAGCCAAGCCGTAAAAAAGTCTATTTTCAAAAAAAAAATCCAAAACAAAACTTTTTTTTCCTTTCTTTTCCTCCTTTTCTTTCTTTTCCAAGCTTTCATCTTCCCTCGTTTTCTTTACTAGTGCATGACCCGAGCGAATCCGTCGCTACTTGTTGATTTGGACCCAGAAATCGAACGCTCCTTTCGGAGACAACTACGATTCGGGGCTTCCACTTCTCAAACAGCGGTTGAGGATTCCTTCGGGGATTGCAATTATTCTGAAATGGGAGATCCCAACCCAGGAATGGCTCAGCAAAGGACTATGTCCGATTATGCTCGACCCAACCTGGAGGGGACTGAAACAAGTATTGTTCGACCTGCCATTGCGAACAATAACTTCGAGCTTAAGCCTAGCATCATACAAATGGTGCAGCAATATGTCCAGTTCGACGGATTACAAGATGAAGATCCGAACTTACATATTGCTAATTTTCTTGAAATCTGTGACACCTTTAAAATTAATGGTGTCTCAGATGATGCTATAAGGCTAAGACTCTTCCCCTTCTCCTTAAGAACTAAGGCCAAACAGTGGTTGAGTTCTCTTCCAAGAGGCTCAATCACTACTTGGAACATTTTAATTGAAAAATTTCTTGCTAGATATTTCCCCCCCGCCAAAACTGCTAAGTTAAGAAATGATATCACTTCTTATTCTCAAATTGCTTCTGAGACCCTCTATGACACTTGGGAGAGGTTCAAAGAACTTTTGAGAAGGTGCCCTCATCATGCTCTGCCTGTATGGTTACAGGTTCAGACATTTTATAATGGGCTAAACCAAGAGACAAAGCAAATGATAGATGCCGCTTCCGCTGGTTCTTTAGACCGCAAAACTCCGGAAGCCGCTCTTGAGCTTATCGAGGACATGGCGATGAACACTTATCAGTGGAACTCGTCCAGGTCTCGCCCATCTAAACCTGCAGGTATCTATGAAGTGGATTCGGTTTCGCAGCTGGCGCTACAAGTGGAAATGTTAAACAAGAAGATTTCGGAGATGACTGCTTCCTCCGCCGCTAAGGTATACGAAAATGTGAATGCTGCTGCTGCCGAGCAGGTGGATTATCTGGGGAACATACCCAGGCCTGCTCAAAATAATTCTGCAAACAATTTTTCTGCTTTTACGAATTTTTCTTCTCCGCCTGGTTTTTCTTCTTCTTCTAATTCTTATCACCCCGGATGGCGTAATCATCCAAATTTCTCGTGGAGTAATAACGCTAACGCCATACGCCCACCACACGATTTTACACCACCACCACCTCCGCAACAAAATTTTCAAAAACCTTCCCCTTTGGAAGAGATCCTCGCTAAATATATAAGCTCGAACGATGCCACTATTAGAAGTTTAACAGGATCAATGAAAAACTTAGAAAATCAAGTCGGCCAACTCGCTAAGGCCTTTTCCGAGAGACCACCTGGAACTCTTCCCTCGAACACTGAGCCTAACCCAAGGGAACATGCAAATGCAATTTCCCTTCGGAGCGGTAAAGTTGTTAACGAGCCCACCACAAGGGAAGAGCCAAAGGTGATTGTCCCTCCTGTTGTGGAAGAAATTACCCCTACGGAAAATGATAAAACAAATTTTGAACATGACAAATCTACTTTAGATAAAGAAAAAGATATTTCTATTTTTTCTAATGATGACGTTCAAAATGATGCTCCGCTTATCATAAAGGAATTTCCGCCACCACCTTATCCGGCCCGACTTAGGCAAGAAAAATTAGATAATCAATATCAACGCTTTCTTGAAATATTTAAACAAATTCATATTAATTTACCATTTCATGAAGCGATTAGTCAAATGCCTAAGTACGCCAAATATCTCAAAGATTTATTAACGAACAAAACGAAATTAGAAAATTTATCGCATGTAACGTTAAATGAAGAATGCTCGGCGGTCGTTAAAAACTCTAATCTACCTAAAAAGATAAACGATCCGGGTAGTTTTTCAATTCCTTGCGTCTTTGGTGATTTATTCGTTAAACATGCGTTAGCGGATCTAGGAGCGAGCATCAACTTAATGCCTTTTTCTTTATTTAAAAAGCTAGGTTTGGGCACTCTAAACCCTACGCGCATGAGTATTCAGTTAGCCGATCGTTCGATTAAGTATCCGCTAGGTATCGTTGAGGACGTGCTAGTAAAGGTCGACAAATTCATCTTCCCGGTGGATTTTGTCATTCTTGATATTGAAGAGGACGTCGAGGTCCCTCTTATCCTTGGACGACCATTTCTAGCCACCTCTCGAGCGGTTATAGACGTTAGTAACGGGAAGTTGTTTTTACGTGTGGGAGATGATGAGGTCACATTTTCAATTAATCAATCAATGAAAAATTCCTTACAAAATGATGACTCATGCTTCTTTATTGATGTTTTAAATGAAGATTCTTCCCTTTCCCTTTCCAACATCTCTTCAAATGAATTTTCCTCTTCTTTTTCTGAAATTTCTTCACATGATTTTGAAAACACGATTATGTCCGCAAAAATAAATTTTGAAAATGATTCTGTCTTTGGTAGAAGTAAGTATGAAAGTCTTGTTTTTGAAAAAGATAAGAATTTGAAAAACTCTTATAATGAGCCACCCCATCTGGATTTAAAACCACTCCCTGATCATCTAAAATATGCCTTTCTTGAAAAAAATTCTAAGTTGCCCGTTATAATCTCGGCCTATTTATCTCAATCCAAAAACGATCAGTTGATCGAAGTACTACAAAAGCATCGCCGAGCTATAGCGTGGCAAATCTGTGATATTCCTGGCATAAGCCCCTCCTTCTGCACACACAAAATATTTTTTGACAATAATCCTAAGGGTGTAGTTCAACCACAACGTCGTCTTAATCCAAATATGAAAGAGGTTGTGAAGGAAGAGGTGCTTAAGTTATTAGATGCGGGGATAATTTATCCGATTTCCGATAGTCAGTGGGTGAGTCCGGTACAGGTTGTTCCTAAGAAGGGAGGGATTACGGTAGTACCAAATGAAAATAACGACTTAATTCCAACTAGGACGATAACGGGATGGAGGATGTGCATCGATTACCGTAAGCTAAACGATGCCACTCGAAAAGATCACTTCCCCCTCCCCTTTATCGATCAAATCCTAGAACGGTTGTCCGGGCACAATTTTTATTGCTTCCTCGATGGTCTCTCGGGATACTTTCAAATCCCTATCGCACCCGAGGACCAAGAGAAGACGACGTTCACCTGCCCTTTCGGAACTTTTGCTTATCGTAGAATGCCTTTCGGACTATGCAACGCACCCGCCACCTTTCAGCGGTGTATGCTTGCCATTTTTGATAAATATGTAGAGAATATTATGGAAATCTTTATGGACGATTTTTCTGTTTTTGGCGACTCCTTTAATTTATGTTTAGAAAATTTGGAAAAAGTTTTACAACGCTGCGAAGAAACGAATCTAGTTTTAAATTGGGAGAAGTGCCACTTTATGGTACGTGAAGGTTTAGTACTTGGCCACAACATTTCCGCTAGGGGAATTGAAGTGGACAAGGCAAAAATCGAAGTAATTGAAAAGTTACCGCCGCCTACAAATATTAAAGCAATTAGAAGTTTTTTAGGGCATGCGGGTTTTTATCGACGATTCATTAAAAACTTTTCAAAAATTACTAAGCCTCTCACCCACCTTCTCGAAAAAGACACTCCTTTCGTTTTTGATGAATCATGTCTCGCGGCATTTGAATTAATTAAATCTAAACTTATAAATGCCCCTATTTTGATCGCCCCAGTTTGGGATTTACCTTTCGAAATCATGTGTGATGCGAGTAATCATGCGGTAGGTGCGGTTTTAGGTCAACGAATCGCTAAGAACTTTCATCCGATTTTCTACGCTAGTAAAACTCTCACGTCTGCGCAAGAAAACTACACCACGACGGAGAAAGAGCTCTTAGCGGTTATTTTTGCTTTTGATAAATTCCGACCGTATGTTACTCTTTCTAAGGTTATTGTTTTCACGGATCATTCCGCTCTGAAGTACCTCCTTTCTAAACCGGATGCCAAGCCGCGTCTTATCCGTTGGATCCTCTTACTTCAAGAATTCGACTTGGAGATTTGGGATAAGAAAGGAGCGGAAAACTTAGCCGCTGATCATCTCTCTCGTCTTGAAAATCCAAATCTAGATCTTTTAAATGAAACTTTTATTAATGATTCTTTTCCGGATGAGCGTCTTTTTACTATTTCTTCATCTCCTACCCCCTGGTTTGCCGATCTGGCCAATTATCTTGTGGCCCGGGTCCTCCCAAAAGAATACTCCACTCACCAAAAGAAGAAATTCTTTTCGGAGTTGAAGTATTATTTTTGGGAAGACCCATTTCTATTTCGCATTTGTGCGGACCAGGTGGTTAGGAGATGTGTTTCACGGGAAGAGGGTCACCTAATTTTAAAACATGTTCATGAAGGTCCGACTGGCGGGCACTATCAAGCTAACCGCACCGCACACAAAGTACTTAGTGCTGGCTTCTATTGGCCAAGCATATTTAAAGATGCACAAATCTTTGTGGGCGGGTGCGATCGATGCCAGCGGACTGGAAATCTCTCAAATAAGCATGAAATGGAACAAAACTACTTTCTCGAATGCGAAGTTTTTGATCTATGGGGCATAGACTTTGTCGGCCCATTTCCCTCCAGCTTAGGAAATAAATATATTCTAGTCGCAGTCGATTATGTTTCTAGGTGGGCAGAGGCCCAAGCTCTACCAACTAACGATGCTCGCGTTGTTGTCAAATTTTTAAAAAAATTATTTTCTCGCTTTGGTTTTCCTCGAGCGATCGTTAGTGATAGGGGAAGTCATTTTTGCAACGCTCAACTCACTAAGGCTTTAGCCAAATATGGCGTTATGCATAAATTATCCACCGCTTATCACCCCCAAACTAACGGTCAGGTCGAGGTAGTCAATCGCGAACTTAAACAAATTTTGGAGAAAAACGTTTCTACTTCTCGTAAGGATTGGTCTTTAAAATTGGACGATGCTCTGTGGGCCTATCGGACAGCGTACAAGACCGCCATCGGTTGTACTCCTTTCCGATTAGTCTATGGAAAATCGTGTCATCTTCCGGTAGAAGTAGAACACCGTGCGTACTGGGCGTTAAAGTTTTTTAATTTCGATCCGCACTCGGTCGGCGAGCATAGAAAAAACCAACTAAATGAGCTTGACGAGTGGCGAGCATACGCCTACGAAAATAATAAAATCTACAAAGAACGCACGAAATTGTATCACGATAAGAACCTGCGCCACCCTAAAACTTTTAAACCAGGCGATCAAGTTCTTCTTTTTAATTCGCGTTTACGTCTCTTCCCGGGAAAGCTCAAATCTAGATGGTCCGGACCGTTCACGGTCAAGGATGTTTTTCCTTACGGCACTGTGCTACTTTCACACCCCGATAAGGGGGACTTTAAAGTTAATGGTCATAGACTTAAACTCTATTTCTCTAATGATTCTGTGACTCCTGCCAAGGAGAATCTTCTGTTTGATTCTTAGTTCTCTTATTTTCTGATGGACATTTTCGTTTTGGACTTTTTATTTTTATTCTGTGACTCTTTTATTCGGACTTTAAATGATTGTAATAAAAAAAAAAACATTATCGGGCATCTGCCCATGGACTCTATCTATGTTTTGCTTTTATTTTGCTCTTTCTACCGGAGGCCAATCAAGTCCATGTTCGTGGTCGCCGCTCCGCCGTTGCTGATATCAGATGGATCAAGTCATACCTGCTGACGATCAAGTACTCTAAAAAGCAAGCATGGGGGAGCGACATCCGCCTTCATCTCACGAACCCGGGGAAGTCCTGTTCTTTTTTATTATTTTTCCTGCATTTTTCTTTTTCTCTTCTTCTCAGTCCCCTTCTCTTTTTCTTTATGTTTTCTTCATTGAGGGCAATGAAGGATTTAAGCATGGGGGGGTCTAGTTTCTTTTGTCTTTTCCTTTTTGTTCTTCTTCTTTCAAAAAAAAAAAACAAAATTATGTTTTATATTTTATGTCATCAAAATCTAAAATCCAAAAAAAATTATAAAATATAAAACCCAAAAAAATTAGAAAAACAAAAATCAAAAAAAAATTGTGCTAAAATCTATTTGAAAAACAAAACCTAAAATTATTTTCTATCTTTATTTTTATGTTTCTTCTAGTGATGTGTAGGCCCGTGCGGTTTCTTAGTTCTATTTAGATTTCTTTGAATTAGTTTTCTAAACTTATCAGTTTAACATAGCTAAGTCTACTAGTTTCTTTTTCTTAAATATAGGCATCCGATTTTTACGTTTTAAGTTAGCAATTTGTAGTTATGTCTCTTTATTCGGTTAGTTGCTTACGAATGGTTGCTAGGTATCATTAGCTCTTTTTCATTTGCGGGGTAGTCTTTCTTGGTGTCTAGAACTTGTACCAAGCTACTCTCGAAGCATTTGCGCCGTTTTTACGTTCTTTAGAAATGATTTAGGCCACCATTTGAATAGTTTGAGCTTTTCTTGCCCACCAAAAACAAAACCCTTGCAAAACAATTTTGGGCCTTTTTCCTTATTTTCTTTGTTTTTAGCTCCACCTTTCATTTCACTATGTTCACCAAAGCCAAATATCTTTCCCATTTTTGCACTATAAATTTGAGCTTAAAAATTATTTTGGGAAGGGTATAATCTTTGAAATAAATAGGAAATTCTCAAGCTTATTTTTGGAGCTTTCTTATCAAATGTTATTCAAAAGAAAAAAATTGAGAAAGAAAGAAAAAAATATATATCATTACAAAATCAAAAAAAAAAATGAATGCAAAAAGTTTGTGTTTGGCCAAGTTTATAAAAGAAAAAAATTTCATGGCTTTTTTTTGTTGTAGTTTCATATTGGAGAAATGATATTCTCATTACTTCTCATTTGTTATTATGCCTTATTTATTTTTGAGCTCACCTTGGTTTAGTGCCTAAAACTTTCATGTTTATCTTTGATTCCACTTCCTAATCATTTACCTAAGCCAAGTTTTAATGCCTAGTAGAAGTCCTAATGATCTTAGAACTTAATTTCGCGTAGTGGAGAAAGTGTGAACGTACAAGCCTATGGCCACCATCATTGATGGATTTCTTTGGAGGTTATCTTGGAGTGTCTTAGGGTTAATGTTTATCTAGCAACCTAGTAGTTTGTTAATGCGCCGTTTATTTAGAACCTCTACTTTTTGTTGTCCTTATTTTCATTTATTTTGGATGCCTTCTTTTTAAGATTTAGAAATGTGTAGACTTTTCTTATGTTCTAATGATATTTTTAGGTCTCCACTTTCAAGTTTTTCTATTGTGCACTTCTCACCCCACTAGTTGTTAACATAGGAATTAGGATAGTTTAATTTTTCATGTTTTGATTTTCTTAATTATGCAACCTAAAACTTCTTTTGTTCCCCTAGTTCTTTAAGTTTTATTTGCTTGAGGGCAAGCAAATACTCTAGCATGGGGGAATTTGATGACTTGTTTTAGTCATCATTTTTGGGATAGTTTAGTATGCAAAATTCCTAGTTTAATTGTATGATTCAAGTATTTTCATGCATATCTTGTTTAAAGCCTTGTTGTGTTAGGATATTATAATTCCTAGTTTTATTATAGCTTTATTTGCTCATTATGTTGAAATTTTATTTTGTTATGTTTTGATATAAAAATCTATAGTTTTATTATATGTTTTATGTTTTATGTTTACTAGTGTTTTGTTTTTGAATATAATTAATTAATAGTATGTTATGTTTAGTTTAGTTTTAAACTAATATTATGTTGCTTATTTGTGTTATGTTTTCTTATATAACTAATGTTATTATGTGTTATTTTCTTGTAGGTACTTGCTAGATGATGCAGCCCACAAAGTGCAGCCCGGCCCCTTCCCTTGAAGCCACATGATGCAAGCAAAGCCCTCATGGTGAACCCGAGCAAATGCAGCAGCCCACTTCAATTGAGCAGCCCAAACCACTTCATTTAAGCCCACATGGCCGGCCACCTTTTAATCACATTCATGCATGTTTTCTCTCTCTCTCCCTTCCATTTATTGCATGCATGCACTCATGCTTGGCCGGCCCCTCTACTCTCTCCCCCCTTTTATTATTTTCTCCTCCATTTATTCCTCATGCATCCCCCACTCATCCTTTCTCTCTTATTAATTTCTCTATCCATGCACCTTGCCACCAATACATTGAACCCACCTCCTCTTTCTTCCCCCAAATTCAATAATGTGCATGCATCTCCTCCATATTCATGGCCGGCCACCCCCTTGCCCCCTCTTCTTCTTTCCATTCTAGAATCTTCCCTCCTCATCTATAAAAGGGCACCATGGTCTCATGCTTTGGAGAGTTGGATTTTGGAGAGCAAGTGAAGTTCTAGTTCAAGAGAGTGCTTTCTTTTTGCTTACATGTTGTTAGTGTAATCCTTTCTTTTCAATTAGTGCAAGTTTTCCTTATAGCCTAATCTAGTCTTTTTATTATTTTGTACACTCTTTTTATTTGCAAGTAATGAAATTCTCTTCTATTTGTTTCGTTGTTTCTTTTTGCAATATGCGTAGCTAATCTTCTTTTAGCATTTGATCATGAGGATCCATGATTTGAAATGAGAATTATTTTTATTTCATAGTTTTATTTTTGCGTAATTCAACTCGGTCCTTCTTTGATTTATTTTGCGTCGACTCCGTATTTCCGGTATACGGTAGTAGGCTTATGATCTCATATTCGAGTAGCCGAGAGGCTCGTGGATGTGAAAGATCACTCAAAGAAGGAAGGAGTTGAACGCAACCCTAGAGATAGGACGACGTAAATCCTCCGGATTGGAGTCAAATCCAATAGTGCGGATCACCTCGATAATGCAACTTTAGGCTTTTTCGGTTTGTTAAGAGATTTCGATCGAAAAGTCTATAAGTTAGGAGACTTAATGCTCTAGCGAGATTTTGTCTTACTTTCGGATCCGTCACGGCCAAGTTGGATTTGCAAATTTAAAACTATCCCTTTTATTTTCTCATTTCATTTCATGGTGAATCAATGATCGAATGCTAGCTTTTTTTATATAAGTTTTCGTCTCGAATTTATCGTTCCTTTTGCTTCTTAAAGAAATTCTCAAATCCCTTTAATTTTCCCGGTAGGATAATAGTTAGAGCGCGAGTAGAAGTACTTGACAACCCCGTGTTTAAATACGACCTTGGTACTACAATTCGACAGGTACGCTTGCCTGTTCGGGTTTTGGCCCACCAGCAGGCCGGCGGTTAGATAAAACTTAACCGCACATAGGACGAACCAGATATTGACATGTTATTTATTTCCAGTTTATGTGTGGGTGGTATTCCCCTTGTATCTCCTAGATATATATATATATATATATATATATATATATATATATTATATATATATATATATATATATATATATATATATATATATATATATATATATATATATATATATATATTTCCCCCCTATGTGGATGTATACAATATTCTTTTCCTCTTCTAATTTGGTATCAAAGCGAGCAGATTAACGATGCCTTCACCAAGGCGGTTGGGCCCTCCAGACTTCTCTCTACATGTGGCAAGCTGGACTTGCTTGAACTTTTCGCTCCAGCTTGAGGGGGAGTATTGACTTGTTATTTATTTCCAGTTTATGTTTGTGGGTGGTATTCCCCTTGTATCTCCTATATATATACCTATTTCCCCCCTATGTTGATGTATACAATATTCTTTTCCTCCCTTCTAATTCCTGGCTCTGATAGCATGTGGAGAAAAACCGAAACTTGTATATACTTTCTCAAATAATCAAATACAAGGAATGAATACACATTTATAGGAGGGAGAAAGAGAGAAGAGATCCCTATACATGACGTGGGACTAAAGATGAGAGAAGAAAAATAAACTAAATGAGCTCCAACATGGGCCTCTTTATACAGGCTTTTCCAACAAAAAGAATGTCCAAACCAGTTGCACTGTACTTGTGTAAATTCCATACATTGACAATGTCATTATCCCATAATAGAGCAGTAAAGCATCCATCAGAATAGGAATGTCTCACCTTCAAGAAAATTTATAACAACAAGGAATAAACAAGGAAGGGGTTGAGAAATTCATCATACAGCGTCTTTCCCGTTATCAGATCCATGAAGTCTCGATGAATGAAATCAAGGCTTCAAATCCTATATGATGAGCATCAAAAATTAATAAATGCAAAATATGTTAAAACATGGTGACAAAAGGGTTGAATAAAAAGCTCCACGATAACAAAAAGTTTCACATAAGAGTAAGAAACTGATCTCTATCAGGGATGAACTCATCATCCTGAAAAAACATAATATGAACGTTCAATCAGAGATATAAGAAATATAAAAGACTGATAGGTGTCATTAAACAATTTAAACTGCTTCTTGACTAGGTTGTAAAGTAAGTTTTTTTCTCATTAAGTCCCATGTACGCAAACGTCCATGTCCATCCTCTCCTATTACCTGAGTGAAGCAAGAATCTTTATATTCTACGGTGCGCTCGTCCTCATGCACCTTTTCAAGAAGAATGTTCATATCTTCCTGTGGTATGAAGATATAAAAATAAGAAATGTTGCCAATATTTTAACATTATTTTGAAATTATTTGTACCTTCATTGAGATGCTTAAGTTCTTTGGATAGATTGATGTCAATAGATCTAACCTGTAGAGATAGTCAAAGCATGGATGAAATTAATGTATTGATTTATTAAAAAAATGATCTTCATTAGTAGATTGAAGAACTTACATATTGTTTAAACCATAAATAAATTGATTCATTATGAGCTTTATCAATTTGATGTTCGGTCATACAAGGCATTGTCGTTTTGAGTTCTTCGATGTGTTTTCTATAATAGAATACATTTTGATATTGTTAAAAAGTAACACCATATTTTATTGATTGGAAAAATTTTGACAACTCACGTTAGAAAATGTGTGATTGCATCTGTGTTGAAAAGAACATGACGATGCATTTGTATCCAAGAAAACTCATCAAGTTGTATCTTTTTCCCTTTTTTAAAGAACAACCAATGTCATGACCATCATAATTTCTATTTATATTTTGTTTTAATGCCATCAAGATGTCATTCGTAAAAGTTCATGCATTCCTCCATTAGATATCCTTTCGCAATAGAACCTTCTGGATAAGCACGATTACGAACATATCTCTTTAAGGTAAGTAGATACCTAATTTCAATATATATAATAAGTTAATACAAACAATATTATATATACAAATATATAAATTCAAATATATGAAATGTTCATTACCTTTCAATAGGATACATCCAGCGAAATTGCACCGGATCATCAACGGAGGCCTCTTCAGGTAAATGTATTGTTAGATGCTCCATAATATCAAAAAAAGGTTGAAATATTTTTTCAAGATGACATAGTGTAAGAACTATGCGTTCTTTCATAGTGTTTAAGTCAGCATGCTTAATTACCTTTGAGCACAATTGCCTATAGAAACTAGATAACTTGATAAAAACCTTCTTAACATCTGGTGGCAACACTTTCGTTATGCTTATTGGAAGGAATTATTGCATAAGAATGTGCGTATCATGACTCTTAATACCCCAAATAGTTCTCTCTTTCAAATGAACACATCGTGAAATATTAGATGCATAACCATCCGACACTCTGGTATTTTTTAACACTTGTAGGAAAACATCTTGTTGTGCTTTGTTCATTGAAAAACGGGCTAGAGATAAGAAGGCCTTACTAGATGCAAGTTGTTGTCGGTGCAATTTTATTTGAATACCCATTTCTTTTAAATCTTGTCTTGCTTTTAAGCCATCTTTTGTTTTTCCTACAACCCTCAATATTGTATAAAACAAATTTTCACCCATATTCTTCTTTTGTTGCATTACATCAATGAAATGACGTGTTTGAAAATACTCCCAATATGGTAATTCAAAGAAGATGCTTTTTTTCTTCCAACCATATTTTTGACTAGTATTACTAACCCTACGATTATCTTCTCTCTTCCTCTTTTTAAGATCATCCTTATTGTATTCAGTAAGTACATCATTCAGTTGTGTTGTGATATTACTTCCCTTTAACATAAGAGGTTTAGCTTCGAATTCGCGACATCCATTAAAAGTTGCCTTATCTCTTTGAAACCTATGCCCATTAGGTAACCATCGATGATGCCCAAAGTAGCAATATTTTCTACAATTTGTTATTCATAGTGATTTAGTTTGCAAATTACAATTTGTACAAGCATACTGACCTTTTGTACTCCATCTTGATAAGTTTGCATATGCAGGGTAGTCATTAATTGTCCAAAACAATGCGGCACGCTGAGTGAACATTTGATTTTTTTTAATGCATCATATGTAGCCACACCATTCCATAATTATTTAAACTCGTCAATCAATGGTTGAAGATATACATAAATTTTATTACCAGGTCTCTTTGGTCTATGAATTAGTACAGTAAGAAAGAGAAAAGATTGTGTCATGCATATCCACGATGGTAAATTATACGGAATTAAAACAACTGGCCATGTGCTATGAGCAATGAACATGGTTCTATATGGATTAAACCCATCAGATGCCAAACCAAGTCTAATATTGCGACACTGTGCTGCAAATTAAGGAAAATCTTTATCAAACTTTTTTCAAGTTTGAGAGTCAGCTGGGTGCCTCATAGTATCATCATTAGTACGTTCCTCTGCCTGACATCGTATACAACCTATAATTTTTCATGACATGAATAACCTCTTCAATCTCGGTTTCAAAGGAAAATATCTTACTTGTTTTGCTGGAATTTTTGTGTTACGCCCCCAAACATGATGCAGTTCTTTGGGCGTACATATGCTCGCAGGCGGAAAACGAAGACAAACGACAATGGGGCTGAACCACCCGGTTCAACCCCACTCTCTAAGTCGGCGGGTTGGGGGGTTGAACCACCCCGGTTCAGCCCCGCTTGGGAGGGGTCGGCCGACCCCTCTTGGCCCGGGAATATTTATATACCCGGGCCTCTTGGTGTTGGGGCATGTAAGAGTAAATCCAGGTATTTCTTTCTCCCTCATTCCTAACCCTAATCTCTCTTAGCTTTCTCTTTAGCCTCCACTTCCCTAGTCTTCTCCTAACATTTGGTATCAAAGGATTCGCTTCTACACCATGCTTACCACACGCACACAAGAAGAAATCACTCCAATGGAAGCCCTAGGAGAAAACTACGTCGGCTTGACGGACTCGGTGACCTCCTTCGAGGAGGAGATGAGGACTTCTACCTAGAGACTGGAAGAACAGATCGACACCCAGATGGAAGAAATCAAGGAGCTGTTAGCGCAAAATCTGAAAGAGAAGGCGCCGATGAACGAGGAAATCGACGGATTTCAAAATCAGGCGGCCGACACATACACATCGCAACACCCGATCCCGCAGGCAGGGGAAATAGCGGGATCGGCAGATCCCGCGCGTACAGGCACGAGAACGAGTGGATCGGGAGCCGACAGCTTCGGTGGCATCACAACGACATGGAGGAACCAGGTAGCATCGCCGACGGCTGGATCGACAATCGCCCGGGCAGCGGACTTCAGCACGGGGCTTCCGCCCTGGATATGACACCAAGGTGACCCAGGGGACTACGGCAAGGGCCGAACACCCTAAATACGGCCCAGCGGCGAGCCAGGAGGGGTCGGATGGGTTTTAAGAGGACCAATGCAGGGAACGAGAGACATCTTGCCTCCACCGCGTGGAGCCGGGCCTCCGGGAGGCCATGGAGTCGACGTTCCTTGGGGCGGCCAGCCATTTCAGGGCTATGCAGGAGCCAACACCGTTCCGATGGAGCCGAGACGTCCGGTATGGAATGGTCAAGGGCAAGGGTGTCACGACCAAGCCACTCCGCGGGCGTACATGCCTCATAAACCAACATGCATGAATTTTCCAAGGTACAGCGGAGGGGACGCCCTAGAGTGGGTCTAGAAGGCCGAGCTTTTTTCAGGTATCAGGAGGTACCGGAGGGCCACTGGGTGCAACTAGCTTCGTTTCACTTGGAGGACGACACATTTTAGTCGACGCAGTGGTTTCTGAGGGGCAGAGATTATGTGCCCTGGACTGATTTCGTGGAAGGGTTCACCGCCCGATTCGGGCCACTGGAGTACGAGAAATTTGACGCTCATCTGCAGAAGTTGCGACAGAAGGGAACTGTGATCGGGTGCTCTGGGAAGAGAAGACGTTGCTCAGCTGTTTTGTCTCAGGACTGAAGGAGTACTTGCGGGATGAGGTTCAGGCGTATATGCTCCACAGTCTGAATCATGCCATCAGCCTGGCCCGCATACAGGAAGAGCGCTACAACCGGCAGCGGACACGCACCACGGGGAAGCCAGCGACTACCCAGATAGCTGCTCGAAGAGAGACGCCGACGCCCAACAAGCCAATGATAACACGACTTTCGTCGGCCGAGCTAGAGGCAAGGAAAGAAAAAGTCCTATGTTTCAACTGTGACGAGAAGTTTGCGTCCTGGAACAAATGCCAGAAAATACAGGTTTTTATGTTACATGAGGATGCCGAAGACGAGGTTGCACCCGTGACAGAGTCGGAGGAGGACTTGGACTTGACCGAGTTCAGTGTTTCCATACAGACAATGGAGGGATGCAATACCCCACTCACTATGAGAATTGGGGGAAAGATTAGTCAGGAGAAGGTGACGATTTTGGTGGATAGTGTGAGCGCCCACAACTTCATTCATCCTGATGTGGCACGACGGGTGGGGCATGCGATTGATAAGGGGGCCGCCTTTCAGGTCATGGTTGCAGATGGGAGCAAAATGCAGTGTGAAGGGGTGATGAAGGGGGTGGAGCTACGGATACAGGGGTACGTAGTGCGCAAACACGTCTACCTTCTACCCAACCATGGTTTTGACATGGTGTTTGTGGTGCAGTGGCCGTAGCAGCTGAGGCGGGTGACCTTTGACTGAGATCAGATGACGATCGAATTCCTGCAGCGCAGGCAACAGTACTGTCTGGGGGGGGACTGAAATCTGCTCCTATGAAGGAAATATTTCTTAGGAGCTTGGAGTGACTAGAGAACCAGGGCAGCACGATCACAGCGGTTATGGAGGTTACACCGGCGCCAACTGAGGCTCCTATTGTACCGGCTCAGATGCAGGCTCTAATGGCGCGGTATGCAGATATATTTCAGGCACCCCCTCACACTACCACCACCGCGGTTTCAAGATCACCAGATTCAGCTCAAAATAGGTACAGAGCCTACCAATATTTGACCGTACCGTTACCTGTACATCCAGAAGACCGAGATAGAGCGCAACATCTGGGAAATACTGACCGCTGGAATTATCCGGCCCAGTACCAGTTCTTTTTCATCACCCATTATTCTAGTTAAGAAGGACGGGACATGGCGATTGTGTGGATTACCGTGGTCTGAACAAGGACAATTTTCCCATTACCTTGATCGAGGAACTACCAGACGAACTGCATGGCGCTCGTCTTTTCACCAAACTGATCTCTGATCGGGCTACCATCAGATTTGGATGCGCGAGGATGACATACACAAGACAACCTTTCGTACTCATGATGGACACTGAATTCTTGGTAATGCCCTTCGGGCTCACCAACGCACCGTCCACATTCCAAGCTCTGATGAACGAGACCTTCCGGCCGCTCCTCCACCGTTCAGTGTTGATATTCTTCGATGACATCCTCATCTACAGCTCCAGTTGGGAGGTGCATTTGGTCCATGTCAAGCAGGTTTTCACCCTCCTCCGCCAGCACCAACTATATGCCAAGCAGTCCAAGTGTTCGTTCGGGTAGAAGGAGGTGGAGTACCTGGGTCATTTGGTATCCGCTAGTGGGGTCAAGGTGGACCCTAAGAAGATTGAGAGCATGCTATCGTAGCCACTCCCACAAACGGTTCGTGCACTACGGGGGTTCCTGGGGCTTACATGATATTACAGACGCTTTGTCATAGACAACGGCACGATCGATCGACCGTTGACTTAGTTATTACATAAGGATGCCTTCTACTGGCCTGTCGAGGGGGAGGAGGCCTTCCAGGCCCTTAAGCGGGCCATGACAACCACTCCAGTGCTCGCTCTTCCTGATTTAACTAAAGAGATTGTCCTAGAGAAGGACGCGTCCGGGGTAGGCATTGGCGCGGTGTTGATGCAGGAGGGACGACCCCTAGCATTTTACAACAGTGCGTTAGCGCCCCGTACTCTAGGTATCTCCACGTATGAGAAGGAGATGTTGGCGATCATCCATGCGGTGGACTTGTGGCGATCGTACTTGTTGGGGAGACATTTCAAAATCTGCATGAACCATCAAAGCTTGAAGTACTTCTTGGACCAGCGGGTCTCCACTCCGCTCCAGCAAAAGTGGGTGACAAAGCTGTTAGGATATGAATATGAGATCCTTTACCGGCAGGGTAAGGAGAATGTGGTTGCCGACGCCTTATCACGCCTACCGGAGAGCACTTCCGCCCAAATTTTCGGGCCCCTGCTCGACTCGCTAGATGATGTTCAGCAGGTGATCATGCTGGACCCCGCACTGCGAGCCATTGTGGTGGCTCTTCGACAGGGGCATATCACTATGCCAGGCTATCAGTTGCAGAGCAACCGACTGTATTATCAGGGGCGGGTGGTCATTCCGGCCAACTAAGCTTGGAAGACGGTCATGATGCATGAGTTTCATGATGGACATGGGAATTCTCTGTTCCCTTCAAGGAGCACGAGCTAATGTTTTCTGGACGGGGTTATGACGCGACATTCAGTAGTTCGTGCAGCAGTGCGAGGTATGCCAACGTCAGAAATACGAAACGACCTCCACAGCTGACTTACTGACACCTCTGGAGATTCCACACCAAATTTGGGAGACAGTGTTCATGGATTTCATCGACGGTTTGCCCAAGTCACAGGGCAAAACAGTTATACTGGTCGTGGTAACAAGCTCTCCAAGTATGGCCACTTCTTGTCTTTGAGCCACTCTTACACCAGCGAGTCAGTCGCCGATCTCTTTGTTCAAGAGATTGTTCGTCTGCACGACATTCCGAGCGCCATCATTTCAGATCGGGATCCGACTTTCGTCGATAATTTCTGGCTGGAGCTCTTCCGCTTACAGGGGACCAGCCTACGCTTCAGCACGACGAATCATCCCTAGACGGATGGCCAGATGGAGGTTCTCAATCGGGGAGTGGAAACATACCTCCGTTGCTTTGTGATGGACAAGCCGCGAACGTGGACCAGTTGCCTACACTGGGACGAATAGTGCTACAATACCCCCTACGATTCCGCTTTGAGCAGCTATGAGCCGGGCATCACAACATTGACCGTTGTGGATCGGGCACTCCACGACCGGGACCGTACTATCACCACGCTGCTTGAGAATCTCCGTACAACACAAGAACGCATGAAGACCCAAGCAGAGAAACACCGGATGGAGAGGGAGTTCGCAGTGGGCGATGAAGTCTTCATCAAGTTTCATCCCTACCGGCAAGTATCGGTGGCACGCCGGGCAAACCAGAAATTAGCTCCTCGCTACTATGGGCCCTTTCACATTATCCGCCGTGTAAGCCCTGTTGCTTATACTTTGTCCCTTCCCGATGGGTCGCGCATTCACCCGACATTTCACGTATCATTATTGAAGCGAAAGATCAGCAGAGCCGAGTGCAGGGATAAAGAAGAAGTGAGGGATATTAGCAGAGCCGGAGACCGGAATAGTTTCCCCTTTGGCCACTATGATACACTTAGGATAAGGAGAATCCAAGTACTGATGTGGCCACAGTGAGGTTATGTGACGAGTGGCACCCGAATCCACTATCCAGCGCGAACTATTGGAGAGACGGGCGATACCTTCATTTGAGATGGAGGCAGCGGGGACAACAGAGGCAGTTGGACAACTGAGCAGGCCATGAAGTTGTTGGAGATGAAGTCGTACTCCTTCAAGGTCAGTACGAGTGACAGATGAGTCGTTGACAGCAACAGAGGCAAGCAGACAAGGAGGAAGTCCATGCTTGCAGTAGCAAGTGGCCTCAAGGTGGTCATCTTTACCGCAGAAGGAACATTTAGGTCGTGGCCGGCCACCCCAACCTCTGCCCCGAGAACCAAAACTTCCACGAGTAGGAGGAGGGAGAGGCAGTAAGGGCCCAAAAGTCTGCTGAAGGAGTGCCGATGAGGAAGGACTAGAACGGTCAGGAGGTTGTGAGACCTTGAGCAACATTAAACACACATCAGATATTGACAAAATAGAAGTAGAGGAGAGGATTTGATCCCGCACGCTCTAAAGATGAGGGGGGACACAAGCCATCATCATGACAATACCGATGGCTTCTTTTTGGGCACACTGGGCAGCAAGATCCATCGTAGGGTGCGGATGTTGAATCCAGGCTTCAACCAGAGTTTTAGCCCGAGCAACAAAGGAGGTAAGGTCGGCGGCCCCGCCGACGTCAAGAGTCTGAAGATCTGTTATGATGTTATACATGTGCTGAAGACTATCTCTGTCGGAATAGAGAGAATGAAGCTCATCCCACATCGCCTTGGCCGACTCGTGATATATGGTCATGCGATAAGATTCGCCACTAAAGGAGTTGAGGAGCCAAGTCTGAACACGACCATCGTTACACAACCAATCTTCAATAGGAGCATCAGGAACAACTTGAGTCAAATGATGTAGAAAGCCTTTGAACTGAAGAACTCGACGAACAAAGTGCACCCACTCCACAAAGTTCTTTTTCTCGGCTAAAGAAATAGTGGTAATCCGCAATTCATCCCTGAGTTCAGGAACAAGGGTCGGGCGGTCTGCAGGAGAGGAAGCCGCCTGTCCTGTAGAATCAAGAGAAGACCCCATGACAAGACTGTCAGGAGGTAGGACCAGCGGCGAGAAGACCAACGACTAGAGAGGAAGACCGCGCGGAAAGCAGATCGCGCGGGAAGACAAGCAGCGATCAGAACAGTGAGCAGAGCAAACTACGGCGAGAAGACCACGAGAGAGACACCATCGACAAGAAAAAGACAAGGAGAAACCGCGCGTGAAGGGTTGCGGTTAGATGTGGAAGGAGAAATACTTTAAAACGGACAAGAGGAAGAGGAGGAAAGGGAGGTGGAAGCCACGAGAGAGAGCAGGAGGTGCGGTTAGAGAAAGGTTAACCGCGTGGGTACCAAACCGAGAGCAGGCCGGCGGTTAGATAAAGCTTAACCACACAGATGACGAACCTGATATTGACATGTTATTTATTTCCAGTTTATGTGTGTGGGTGGTATTACCCTTGTATCTCCTATATATATATACCTATTTCCCCCCTATGTGGATGTATACAATATTCTTTTCCTCTTCTAATTCGGTATCAAAGCGTGTAGATTGCCGATGCCTTCACCAAGGCGTTTGGGCCCTCCAGACTTCTCTCTACATGTGGCAAGCTGGACTTGCTTGACCTTTTTGCTCCAGCTTGAGGGGGAGTATTGACTTGTTATTTATTTCCAGTTTATGTTTGTGGGTGGTATTCCCCTTGTATCTCCTATATATATACCTATTTCCCCCCTATGTGGATGTATACAATATTCTTTTCCTCTCTTCTAATTCCTGACTCTGATACCATGTGGAGAAAAACCGAAATTTGTATATACTTTCTCAAATAATCAAATACAAGGAAAGAATACACATTTATAGGAGGGAGAAAGAGAGAAGAGATCCCTATACATGACGTGAGACTAAAGATGAGAGAAGAAAAATAAACTAAATGAGCTCCAACATGGGCCTCTTTACACAGGCTTTTCCAACAAAAAGAGCGTCCAAACCAGTTGCACTGTACTTGTGTAAATTCCATACATTGACAATGTCATTATCCCATAATATTCCATACATTGACAATGTCATTATCCCATAATAGAGCAGTAAAGCATCCATCAGAATAGGAATGTCTCGCCTTCAAGAAAATTTATAACAACAAGGAATAAACAAGGAGGGGGTTGAGAAATTCATCATACAACGTCTTTCCCATTATCAGATCCATGAAGTCTCGATGAATGAAATCAAGGCTTCAAATCCTATATGATGAGCATCAAAAATTAATAAATGCAAAATATGTTAAAACATGGTGACAAAAGGGTTGAATAAAAAGCTCCCCAATTACAGAAAGTTTCACATAAGAGTAAGAACCTGATCTCTATCAGGGATGAACTCATCATCCTGAAAAAACATAATATGAACGTTCAATCAGAGATATAGGAAATATAAAAGACTGATAGGTGTCATTAAACAATATAAACTGCTTCTTGACTAGGTTGTAAAGTAAGTTTTTTTCTCATTAAGTCCCATGTACGCAAACGTCCATGTCCATCCTCTCCTATTACCTGAGTGAAGCAAGAATCTTTATATTCTATGGTGCGCTCGTCCTCATGCACCTTTTCAAGAAGAATGTTCATATCTTCCTGTGGTATGAAGATATAAAAATAAGAAATGTTGCCAATATTTTAACATTATTTTGAAATTATTTGGACCTTCATTGAGATGCTTAACTTCTTTGGATAGATTGATGTCAATAGATCTAACCTGTAGAGATAGTCAAAGCATGGATGAAATTAATGTAATGATTTATTAAAAAATTGATCTCCATTAGTAGATTGAAGAACTTGCATATTGTTTAAACCATAAATAAATTGATTCATTATGAGCTTTATCAATTTGATGTTCGGTCATACAAGGCATTGTCGTTTTGAGTTCTTCGATGTGTTCTCTATATTAGAATACATTTTGATATTGTTAAAAAGTAACACCAAATTTTATTGATTGGAAAAAATATGACAACTCACGTTAGAAAATGTGTGATTACATCTTTGTTGAAAAGAACATGACGTTGCATTTGTATCCAAGAAAACTCATCAAGTTGTATCTTTTTCCCTTTTTTTAAAGACAACAAATGTCATGACCTCCATCATAATTTCTATTTATATTTTGTTTTAATGCCATCAAGATGTCATTCACAAAAGTTCATGCATTCCTCCATTAGATATCCTTTCGCAATAGAACCTTCTGGATAAGCACGATTACGAACATATCTTTTCAAGGTAAGTAGATACCTAATTTCAATATATATAATAAGTTAATACAAACAATATTATATATACAAATATATAAATTCAAATATATGAAATGTTCATTACCTTTCAATAGGATACATCCAGCAAAATTGCACCGGATCATCAACGGAGGCCTCTTCAGGTAAATGTATTGTTAGATGCTCCATAATATCAAAAAAAGGTTGAAATAGTTTTTCAAGATGACATAGTGTAAGAACTATGTATTCTTTCATAGTGTTTAAGTCAGCATGCTTAATTACCTTTGAGCACAATTGCCTATAAAAACTAGATAACTTGATAAAAACCTTCTTAACATCTGGTGGCAACACTTTCCTTATGCTTATTGGAAGGAATTATTGCACAAGAATGTGCGTATCATGACTCTTAAGACCCCAAATATTTCTCTCTTTCAAATGAACACATCGTGAAATATTAGATGCATAACCATCCGACACTCTGGTATTTTTTAACACTTGTAGGAAAACATCTTGATGTGTTTTGTTCATTGAAAAACGGGCTGGAGATAAGAAGACCTTACTAGATGCAAGTTGTTGTGGGTGCAATTTTATTTGAATACACATTTCTTTTAAGTCTTGTCTTGCTTTTAAGCCATCTTTTGTTTTTCCTACAACCCTCAATATTGTATAAAGCAAATTTTCACCCATATTCTTCTTTTGGTGCATTACATCAAAGAAATGACGTGTTTGAAAATACTCCCAATATGATAATTCAAAGAAGATGCTTTTTTTCTTCCAACCATATTTTTGACTAGCATTACTAACCCTACGATTATCTTCTCTCTTCCTCTTTTTAAGATCATCCTTTTTGTATTCAGTAAGTACATCATTCAGTTGTGTTGTGATATTACTTCCCTTTAACATAGGAGGTTTAGCTTCAAATTCGTGACATCCATTAAAATTGGCCTTATCTCTTCAAAACCTATGCCCATCAGGTAACCGTCGATGATGCCCAAAGTAGCAATATTTTCTACAATTTGTTATCCATAGTGATTTAGTTTGCAAATTACAATTTGTACAAGCATACTGGCCTTTTGTACTCCATCCTGATAAGTTTGCATATGCAGGGTAGTCATTAATTGTCCAAAACAATGCGGCACGCTGAGTGAAAATTTGATTTTTTTTTAATGCATCATATGTAGCCACACCATTCCATAATTATTTAAACTCGTCAATCAATGGTTGAAGATATACATCAATTTTACTACCAGGTATCTTTGGTCTATCAATTAGTACAGTAAGAAAGAGAAAAGATTGTGTCATGCATATCCACGACGGTAAATTATACGGAATTAAAACAACTGGCCATGTGCTATGAGCAATGGACATGGTTCTATATGGATTAAACCCATCAGATGCCAAACCAAGTCTAATATTGCGACACTGTGCTGCAAATTGAGGAAAATCTTTATCAATCTTTTTTTAGGTTTGAGAGTCAGTTGGGTGTCTCATATTATCATCATTAGTACGTTCCTCTGCCTGACATCGTATTGAACCCGTAATTTTTCATGACATGAATAACCTCTTCGATGTCGGTTTCAAAAGAAAATATCTTACTTGTTTTGCTAGAATTTTTGTGTTACGCCCTCAAACATGACGCAGTTCTTTGGGCATACATATGCTCGCAGGCGGGAAACGAAGACAAACGACAACGGGGCTGAACCACCCGGTTCAGCCCCCACTCTCTAAGTCGGCGGGTTGGGGAGTTGAACCACCCCGGTTCAGCCCCGCTTGGGAGGGGTCGGCCGACCCCTCTTGAGTCTTGGCCCGGGAATATTTATATACCTGGGCCTCTTGGTGTTGGGGCATGTAAGAGTAAATCCAGGTATTTCTTTCTTCCTCATTCCTAACCCTAATCTCTCTTAGCTTTCTCTTTAGCCTCCACTTCCCTAGTCTTCTCCTGACATTTGGTATCAAAGGATTCGCTTCTACACCATGGTTACCACACACACACAAGAAGAAATCACTCCAATGGAAGCCCTAGGAGAAAACTACGTCGGCTTGACGGACTCGGTGACCTCCATCGAGGAGGAGATGAGGACTTCTACCCAGAGACTGGAAGAACAGATCGACACCCGGTTGGAAGAAATCAAGGAGCTGTTAGCGCAAAATCTGATAGGGAAGGCGCCGACGAATGAGGAAATCGACGGATTTCAAAATCAGGCGGCCGACACATACACTTCGCAACACCCGATCCGCAGGCAGGGGAAATAGCGGGATCGGCGGATCCCACGCGTACAACGCGGGAACGAGCGGATCGGGAGCCGACGGCTTCGGTGGCATCGCAACGACATGGGGGAACCAGGTAGCGTCGCCGACGGCTGGATCGACAACCGCCCAGGCAGCGGACTTCAGCACGGGGCTTCCGCCCTGGACATGACACCAAGGTGAGCCAGTGGACTACGGCGCGGGCCGACCGCCCTAAATACGGCCCGACGGCGAGCCCGGAGGGGTCAGATGGGTTTCAAGAGGACCAATACAGGGAACGAGAGGCATCTTGCCTCCACCGCGTGGAGCCGGGCCTCCGGGAGGCCATGGAGTCGACGTTCCTTGGGGTGGCCAGCCATTGCAGGGCTACCCAGGAGCCAACACCATTCCAATGGAGCTGAGACGTCCGGTATGGAATGGTCAAGGGCAAGGGTGGCACGGCCAAGCCACTCCGCGGGCGTACATGCCTCATAAACTAACACGCATGAATTTTCCAAGGTACAGCGGAGGGGACGCCCTAGAGTGGGTCCAGAAGGCCGAGCTTTTTTTCAGGTATCAGGAGGTACCGGAGGGCCACTGGGTGCAACTAGCATCGTTTCACTTGGAGGACGACACATTTCAGTCCACGTAGTGATTTCTGAGGGGCAGGGATTATGTGCCCAGGACTAATTTCGTGGAAGGGTTCACCGCCCGATTCGGGTCACTGGAGTACGAGAACTTTGATGCTCTTCTGCAAAAGTTGCGATAGAAGGGAACCGTGACCGGGTGCACTGGAAAGAGAAGACGTTGCTCAGCTATTTTGTCTCGGGACTGAAGGAGTACTTGCGGGATGAGGTTCAGGCGTATATGATCCACAGTTTGAATCATGCCATCAGCCTGGCCCGCATACAGGAAGAGCGCTACAACCGACAGCGAACACGCACCACGGGGAAGCCATCGACTACCCAGGCAGCTGCTCGAAGAGAGACGTCGATGCCCAACAAGCCAACGATAACACGACTCTCATGGGCCGAGCTACATGCAGGGAAAGAGAAAGCCTTATGTTTCAACTGTGACGAGAAGTTTGCGCCCGGCACAAATGCCAGAAAATACAGGTTTTTATGTTACATGAGGATGTCGAAGACGAGGTTGCACCCGGGACAGATTCGGAGGAGGACTTGGACTTGACCGAGTTCAGTGTTTCCATACAGACAATGGAGGGATGCAACACCCCACTCACTATGCGAATTGGGGGAAAGATTAGTCAGGAGAAGGTGACGATTTTGGTTAATAGTGGGAGTACCCACAACTTCATTCATCCTGATGTGGCACGACGGGTGGGGCATGTGATTGATAAGGGGGCCGCCTTTCAGGTCATGGTGGCAGATGGGAGCAAACTACAGTGTGAAGGGGTGATGAAGGGGGGGGAGATACGGATACAGGGGTACGTAGGGCGCACATATGTCTACCTTCTACCCAACCGTGGTTCTGACATGGTGTTTGTGGTGCAGTGGCTGTAGCAGCTGAGGCGGGTGATCTTTGACTGAGATCAGATGACGATCGAATTCCTGCAGCGCGGGCAACAGTACTGTCTAGGAGGGCCTGAAATCTGCTCCTATGAAGGAAATATTTCTTAGGAGCTTGGAGCGACTAGAGAACGAGGGCAGCACGTTGACAGCGGTTATGGAGGTTACGCCGGTGCCAACTGAGGCTCCTATTGTACCGGCTCAGATGCAGGCTCTAATGACGCGGTATGCAGATATATTTCAGGCACCCACTCACACTACCACCACCGCAGTTTCAAGATCACCAGATTTAGCTCAAAATAAGTACATAGCCTACCAATATTCGACCGTACCGTTACCCGTACATCCAGAAGACCGAGATAGAGCGCAACATCAGGGAAATGCTGACCGCTGGAATTATCCGGCCCAGTACCAGTTCTTTTTCATCACCCATTATTCTAGTTAAGAAGGACGGGACATGGCGATTGTGTGGATTATCGTGGTCTGAACAAGGACAATTTTCCCATTCCCTTGATCGAGGAACTACCAGACGAACTGCACGGCGCTCGTCTTTTAACCAAACTCGATCTCTGATCGGGCTACCATCAGATTCAGATGCGCGAGGATGACATACACAAGACAGCCTTTCGTGCTCATGATGGACACTGAATTCTTGGTAATGCCCTTCGGGCTCACCAACGCACCGAAACCTTTTATAATGTTGTTTTCCTATTACTGTTTGGGCTATGTATTGATGTCGACCTAATGGTTTTTGCTTGAAATGTTCTTATGTTTTCCTTGGATCTTTCATTCACGGTTTCTTAGTTTGAAAATTTATCAGGTTTAAATCTGGGTAATTTTTTCTCTACTTAAATCTATGCATGAATTAAGATTATTTTGAGTTTGAGGTTTTTTAATATGGTATTATTCCTTTGGGCTCCTGTTTACTTGCATTCCTAAATTGTTTATTAGTTCTCTTTTTTATATATTAATTAATACTTATATTAAAATAATTTTTAAAAAATGTTTTTGTATCCTTATTTTTTTTAAATCATGTTTTTCATATTCGTTTCGTATCGTATCTCGTATCTTATTTTTGTCCCCGTGCTAGATAACATACATGTCTGTTTTCATCTAATATATGATGTGTGACATAATAATGAAAAAAATATGAAGATATGGATGTTATGTGTCTGTATATTAATGTATACTTATCTATACTATATATAAGTGAAAATATTCCTTGGTGAAGCATTCATCTTTTCGATCTTACCCAATTTTTATTATAAATTTACAATCCTTTAATTGAGCTTAATTTGTGTTTTTTTAACCTGTTCTTATCTCTTCAACTTTTAATTTGGCAAGCTAAAAAAATTACGGGGATAGCGAATGATCGGTGTACTATCGAGCCGAGGCATGGGGGAACCCCATGCGCGACTGCTTGTATTTCTATAATTTAAAATTTTAAAAATGTATTTTGTATACTATATTCTTTGAATATCATGTTTCTCATATCCTTATCGTATTGTATTGCATATCCCATCCCCGTGTAACATAGTGAGAAAGTGCATCCTTCCCTCAACCTTCAAGACAAACTTGATGTAGGGAATGAGAGTATTGTTATAGACACACTTTAGGGCAAGGCCTACCGAAGGAAGCAAGGAAAACCCAGTAATGTGGAATGCATGAGCAATTTTTTATTTCAATATTTAATGTTAGTTATTTTTCAGATTGTGCTTGCCAAGTTATTTTTGGCCCGTGTCAAATTATTTGTTGCCTATATCTCTGAGTTAGTTATTTGTAAGAGTTAACTCTTGTGGAGTATCGAAGGAAATCAATGAATTAATTAGTTTCCATTTAAGACTTCTGTTTTTTATCTAGCATCCCTACATGTCAGCATTAATTTCCTTGTTGCATCCACTGCCTCCCACGGCTACAGGAAACCAATTCATCTTCCTGCTAGACAGACAACGTCAAGAGTTCACCCCTCTACCATTGATTAACATCAAGGATCTGGAAAAGGCAACAAAAATTCAATTTATATCATCTTCCTCAATTAGCCATCTCCCAGTGACTAAATTCTTATCTTGGGTTCCTAAAATTTCATTGTCATTGTAGCAAACAAAGGAATATGTTTTGCCCTTCTTGGAAATTATAACAAATTGACAAGCTATTTATTGTAATCAGTTAAACCTAAAACTTTCTTATACTTGCTTATGATTGCGTGCACCATCGGTCAATCATATTCTGAATTTTATAAAATCGCTATTAGGCCTACAAAGTTGTATGAATATTGTTGAATGGAATAGAAAATACTTGCTTAATATTATTCATTCATATAGGGCTATTTATAACATTACAAAGGACTCACAAATTTTAACACAAGATGTGGAACTAAACCCACTCACCACAAATATAAACGTATAAATTCATAAACTCCAACACTCCCCCTCAAGCTGAAGGGGGACCTTTTAGCTTGGATACATCAAATATAACGGCAATGGAGGTAGTCGATGAGGGACAAAACAATAGACGAGCCACAAGGGAAAATCCAAACCTGGAAATCAAGTCGGGGACATAGCCACACACGATGCTGACTCACAAATGATGCAGGACCCACACACTACGTGGACTTGATGGAAAGAAATCAACATACGGGTGACCGGGGATACTCTCACAAAATACAACCCGCGGGATAGGAAGGTCAATCAATCATCACCTACAGACACAACATGTGATAGAGAACAAACGGTATGTGGCCAATCGAAAGACACAGTCCCAAGCGACACAACCGTTGAGATTAGAACACCAACATCAGTCGCATCCCAACGCACGATCAATCGAAAGAAATATGGGGACACGCATAATAACAGATGACAAAAAACCTAGAGGTTGTGTGGAGCGAAGGAGAAAAACCAGGAAATATCATCTGAGTCGCATTTGTCCCAAACACTACCCCTCACGTGTATAACACGTGCATATAGGCATAAAACACACATGAAACCTTAGCATCAGAAAGACGGAACAATACAACATAAAAGACTGAGTTGCAGCTCAGTTGGGTATTAGGAGCTCTCTCAAAGCCTTGATAAAGATTCGTCGAGAGCTGAAAGTTTATTGATTAGATATTTCAACTTGCCTTCCATTATTAGCTATCCTTGAGATCCTCTAGTGTTAGTGGAGTAGACTGGCATCTTGACCCAGGCCATCATAAGGAGTCCTCCCCATCTAAAGAACACTCGCATGACTACCTAAGGCCATATAGACATGAAAGATAGGTGTTTGTATATATATTTTCCCATTCCAGTAAGGTTCAATGTCCAATGATTTGCCTAACACTTGATAATGAGATTGATTCTAATTTAGAACTTATGGAACCGATGGAGAGCAATCATAAGCAACCTAGCAAGCTCGGAGTTGTGGGATACCCTCTTCTTACTCACGTCCTCGGACTAGCTGGTGTCTTAATCATAAAATCTTTCTTCAGCACTCCACCCACAAATCCATTCTTGACTCATGTTCTTTCCACTCCAACTCTAGTCATTTTCCCTCAAGTCTCACCATGAACAAGAGTCAAGAGTCTAGCACTGACCTTGTATAAGCTGACATGCCAGACTGTAAGGGCAATGTCTCAATTAATAATACACAACTAACAATAGAATATCTCAAGGATAGATAGTTATGGAGGGCAAGTTGAAATATCTAACCAATTGACTTGGATCTTAACCCAGGCTATCATAAGGAGTCCTCCCCAGCCAAAGAGCACTCTCATGTCTACTCATGGCCCTATAGACATGATAGTCGGGAGTCCAGATATAAAGTGTTGGGAAAAACCCTTTCACAGAGTTTCCCATTCCAGTAAGGTCTAGTGTCCAATGATTTTCCTAGCACTTAATGATGAGATTAATTTTAATCTAGAACTTATGGAACTGATGGAGATCGATCATAAGCAACCTAGCAAGTTCAGAGTTGTGGGATGGCCTCGTCTTACTCTTGGCCTAGAACTAGCCGGTATCTCAACCATAAAATCTTTCGTCAACAATCCACCCACAAATCCATTATTGACTATATGTTCTTTCCACTCCAACTCCAGTCATTTTCCCGAGTCCCATAATGAATGAGAATCAAGAGTCAAATGTTGACTTTGTAGTAGCTGACTCACCTGTATCTAAGGGTAATGTCTCTGTTAATGATACTCATCCAGAGTATCATTCAGTCATTCATGAATTTGTTGATGGACCTCAAATGAGTCTCCCAATGAGCCACGACTTCCTTTTAAGAATGAGATACATGTAAGCAGCTCGTCACTACATCATTGAAGTATCTTCAAGTCATATCGTTGATTCCCCCCAAGAGCGAAAACTTTGAGCGCAAATTGAATATGTAGAGTTTGCTTCACATGTGCTTAAGGGAACTCGATATTTTCATATCCTACCTTGTTTCCCATCACGCTCTTCATGAGTTCTTAGATACCTAGTATGTTGATCCACCTGATTATTTTTTCCCACTTTGGGACATTTCACACACTCTAAAGATGAGCTTTATTGTTGGTGTCTCATGTATTCATTCAAGTGATCAATTTTCTTTCATGCCGCCTGTTGAACCTCCTCCAAATAGTGTTGCCCTATTGACAATGCTTATAAGTCTGTCATCGTGCTCCTTTAGAGTTTTTGACTTCTTCATCTTTTGAATTTCAAACCCCCTAAATTAAGTTCTTGCATCTTTTTTACCTGTTGTCTTCATCCTCATGCTTGAGTAAGTCTTAGATGATTTTTGAGTAAGCCTTCTCTCTTTATGATTTTTATGAGTAATAGTCAGTTTGATTATCAAGCGAAGAACCGCAGACTCATCTCCTACAGCTTACCTTGGATCACTTGCATCTAAGCCTCCATTCTTGCATCCCTTTGGTAAATTTTCCCAATAAAAAATAGAAGGCAATTGATGAGCTTCAAAATTTTGTTGAATGACGTGAGCCCTCAACTCTTATAATCCCTCAAGCATAAATACTCTTAATAAATTTGAAGGATCTATTATTAAGCGGAACCATTTTGGCACAAGGTCAATAAAACTCACAAAAATTTAAATGTCTGAAGAAAAAATTCTAATCCAATGGAATCAGAACAGTTTTTAAAAATACATAAAATATGAACCAGAGAATTCATAAAATTAGTCATGCAATAAATGTCATATCAAAAATATTAGCACAATCAATCCCAAAAAAAGTTTAATAGATTCCTTATTTCTCTATTGCATAGTTCTTGGTAGATTGATTATGTGATTCCTGAAAGGCATTGATGCATGCACGTGCATCAACAGATCTCACAAAATAAAATAAATTTAACCATTTATATCTTAAAACCTAAAAGCCCCAATTTGACATAAACATTTATGTTCAAGCTTTAGAAATTCGATTAAACTTCTTTATTTACTTTGAATGAATCTTTAGGTTTAATCTATACTATTTTTCACATAACCAAGACAATATATCCCTTGCATGGAATTTACAACATTCTAAATGGAATTTAGATCATCTTACATAAATTAATCTGAGAAGAACACTAATTATATATTCATGAATGAACATCAACACAACGCATCAAAAAAATGATTAAAATACTTTATATCATAACGATTAGTCATGACTTAACTATGATTAGAAATGTTAGGTATATTTTTGAATCATATAAACACTAGCTAAAGAGCATCAGTTTCTCATAAAATTTATCATCATTATTAGCTAAAGATATCAAGATAAGTTTAAGAACTACATTGAAAAAATGGACTAACCTAAAAGCTTAATCTTACACTAAAATTGAGGAAAATTAACATAATTTTTTTTAAAAAATCCATAACTACACAGAACTTTGTAAATAAGTGTATACATGTATTAAGAATGACATGAGATACTACATACTTAATCATCTTTATGGAATCTTCGGGACCCTTGAATCCAGCATGTGGGAAATTGTATACAATTCTATCGAACTTTCTTCTCCTTAGAATTGGATGTACCCTCATTTGTCTAGCATCAACTTCATGTATAATTGTCGCCCCCATTTGCTCGAGCCTCCTAAGATTCTTACTAGCATTTTGATATCTTTTGAATAACTTGGCTGACAAATAGGATTTCACAATCAAACAAAATAAAATTAATAAACAAGAAATTATTTGGTTCAATAAAAAAATATATATGCAAATTATTAGCATAACAAGGAATAATTTGGACAAACGGAGATCGTTCATGCAGGTTTGGTGTTGCTCGGAGAGGAGTTCCGCCGCGGCCTTCAGTTGGTTGAAATTGCGACAGTATTCAGTAGCGCAGGCATCCATGAAGGCTGTGAGAGGGTCGGATGTCTCTGCTACAAGTGATAGGGCGTTGTTGGGGCTGTGTAATGAAACAGTGCCGGGGTAGGTTGAATTGGTGTCTTCCGGTTGGAAGAGGGCCAGCAGGGATCAAGGTAGAAGATACAACACGAAAAAATAGGGGAAGCAGTAATTCAGAGATTCTTCTTAGCATACTTGCAGGGATACAATCATGCCCATATATAGAGGCATATAACATTTAAAGGAAATAATTATAGCCATACAAAAAGATAAAAGCGGTAGAGTTCCGAAGTGGCGGTGGTGTGCTGCGGGTCAAGGGAATGTCATTTCCCCAGTTGCAGAGTTCTAAATGTGGGTGGAATCGTGTTGCAGGGTATTGGCTCCCTAACTGAGAGTCACAACTGAGAGTCACATATAAAAAATCACAGACCTAAGAAACAAGAACAAGAACTGATGGAATCAAAACAGTGCATACCTTTCGAGTCGAGTGAAGTGGCAATGATGTTTATGGCGGGACCAAAGGTATTCGCTAGGGACAAAGAAAAGGAGAAATCCCCATCTCCGACTAGGTGGATCAGATGGCATGAAGCATAATGCTTGGCCCATTTGATCTCCTCATCCTCCTCATCCTCCTCCTCCTCCTCCCCCTTGTTGAAAATCCAAATGAGTTTACTTCTTGGCTGACCCCTTGTTGAAAATCAAAATGAGTTACTCCTCATAAATTCCCACACTGTAGAAGATGAAGGAACGGCTATGGGAGCTGTAATGTAACACGAAGTATATAAGTACAAAGTACATCGAAATAGAGATGCTAAAACATGCTTCTACAATATATCAAAGTACAGCTAATAAACGCCCAAAAGGGCTACATCAGAGTCGCTAAACACTCACATCAGTAACCGACGGTAGAGACGGTACCGTCCCTTCAAGCAAGATCAAAAGAGCGACGGTACTGTCCCCACAACAAGTGCTATCAAAAGAGCGAAGGTAAAATGAACAATACAACAAGGGTAAAACACTGCTCAAAGTAAGATCAAAACGCACCAAGTGCTAGAAATAAACAACATGCCCTATTAAAACCTGTAGCAGCAACAAGGCAAGCATATGCCAAAATATCAATTTTACAGAAAGGAACTAACAGTCCTAACTTGTGAATCATTAGCAGTGGTAAAGTCATGAGTCTGGGTTGGTGACCAAAAACAGTCCTCATCCAAACAACAAGACCCATAAATGCTCAAGGGTTCAACGGCGGCAGCCCTAAGGTCCAACACACCAACACAACCAGCCCAAACCGGAAGGTGTCGACACTAAGCCAGAAGGTGTCGACACTAAGACAGAAGGCTTCGACACTAAGCTAGAAGGTGTCGACACTAAGCCAGAAGGTGTCGACACTAAGCCAGAAGGTGTCGACACTAAGCCAGAAGGTGTCGACACTAAGCCAGAAGTTGTCGACAGTAAGCCAGAAGGTGTCGACACTAAGCCAGAAGGTGTCGAGTCCCTCTCGACACCAAAGTCTAAGCGGGGAAGGCGTCGAGTCTACTCGACACCACGTTGATTGAGCTCCACTCACTCAACGCCAAAAGACTTAGCCGCAAATCCACTAGCTGGACGATGGCGTCGAGTGAGTTCAGCTCACTCACCGCCAGAAGACTTAGAGAAAATAAAATTCTAATTCTTCTTTCCACCCCTTCTACTCGGCTACAGCTATCCCCCAAGCTAGGCTAATTAGCAAACTACAACTCTACCTCCAGCCACTACCTAGACACAAGACCACCAACCAGGAGAGAGAGAAAAAAAATATTGAAATCTGGCAGACCTAGCTCGGGACAGAGGCTGCAGCAGCCTAGCTTCTACTTCCAGGAAAAATTGAAAACAAGCATAAATGAAAGAAGCTTGGCAAGGGCAAAGAGCACCACTTGCCTCAACCTTCAGGACACTGTAACAATCCTTCCAAACTCCAGCATCAGCGGCAAGATCGGCCGCAAAAACAGCAAACCTAAAGCTAAGATGGAAAGAAAACTGAGCAACACGAAAACCCTAGCTTCTAAGACAGATCTAGAGCAAGCAAAACCTACCTAAGGAGGAAGATCTCGGCTAGAGCAGCTCAGATCTGCCTTTACCCAAGAAATCCGGACTCTAAACCTCCAGAATTCGCCGGTCGGAGCTCCAGCACCTCCGCCGCCCGATTCCTTCCTTGATTCCTTCCGCTAGAAGCTTCCCGTCTGATTTGGGGAAGAGGAATAAGGATAAGCTAAAATAATACTCATCCATTATAGTATTATAATATTATTATTATCATAACATCACTATCTAAACTATGATAAAATAACCGGCCACTAGCAACAAAGCATATAAACATAATATAAGCCACTAATATTATATAAGTATAGTCAGCCACCTAGCTAAAACTTAACATATATAATCAGCCACTTGAGCTTCAGCACTCAAGCTTAAATATATATATATATATATATATATATATATATATATATATATATATATATATATATATATATATATATATATATATATATATATATATATATCAAGCTAAATCCCAAGCTAAAAAATCAAGCTAATATATATATACATACATATGAAGCCAAGCAAAACCGGCCACTGACGCGAAAAACAAACGATCTCGGAATTCGACGAAACTTGCACCGTAGCTAAACACCCATGCTACGAAAACAACGTCGAAATCGAGAATAACATCTGATGATCAAAACTCGGGCTAACATCTCCTGAAGGAAAAACACAAGCATTCCCTGAGAGGCTCTGCCGAGTCACCAAAAACAGCCTCCAGCTAGCTGGGGAACCTTGCAAACAGGCTACAAAACAAGCCACTAAGAACTTCTCAAGAGCTAAGACGACGCTCTAATAACAGCAAAGACCGGAAACGCGTACAAACAATGATTAAACAATCACAGGAAAACCGGGGGCGTTACATCTCTACCTGTGTCACTGCACATGATACACTTCATCGATCTCGACTAGTTTCGTCGATCTCGACACACACACGGGTAGGGACATGCCCGTATCTCTACCCGTGTGACGTCACACGGGTAGTGACACGCCCGTGTTTCTACCCGTGTCCTTCTCTGGACATACTCGACTCGTCGACTCGATAGCTGGGCTCTCCCACACAGGTAGGGCACGCCTGTGTCTCTACCCGTGTCTTATGCTTGACTGATTTCTCCTCCTATTTACAAGTACAGCCCAGTTGTCAGCATTCCCTTGAGCCCAAGTCAGCCTTCCTAACTCAAAAATGCGCACGAGGGGCCTAGTGCGAATCGGAACGTTACACATTTTATGATAATAACGTTTTTGATCAAACTCATTATATCAAATATGTCGCCCCAAACGAAGCCCTAATTTATCCCGGACAAAACCTGACCCAAAGCCCAAAATTTACTCTGCATAAGTGGATCCGCTGGTCATGTGGCTTGAATCATAACGCTGTGAGATGACTTCAATAAAAATTAACTCTAGTGATATTCAACACAATATATTAGATGCACTAATGATAACTAAATATGATGATTAAGTATCTTTTAGGTCAGTGCTGGCAATTAGTACTTTCTTTTAGCCATAGTTTGGCTCAACTTATACTTGCTATAGGTGTGCATTTAACGCCCCAGCAGTACTTTCTTTTTTTTATTTTTTTAACACAAGGTTGTGTCGGGAAAGAACTGCAACCATGTGCTTTCCAAAGTTAGAAGAGAGGTATTAATCACCGCCCATTCCATGTGTTGAATAAAGTAAGGAGTGATTTATCCAATTTATTTTATTTTATTATGGGCCCCACTTTTTTGTGGTTTTTAGGTGAATTTTATGTGCTTGTAGTCCCTTCCAAAATAATGTGTGTGACGGAAACCCCACAATTTACTACATGTACATGCTAAAAATAAAAAGATAACACAAAATTAAAACTACTACAATAGTTATCTTAAAGTTTCTTTTGTCAATTAGTGGAAGCAGATAATATATAAATCTTAGAACAGGAATATTCATTGCTAATCAATAAGAATGAAATAAAGTCGCTTGTTTTTTTAAAAAATAAAATAAAATGATAAATATAAATAAATATGTCTACATTATATTAAAGTATCAAACAATACTTGATAATTGTTAAACATTCATAAAATTTTTAAAATAGTAAATAAATGTCATACATAGAAAATAAAATAATAAATACAGCTTATAAGATATATATAATTGTAAGTAATTAAAGTAATAAATTTTAAGATATTATAAATTCGAATTATATTTATAAATTTAAAAATAATAAATAAATGCGTCGTTCCGAAATAAAATGGTAAATAAATGTGTCATACTTAAAAAATAAAATGATAGATACATGTGAAATAAATGTTTAATGAATATGAAATAAAAAGGAAAATATATGAGTAATGAATAAAAAGTAAAAAGATAAATAAATGTGTCTTGCATAAAAACTGAACTCATGACTACATAATAAAATACTAAAAACTTTACCAACTTATCAAAGAGACAAACATATATATTTTGTTAATAATATTATATATATATTTAAAATCAAACAAATAAAAAACATGTTTTCTACAATTCAAAAGCAATATTTTTTCAAATCAGTGTGGGTGACCGCCCACACTGGGCCCTATGTGGGTCCGCCCCTGCCCACGCTCACTCCAGGTCCTGCAACCAAATATAAATTAGTGGAAAACGAGGATCGACTATGAGCTAACCACAACTATGTAACTGTTTACCCCTAAGTCCACAATCACCTCTACAACGATAGCTTTTTTCCATGACTGTAGAGTTCGTCATGGTCAACCCTTTCTTGACTGCCCCTCTTATAGGTTGCGATCGGCCCTTCTGTGGCAGCGGTTAGGCCTTTTTCTGACCGTGGTGACCGCAGTGTTTCCCTTCTTAGAGGTCGCAGTCATCCCATCGGTGACCTCGGTGAAGCCTTTTCTGTCCGTGATGACGGTTGTGACTGCCCCTCTTAGAGGTCGTGGTCAGCCCTTTTGTGACCACGGTCAAGCCTGTTCTGATCGTCGTGACCGTAATGACTACACCTCTTAGAGGTCGCAGTCAGCCCTTCTTTGACCGCGGTCAGGACTTTTTTGACTGTGGTGACCGCAGTGACTTCCCCTCTTAGAGTTTGTGATCAGCCCTTTTGTGACCGCGATCATCCCCTTTCTAATCACGGTGACTACCTTTTTGGGCTTCCCTAGATTCCTAAGATTACCCATCCAGGCAGCCTCTGATTCTTATAAATAGTGGTTAGATTTAGACTAGAGGGGACAGATGCAAGAGGCCAGAAACCGCGGTCTCGATTTTTGTGACCGCAACGACCTGGGCGACCTCTTTCTAGCAGCGAGCCATTTTCTAACTGCGAGCTTCTGACCACGGGCTTCTTTCCTACTCGTGGAAATCTCCCCCCTTTCTTCTCACTTATTCATCTGTGACTCAAAGTAACCATCCACTCAACAGTTATCTCTCACCCTGATTTAGTTCAAATATTGTAACTTGGTAGCACTTTTGGCATCAACACAACATGCAGCATTGAAATCTTGAGTTGGTGAATAACAGTCGTGCTGAAGATGTGAGATTTAGTCCAAAATTAGATCCAAACTTAAAATAGCCATAACTTTTGATCTACTTGTTCGTATGAGCTCAGAGACATCCATGCAGTGGAGAATAGAGTTTACCCATTCGAGTTCGTTTAGCGATCCCAGACTACAAAAATTCAACTATATTTAAAAGTTATCGCAATGTTTCAATTTCGACAATTTGTATTTTAGTTAAATTGGCGGTTAATTAGGTTTGCCTGTGAGTTCCAACAGCAACCAGACCAACCCAGCTTAGGTGATGCGGTCATGTTGGAGACCCTTGATTCTCACCTCGAGCAGTTTAACCATGAGACTGCTCAGCAGTTTTAGGCCTTCAATCAGTCTTTGATCGTGTAACGTCTCAATTCGAACTAGAGCTCTCGAGTGACTTATGTAATTGTGGGTTGGCTTGTACTTAGTAGTGTTGGGTTTCTTAGTCGGATGTACATCACATGTGCGCAGCGGAAAAAGGAATCATGAAAACCCAAAGAGAAATGAATTTTGCGATGAACATTGATCAAGATGTAAAAATAACTTTATATAAGTTATACCTTAGCGGGATTGAGTCACTACTCAACCAAGGTATTCTAAGCAAATCTGATTAACACTTGCGGTTGGAATTTCGAGCGTAGAAGTATATCAATGCCTCTATGGGTATCCACGCGAGCAAGAAGAACCCTTGGAGTCTTGTCACACAAGATCTAGGTTGGAAGAAGGAATTCCCTCAACGTATCCACGAGTTTTTAGATTCATTAAAGGAGAGGCAGCGATGACGAAGAAGAAGCTTAGGAAACACTTTCTCGACGATGACAACGGATCAGGATGGTCGGCGGCACGGAGCAGCGACAACAACTTCTAGGTTGCGGAACAGTTCCATCGGGTAGAAGAAGTCGCCACACTCTCAATCCTGATCGATTAGTTCAAGCACACATAGAGATAACATTTATCTCATATATATATACCGAGACAGAAGTTACCCGCAGACCAGATCAAAATCGGACTTAAAGAATCAAACTAGAGTTAACAGCATTCGTCAAGATGATACATGTATATACGACGAATCAAGGATCCATTCGTCGAGATAACACGAGAAAACTCGACGAATTTAGACAGATCAATTCTTCGAAACATCAATAGAACATTCGACGAATCCAAGTCCAATTCGTCGAAATGTCAAGAGAGTACTCGACGAATCCAACTCTAATTCGTCGAGATGTCAAGAGAATAGTCGACGTATCGAAGTCCAATTCGTTGAAATGTCAAGAGAATACTCGCCAAATTCAGACCGATACCTCGAAACATCAAGATAGTTTTGGATGAATTACCCTTGAGTCTTTCGACAACTCACCTGGTCATCTATATTCACAATATAGGTCTCGGGCTGAAAAACCTCCAAGTCCATAATGTCATGGGATTGGCCTTTCACAACTATCATGACGATATTACACCTGTCTCGACGATAAGGTAGCTTTACAGAGCTAACATCGGCTATAACATTCATGTCATCGTGAGCTATTGATTATACTTGGGATATCTCGACGATACTTGGGACATCTCGGTGGTGCTTGTAGCTAATGCCAGGTAGTAGTAGTTATCACCAAGCGGTAGCTATCATGACGACCATTCATCTTATCTTGACGATGTTTGGATGGGTCTTGACGATATTTGACTGGTCAAGATGATATTTGGACTGGTCACGACGATATTTGGACTGGTCTTGAATATTTGGTGTGGTCTAGACAATATTTGACTGGTCACAACAATATTTTGATTGGTCACGATAATATTTGGACAGGTCTCGATGATATTTGATTGTTCACAATGGTATTTGGCCTAGTCACAATGATATTTGACAAGTTTCGACGATATTTGTCTGGTTTGATGATATTTGGGTTGGTTGAGACAATAGTTGGTTCATCAGAGTTAACTCATGTGGTAGTGGCTACCGTCAAGCGGTACCGGACGGACAGACAACACATACATGATTTCATTAATTTTTGTGCCTTATCTCTGCACATTCCAAGGTTAAGAATTGATGCATGACCTATATGAGGGTGACACAAAGCTTGGGTTGACCAATCCAAAGTATGGGAAGTACTTTCCTATTAATTCTTAGTCAAATCAACCACCATTGTCTCTCACCTCAAACTCTCCCTCTTTTACTTCGAGCTTCATTCCCTCAGTCGAAGGTGGAACTCTCTCTCTCATTATTCAAGCTACAGACCCAACCATTTTCTTTGGAGCAATCAAGCTTGGAGCAAGATTGCTGGAAGCCGCCATCACCATGACATCAAGAAGACAAACCAGATACATGATGTTGAATTAGGTGAGCTTCCTCGCCTCTTCCTTGTACTAGATCTTTAGATCACAAATAAGAGAGACATCGAGTGCAAAAGAGCTTGATTTCAACGAGATTAAGGGAGATTTGTATGAAGAGATCACACTAGAACTTTTGTTCTAGGGCATCGTTCGTCATAAAAATAATTTCAATCAATTCCTCTCTTCAATATGAAGTTATGGACTTGATCTCATGAAGAATGGTGGTCTATAGCTGGAGCATTGGAGGAAAAAAGGATAGTCTTATCCTATTCCTTGGCTAGAGAAAGAAGATGAACAACCTTCCTTAGATTTGCTTCAAGATCTGTATAGATTTGTTATATGCAGACCAAACTAGATTTCTTTTGTGTATACAGCTGGGTTCAAGCCACTTTTTAGGCATGTTCCAGCCAGAATCATCCCTTGGGATCAATAAGAAAGTTGTAGCCCTCAGAAAGACCTTTTCAAAAAAGGGTGGCACATTTTATGAAGAGCTTTGTAGCTCTTTAAAGCTTAAATTAAAAATGTTGTGGCGTAGACTAACTATAATCAAGTTCCCAACAAAATATGTCTTATTATACACAGCCAGGTTCAAGACTAGTTTAAGCATGATACATTTATATCTGGACTTCGAGCTTCTAATTGCAGACCTCTTTCCTACTCTTGACAATCTCCTCCCCCTTTTTTTCTCTCTTATTCATTAGTAACCGACCATTCAACAGCTATCCCTCACCCTTCTTTAGTTCGAACATTGTGACTTGATAACACTTTTGGCATCACAGTAACACCCTCACTCCTTCTGGCCTCCCTAGCGGGCCCAGACTAATATACTTCACCATACAAGTCAGTGTTTTGCTATATATTTTTATACTATAAGGAAAGACTAAAGTCACCATGGTGTAACTTTGGATACCCAAAATACCCTAAAAATCTTCTTTATTTCAAAACTCTCTTATTTTTTCGCCATTTGGTTTTCCCAACTCGTTCCCCTCAGAATGATGCATTAATTTGTATATCCTCCTCAAAAACTACTGCTACACGTTACTCTTATCATTGACCACTGCCTGCCCGCTGAATGACTTTGTATCATGTAACCTCTACATAAACGCTAAGGTATTGGTGAATGTGTCTTTATCATGCTTCCTCCTTGACAGAGCTTCAACCACTCCAAAGCTCCTCCTCCATAAAGTCTCCTATGCAACTCCTCCTTCCCAGCTCATTCTCGACAGCTCCTTCCTCCTCACTATCTCCTAATTCAACGCTAAGGTATCGATTCAGCGCACCTCCTCATTCTTACTCGGCGCACCTCCGCAGCTCTTCTTCGACAATCTCTCTTACTTAGCACACCTCCTCATTCATTTTTTCTTTCTCCGAAGGAATAATGTGCTTCCAAGCTCAGCGCACCTCTCCTCCGTTCGTACTTGGTGGCAACCTGACGCTCCACGTTCTCTCATAGTAAAGATTTCCAAGCAGTTCTTTTTCGATTTTTTGGGATTTCTCTGCTCTTTTGCGCTTTGAAATCTTTCCATTCATGTAGTTATGAACTCATATATTTTTTTTTATTTTCATTCAAGCAGTTATGAACCCTTATGCAGAACAATTTATTGGATTATTAACAATCTTTTCTATTTTTTAATTCTTGTGCTAACATAGGATTTATGAACATGTATTTGTGTTTATATCAATTCAGAAGTGGAACTACAGGACAGAAGAAAAGGAGGGAAATCTCAAGTTAAACAAGTCATTGACACACATTTTGTTTCAGAGTGCTTATGAACACATATTTTTTATTTTCATATTTAGAACTTGCAATCTCAAAACACGCAATCACAAGTTAGGAGTTTTAATTGTTGTGCTAACATAGTGTTTATGAGCACACTTTAGATTTTTTTGTTCACGATTACACAATTTCAGAAGTGGAATTGCTGGTATAAGAGGCCTGGAAGAAAAAGTGGGATATTACTTTGTATATTCTAGATTTTGTGTGTGAAATGTACATCTATCAATTCATTGACAATCCTAATATTGGAAATGTGAACCGGCTGCTAAAGCTATATGGGAAATGAGAAAGTGTTAACTAAGGATTAGAAGTCTAAGAGCCATTACTTTGAGAATATAATCCACATTAAATATATTAATTATTGTAGCTATTATAAAAGCAATCCATGTAACCATTTCAAGATATGAACGAATCCAATGAAGCTTGTTGTTTTGCCCTACTTCCTCCCCTATTTTACTTCCATCTACTGTAGAGAGAATAGATACATGTGTATCTGATCTTCTATCAGTGGTATCAGAGCCAGAGGAAGGTTGAATCCTTCATTCCTGTTTCATTGGAGTTCATGGCATCATCATCTGCCCCGCATTCCTCTGGTTCGCTAAGTGCTGCCCCCATTTCAATGGGGAGATATACGAGCATTGGGCAATCAAGATGGAAACCTATTTCGAGTCTCAGGATCTCTGGGACATTGTCCTGGTTGGTCCAGTACCTGATCCCAAAGCAAAGGCAACTGAAGGAAGTGAAGCAGTGATACCCAAAGGAGAGGAGAAGAAGAACTCCATGGAACTGCACATTATCCAGAATGTCGTATCCAGCAGTATTTTCCCACGCATAATGGGAGCAAAGACAGCCAAACAAGCATGGGAAATACTGAAGGATTGCTATCAAGGAGATAAGAAGGTGATATCCATTCGGAGACAGAACTTGCGGCGGCAGTTTGATGATTTAAATATGAAAGAAGGAGAAAAAATATTTGATTACCTTCCAAGAATAACAAACATAACCAACCAACTCAGCAACCTTGGAGCCTCCATACCAGACTCTGAAGTTGTGCTGAAGATACTAAGGAGCATGCCCAATACCTATGAACATGTTGCGACAGCAATTGAAGAGAGCAATGATGTTGAAGCTCTCTCCATATCTATCCTTGTAAGTAAAATCCAGTCTCATGAAGAAAGGATGAAAAGGTTCACTCACAACCTTGATCATGCCTTGCAAGCAAAATTATCTCTTGGAAGGAAGAATCAAGATAAGAAAAGTTCTAAGCAGCAGAGAAATTACCAAGGAGGACCTTGGAGCTCTGGAAATCAAAATTATCACACCAAGCAGTATCTGGGTACAAAACTCGCTGCATTTCAGAATTCTGAAACATCAGTGTTTTGCAACCTATGCAAGAAGGCTACTCATGATACTTCCAAATGTTATTACAAGTGTAAAAGATGCCGCAAGCCAACCCACTTTGATAAGGACTGCTGGTTCAAGAATAAGGAGAGAATAGAAGATGCAAAGTTCACTGAAGAACAGAAGATACAAGAAGAGAAATTGTTCCTTACCACTTGCATGGAGGCCACTGTACCTGAAAAAACAACCCAATGGTACATTGACTCCAGCTGTTCGAATCATATGACCCATGACATCACCCTATTTGATACCTTGGACAAAACATTCAAGTCCAAGGTAATCCTCGGTGATGGAAAGAGCAAGGAGATTGAAGGAAAGGGGAATATCACAATCAGCAATTTGGATGCAGGGGAGCAGACATTACAGGGAGTGAACTATGTACCCTCCCTAGCACAGAATTTGCTAAGTGTGGGGCAAATGGTAACTCATGGGTATAGCTTCCTGTTTGACTCAAATGCATGTACTATCTATGACCCATCCCAGAAAAACATTGCCTGCACACAAATGACGAACAACCACATATTTCCTATCAATCTTGACTCAATAAAACTATCTGCCCCTACTGCCTTGACCTGTTGCGAAGACCAGGCAATTATGTGGCATCAAAGTCTCGGGAACTTGAACTACAACTCAATCAAACTGCTGTTTGAAGACAGGATGGCAACTGACCTTCCCCCACTGCAAATACAACTACAGCAACATCAACATTGCAGTACGTGTGCTCTTGCAAAGTCACACAGGATGCCCTTTCCCCCAACTCAATCACAAAGTACACAGCCTTTGGAAGTGGTTCTCTGTGACTTATGGGAGCCTGCGACAACAACATCACATGGGGGTAAGAAATACCTTTTCTTGCTTATTGATGATTATAGTAGATATTATTGGATCTATTTCCTAGAGCAAAAGTCAGATGCCTTATCCCTGTTTATGGATTACAAAAGAGAAGTAGAAAATAAGTTAGAAAAGAAAATCAAGACCTTAAGGAGTGATAATGGTGGAGAATTCACCTCACATGCATTTGAACACTTCTGTAGAATCCATGGAATTAAACATGAGTTCACAGTCCCGGGATCCCCACAACAGAATGGTATAGTAGAAAGAAAAAATAGGACCATAGCAGAAATGGCAAGGTCCTTAATGATTCACAAACACCTGCCCAAGCAGTTCTGGGCTGAGGCTGCAAATACATCAGTGTATATCTTGAATAGGTGTCCAACTAAAGCCTTGCAACAAGCCACCCCATATGAGAAGTTGTTTAAGAAAAAGCCAAAACTTGGACATCTAAGAACTTTTGGGTGTATAGCCTATGCCCATATCCTTAAAGAAAAAAGATACAAACTAGACAACTGAAAGTCCACCTAGTGTCAACTATGTTCACCTATGGGGGGGGGGGGAATAGGTGACGTGAAGCATATTTGCGGAATCTAAGACGGTACCTGCACAATAAAAACAAACAGCACAGCACACAAAATACACATGCAATTTATAGTGGTTCCCCGACTTGGGTACATCCACTTTCCCCCTTCGACCTATCTCCCAACAAGGGACGACTCGGTCACTTCTCCAACAGGATTGAAATCCAATCCTTGCACTATCGGAAGGAACCCTTCCACACGTAGGAGTCAACACTCCCACAAACCGGGTTGCACCCAACCCTTACAACACGGAACAATCGTTCCTTTACAACAAAAGTAAAATAGAATGTACACGAGATACAAACTTCGTTTGGAGACTACGGTGTTCCTCTTCGTTCGACGACGTGTTCGTGAAGTCAACGAAGAGTCTACAACCTTGGTCTCTCTTGGAAAGGATCTCCCCGGAACCGGCGGCGGCAAGACGAGCGGCGGCTTGCTTCGGGATCGGCGGCTATGATGATGAGCGGCTGCTGAACTTAGAGATCCAATCTTTGTAGCGAAGCTAGCTTGGTCTTCCAACGGTCACACGAGGATCGGTCGTCTCGATCGATTCGGACGGGGAAGTTTTTCCCGATCACCAAATCGAGAGACAAGAGATCTCTGGATAGACACGTGAGACTCAAAGCTTGGCTAAGCTTCTATCGCCGGAGATCGAGAAGAAACACGATCAACAGCGGCGACCGACTAGCGCGAGCGGCGACGGCGGCGGCGGAGCAGTTTCGCGATTTTAGGGTTTGATCGTGCTCGGCTTCTTTTCTGTGTAGGTCTACTGTTCAAAATACCCGTATATATATACTGTAGATACTACTAATTTGACCGTTGTGGGACCCACAAGAAGAATCTCGAAATCCGGTTCAAAATAGTCCAGCGGCAGAATCTGGTCCAGCAGCTTCCAGAGAAATCGCTAAGTAAAAATCGGCGAGAATCGCAGGTGATTCTTGACGAATCGGCGAGAATCAGTTAGTGATTCTCGACGATTCGTCGAGAATCACTAATGATTCTCGCCGAATCACTTTTTGATTCTCAACGAATATAACTTGGTCTTCAGGATCTGCTCTGCGATGGGTTCGGCGAGAATCACTAGTGATTCTCGCCGAATCTTACTTGGCATCGTTTTGAGGTAGCCGGAAAGAATCGGCGAGAATCACTAATGATTCTCGACGATTCGGCGAGAATCACTAGTGATTCTCGCCGAATCGGCGAGAATCACTTGGTGATTCTCGTCGAATTGTACTTAGACGAATTTTCGTCTTTCCACCCAAGAGCTGCTCCTTGACCCATCCTTGCTCCTTGTCTTCTCTTGCATAAGCACGGCCCTGTACTTGAAAGCAAGTGCACTCCAATAGAGAGAGTACACGTAGGCCAACACACTGATCTGCTCAACGAGGGATTATGTCGTGCAGACCCGTGTATATTGACCTACTGCACCCTGACATTGGTGTGCACTTAGCGTGGAATAGCTGCAAGTACAACTTGAAAGATTTTATCAAATACATTGTCTATTGACCTTAGCTTGTCCAAGGGCTTCTTCAAATCAGGTACATTGTGGATACAATACCCAACAATCTCCCCCTATTTGAAGAAGCCTAAACCCTACAAGCTAAGGTGAATAGAGCATATGGGAATGAAAACCATAAACTTAAAATTCAGTTGAGTGAGTGCCATTACCAATACCAATTTCTTGGGAGCCACCTTAGCCTTAGCCGAGAGGGTAATCTCCCCCTTTTCGGCTTCTGCAAATCGGGGTCGGAGCATTTGACCCCTTGCTCCCCCTCAGTTCTTGCGTCTGTGCTCACACTTGAGTTCCTTGCTCCCCCTCAGATAGTGCACGAGCCTGGAGCTTCTGTAGTCTTCATTCCTCATAATTGAGCATCCCCAATTCAGTCTTGAAAAGATTGAACTTGGCCTCGTCTAAGGGCTTTGTGAATATATCAGCAATCTGCTTGTCTGTGGGGACATAACAGAGAGAGATGTCCTTGTTTTCCACGTGCTCCCGAATGAAGTGGTAGCGCACTTCAATATGCTTCGTTCTGCTGTGCGAGACCGGATTGTTGGCAATGGCAATTGCACTGGAGGAGTTGCAGTACATTGGTATGTCTTTGAACTGAAGGTCGTAGTCGGCTAACTGGTTTCTGATCCATAGGAGTTGTGCGCAACAGCTGCCTGCCGAGATGTACTCAGACTCTGTTGTGGAGGTAGCTACGTAATTCTGCTTCTTGCTGTTCCAAGAGATAAGCCGTCTTCCGAGGAATTGACACGTCCCGGAAGTGCTTTTCCTATCATCCCTACTCCCTGCAAAATCAACATCTGAAAAACCTATTAGCTCGACATCATTGTTTCTCGGGTACCATAAGCCAAGATTAGGAGTACCTTTAAGGTATCTTAGAATTCGCTTTGCAGTAACATAGTGAGATTCCTTAGTGTTCACCTGATATCGGGCACAGACACATGTGGAGAACATGATATCCAGTCTACTGGCAGTAAGGTAGAGCAGGGATCCAATGATGCTTCTGTATTTGGTTTCATCGAAAGGTTTACCTTTCTCATCCTTATCCAGAGACATAGTGGATCCCATTGGAGTCCTCATAGAGGTTGCACTCTCCATACCGAATTTCTTAAGGAGTTCATTTGTGAACTTCGTCTGAGAGATGAAGATTCCATCCTCAGACTGTTTCACTTGAAGTCCTAAGAAATACTTGAGCTCTCCCATACTGCTCATTTCAAACTTTCCTTGCATAAGTTTAGAAAACTTTTTGCAAAGATTGTTGTCCGTTGAGCCGAATATTATGTCATCGACATAGATTTGCACCAGCAAAATCTTGCCTTTGACTTCCCTGAGAAACAATGTTTTATCTATTTTACCTCTAGAGAACTTGTTCTCAAGAAGAAAACTAGATAAAGTCTCATACCAAGCTCGTGGAGCTTGTTTCAACCCATATAAGGCCTTATTAAGAAAATAAACATGATTGGGATAAGTAGGATCGACAAAACCTGGGGGTTGAGCGACGTATACTTCCTCTTTCAAGTCTCCGTTCAAGAATGCTGATTTCACATCCATTTGATAGACTGTGAATCCTTTGTGTGAAGCATACGCCAGGAACAATCTGATTTCCTCGAGCCTTGCTACTGGTGCGAAGGTCTGGTCGAAGTCAATCCCCTCCTCCTGTCTGTAACCTTGAGCCACCAGCCTGGCCTTGTTCTTTACGATGACACCATGTTCATCCAGTTTGTTTCTGAAGATCCACTTGGTGCCAATCACATTCTGCTTATGTGGTCTGGGAACCAGCGTCCAGACCTTGCATCGTTTGAATTGATGTAGTTCATCTTGCATGGCCAAAATCCATGCCGCATCTTTGTTCGCCTCGTCGAACTTCTTTGGCTCAACCTGTGACAGGAAGCTAGGATGCAATACTTCATTAATAGTACCTCTTCGAGTTCTGACACCGACACGAGGATCTCCGATGATCTGATCTCTAGGATGATCCCTCACGTGCCGGAGTTCTAGAAGTCTGGCGTCTGGAGCTTCGACTACTTCTTGGGCTTCTCCTTCTTCTAAGAGATTTGTTCCATTTTGATCGTCAACATTTTCAGATGACGTGGAGGTGGAAACTTTGACGTACTTAGGAGTGTCATCTTTAGCGGTCTCATCCAGACTCAGCTGTTCCAGTCGTGCACCTGCATCTTCAAGAATACCACTGGAAGAATTGCTGTTAAGCAAACTTCCTTCATCAAATACAACATTTATTGATTCTTCTACCACTAGGGTTTTCTTATTGAAGACCCTATATGCCCGACTGTGGGAACTATAGCCCATGAATATGCCTTTGAAGCATTTTTCACCAAATTTAGTACGCGGGTACTTCCAATTATTCAGTACATAGCATTTGCAACCAAAGATCCTCAAGTAGGACATGATTGGTTTCCTGCCTTTCAGTAGCTCGTAAGGCGTCTTACGATGATGCTTGTTGATCAATGCTCGGTTTTGTACATGATAAGCTGTATTGACAGCCTCTGCCCAGAAGTATTCTGGGAGAGAAGCGTCTTTCAACATTATCGTGCAAGCTTCAATGAGAGTTCTATTTCTCCTCTCCGCAACTCCGTTTTGCAGAGGAGTGCGTGGGGAGGAAAACTCATGAAAGATACCTTGTTCTTCATAAAACTCTGTCATAGCACCAGATTCGAATTCTGTTTCATGGTCACTTTTGATTTTGACCACTGAGCAGTTAAATTCGTTCTGGACCTGCTTGACAAAACTAGTGAAGATGTCAAACGTATCTGACTTTCGTTTCAAAAAGAACACCCATATAAACCGTGAGTGATCATCAACTATCACTAGCGTATAGGACTTGCCTCCCAAGCTATGAACTTGCACTGGACCAAACAAGTCCATATGTAAAAGGTAAAGACATCGGGAAGAGTCTTTGTCTGCAATGCTCTTAAAGGTAGCCCGAGTCTGTTTGCCCATCTGGCATGCAGGACAGGGGCTATCTTTGATGCACTTGATACTGGGAGCATCCCTTACTAAATTCTTAGAAAACAGCATGCTAATTGTCTTGAAATTAATATGTGTCAATCTCTTGTGCCATTGTTCACAAAGAGATGCACTGCCTGTTGCCACAAGACATACGGGGGTAGATGAATCTAAACTGAGAAAATCTAAGCAGAAGATATTTCTGCTCCTAATGCCTGATAATACCGTCTCAGAAGAGGTACGTGAAATTATCAGACATTTATCCTTGCAGAACTTAATGTCATAACCTTTATCACATAACTGACTTACACTGATCAGGTTATGGTTTAACCCTTCAACATAAGCCACGTCGGTGATAGAGATTATACCATTGGAAATCATACCGTAATCTCTGGTGACTCCTCGATCTGACCCTCCAAAGATGACTTTGGGTCCATTCTCGACTGGAGTGTAATCACGCAGCAAGCTTCTTGTCCCAGTCATATGTCGGGAGCATCCACTGTCCAAATACCAGATCGGTGTTTTGGTGGCCTTTGGACATTCCTGCAAAACAAAATTAACTCGCCTTAGGAACCCAATCGAACTTGGGTCCTAGATTCCTGGTTAGCACACTCCCCCTCGGTTGGTTAACCCTACGAGTGGTCGGCCTCGCAGTGCTAACATAGGGAGTCTCGTAATACCTTGGATTAAACCAACAATCCACCGCAAAGTGACCAACTTTGCCACAACACCAACAGTCAAATCTGTTGTACCTCTTCCTAGGCTCCTGCCTTACCCTGGGAACGGTGGGTACAGCTGGGGCCTTGGATCTGGAGGTGGAGGCCTCATGGTGACAACAGTCACATGACTTCGTCACCTTCTATATAACAGGCTTGGCTTTTGGAGCCTGCTTTCCATTATGGCCGCTAGAGAACGAACCATAAATTCCCATGTGGATTTCCTCATAAGGTGCCTTGAAGGCACTCTCACCGAAGTTCCGGGGAAAGGTCCAACCGTCATACCGGCTCTTTGGCTTTGCAACCGAGGGCCGAAAATGATGGCCAAATGTTGACTCAAAGTCATGTTGGTTGCAAGGAAAGCCAGGCTTTCTGAACGCAACAGGACTAAGCGGAGCCTTTCCCTTTTCATCAGCAGAGGCCTTCTTGGCGGTCTTATTCTTCCTCTGGTTCCTGTTTCTCCTGGATGAGGAACCAGATACCCCTACATGCCCCAAGCCAGCTCCTTTGGCCTGAGCAGAGAAGGTATCAACGACTGGAAGAACTGTTTTTGGCATAGAGAAGCTCTTGACGATCTTCCTTTCTGCCGCAAGTAGTTCTTCCAACTTGTCGACTTCCTCCTGCTTAAGATCAAGGAGCTTCAAAGACTCTGAATGCTTTGAAGTCAGGTCAAGGTGCTCCTGTCGGAGAGAAATCAAGCTAGTGACCTCTTCCCTTAGGGATACACACTCACCCTTAAGGAATTTCACTTCCTTCTTCTCAGCCTTCAGTCTCTTACGGCACTCCTCGAAAGTGTTGAGCAGAAGCTCATATTTCTCAAGGAGCTCCGCTTCACGGGCCGAAGGGCTATCCTCAGGTTCATCATCCTGAGACTCAGGGTCAGAGTCGGAGTCGGAGAGAGGGGTGTGAGCTTTTACCTTCCCAGTAAATGGGGGGCATTCTCCTTCTGAGTCCGAGCGACCCACCAGCCCGAAGTAGGCTTCCTCATCATCACTGGAGTCTGAGGAATCAGACTCACTCAGTGTCTTTGGCCTTTTGGCGATGTAGCTCCGCTCCTTCTTCTTATCTCTAGAGGATTTGTGCTCCTCTTCTTTCCATTTTTCTCTCTTGCCTTGATAGCAGTCGGCCACGACGTGTCCTGGCTTATTGCATCCAAAGCAAATAATGTCAGAGGAGCGATGTTTGTTCGGTCTAGATGCATACCTGTCAGAAGAATGATTTTTCTTCTGAGGCCTAGAGGAGGAGCCGTCTCTCTTTCTTTGATTCATCATCTTGAGGAACTTCTTGAACTCTCGAGTGATGAGGGAGAAATCCTCCTCCGACAGCTCTGAGCTGGAGGAGCATGGCTCGGAGTCTTCCTCCTCATCCTTTTTCCTGGCACGGTACGAAACCACACCCTTGCCTTTTCTGGAGTGACTGGCTTTTAGAGCCACAGTCTTTTCTTTGGCTGCCGCCTTCTCAGCTTCTTCTTCTGCTTTTCTGCTGTTCAGCTGAAGCTCATAGGACATCAGCTTTCCAAACAGAATTTGTGGATCAGTTTCAGCTAGTCTGCCAAACTCTCTGATGGCGCAGATCTTTGTGTCCCATTCCTTAGTAAGGGACCTAAGGAATTTATCATTGAGTTCACCATTAGTGAACACTCTTCCGTAACCTTTGAGGGCGTTGACAATCTTGAGGAAGTTCTCGTATGTGACTCCGATCTCTTCCTTAGGCCCTTGTCTGAAGGCCTCATATTTCTGGTTCAGGAGGGATCTCCGATCATCCCTCACTTCATCCGTGCCCTCCATTAGGATGATCAGGCACTGCCAGATCTCCTGTGCTGTCCTGCAGTTGCTGAAGTTTTGCATCATAGAGTCATCAACTGCGCTGACCAGAATGTTCCGTGCCTTCATGTCAAGTCCCACTAGCACCATCTCGTCCTTGTCCATTTCAGAAAGTGTCTTCGACACTTTCTTGGTGGGATCAATGGTGGAGGCCTTAGTGGGGACATAAGGTCCCTCCTGCACGATCATGAAAAGTCGAGGATCCACTGCTTCCATGTAGAACCCGATCCTTTCCTTCCAGATAGGAAAGTTGAGCCTGGTGCACACTGGGATTTTGCCGGAGAACTTGAGCCCGTCCATAGTAGATGTTTGCCTCCTTGTTGACACGAGTGGCAGGATTCAACTCAAGGTGTTAACCTTTTTGATGAGGAACCTCCCTCTGATACCACTTGAAAGTCCACCTAGTGTCAACTATGTTCACCTATGGGGGGTGGGGGAATAGGTGACGTGAAGCGTCTTTGCGGAATCTAAGACGGTACCTGCACAATAAAAACAAACAGCACAGCACACAGAATACACAGGCAATTTATAGTGGTTCCCCGACTTGGGTACATCCACTTTCCCCCTTCGACCTATCTCCCAATAAGGGACGACTCGGTCACTTCTCCAACAGGATTGAAATCCAATCCTTGCACTATCGGAAGGAACCCTTCCACACGTAGTAGTCAACACTCCCACAAACCGGGTTGCACACAACCCTTACAACACGGAACAATCGTTCCTTTACAACAAAAGTAAAATAGAATGTACACGAGATACAAACTTCGTTTGGAGACTACGGTGTTCCTCTTCGTTCGACGACGTGTTCGTGAAGTCAACGAAGAGTCTACAACCTTGGTCTCTCTTGGAAAGGATCTCCCCGGAACCGGCGGCGGCAAGACGAGCGGCGGCTTGCTTCGGGATCGGCGGCTATGATGATGAGCGGCTGCTGAACTTAGAGATCCAATCTTCGTAGCGAAGCTAGTTTGGTCTTCCAACGGTCACATGAGGATCGGTCGTCTCGATCGATTCGGACGGGGAAGTTTTTCCCGATCACCAAATCGAGAGACAAGAGATCTCTGGATAGACACGTGAGACTCAAAGCTTGGCTAAGCTTCTGTCGCCGGAGATCGGGAAGAAACACAATCAACAGCAGCGACCGACTAGCGCGAGCGGTGACGGCGGCGGCGGAGCAGTTTCGCGATTTTAGGGTTTGATCGTGCTCAGCTTCTTTTCTGTGTAGGTCTACTGTTCAAAATACCCGTATATATATACTGTAGATACTACTAATTTGACCGTTGTGGGACCCACAAGAAGAATCCCGAAATCCGATTCAAAATAGTCCAGCGGCAGAATCCGGTCCAGCAGCTTCCAGAGAAATCGCTAAGTAAAAATCGGCGAGAATCGCAGGTGATTCTCGACGAATCGGCGAGAATCAGTTAGTGATTCTCGACGATTGTGATTCTCGCCGAATCTTACTTGGCACCGTTTTGAGGTAGCCGGAAAGAATCGGCGAGAATCACTAATGATTCTCGACGATTCGGCGAGAATCACTAGTGATTCTCGCCGAATCGGCGAGAATCACTTGGTGATTCTCGTCGAATTGTACTTAGACGAATTTTCGTCTTTCCACCCAAGAGCTGCTCCTTGACCCATCCTTGCTCCTTGTCTTCTCTTGCATAAGCACGACCCTGTACTTGAAAGCAAGTGCACTCCAATAGAGAGAGTACACGTAGGCCAACACACTGATCTGCTCAACGAGGGATTACGTCGTGCAGACCCGTGTATATTGACCTACTGCACCCTGACATTGGTGTGCACTTAGCGTGGAATAGCTGCAAGTACAACTTGAAAGATTTTATCAAATACATTGTCTATTGACCTTAGCTTGTCCAGGGGCTTCTTCAAATCAGGTACATTGTGGATACAATACCCAACAACAACACTAGCATAAAATGCATTTTTACTAGGTACAGTGAAATTAGAAAGGCTTATAGTCTCTATGACCCGGCAACACAGTCCTTGGTGGTGTCTAGAGATGTTGTGTTTCATGAAGGAATGTGCTGGGTCTGGGATTCGGACAATAGAGATACGATCATCTCTTCTGGAGGCCCGGTTGTGCCCACTGGGAGCACCTTCCTGGAGACTCCAGAAGATCACCTGCAAGAGCATCAGCCTGCTTCAGATTTTGAATACCAAAATGAACCTGAAAGGCCACCTCTATCTGACTCAGAAGTGTATTCTCATATGTCATCACCACCCCCAAGAATGAGAACATTAGCAGATATATATGCAGACTCCTGTCTTGCCCTGCTAACACACACACACACCAGCTTCATTTTCAGATGCTGCCACAGTTCCTGAATGGCAGGCAGCAATGCAGGAAGAAATGGAGTTAGTTGAGAAGAATAAAACTTGGTGTTTGGTGCCCAGGCCGAACCATAAAAATGTAATAGGTCTGAAATGGGTATAAAAACTCAAGTGTAATGAAGCAGGAGAAGTAATCAAACATAAAACCCGAATTGTGGCTAAAGGGTTTAGCCAAAAGTTTGGGCAAGACTTTCAAGAAACCTTTGCCCCAGTTGTAAGAATGGAAACAATCAAATTAATACTCACTGTTGCTGCTAACCACAAATATCCAATTTACCATTTAGATGTTAAATCAACCTTCTTGAATGGAATGTTGAATGAAGAGATTTATGTAGAACAACCGGATGGGTTCCAGAAAAATGGGAAGGAAAGCCATGTCTATCGACTTCACAAGGCGCTTTATGGCCTCAAGCAAGCCCCGAGAGCATGACACTCTAACATCACCTCATTCTTCCATGATGAAGGCCTCTCAGCCAGCAAACATGAACCATCCTTATACCTCAAAAGGAAGGAGGGAGCAATTGACCTTATTGTCTGCCTGTACGTTGATGATCTCCTCGTTACTGGAAGATCGGAGGCTGCAATCAACCAATTCAAGAAGAAGATGAAGCAAAGGTATGAGATGATAGATTTGGGGCCACTAAAATTTTTCCTTGGATTGCAGGTCAAGCAAAGCCCGGGGCACATATACCTGTCCCAGGAATCATATGTCAGAGACCTTCTAAAGAAATTCAATATGGCCAACTGCAATCCAAGCTTAACCCCGATGGCACCTGGAGAACATCTATGCAAAGCTAGAACAGAAGAAGAAAAGGTAGATGCAAAGAATTATCGAAGTCTTGTTGGGTCGCTCATCTATCTCACCCATACAAGACCCGATATAGAACATGCTGTAAATTTGATTGCAAGGTTTGTCAGCCAGCCAACAAGGAGCCATCTTAACGCCACAAAAAGGATCCTCAGATACATTCAAGGGACGAAGCAGCTGGGCATCCACTTCACCCCGGACTCATCTCCCTCACTCAATGGATTCTCTGATTCTCATTGGGGGGGGGGGGGGGGGGGGGGTCAGTTGATGACAGAAAAAGCACTGGAGGTTTTATTTTCTTCATCGGATCCAATCCTATAGTGTGGAGCTCACGAAAACAACAGACGGTGGCGCTATCAACTACGGAAGCTGAGTATATGGCCTTAAGTTCAGCAATCTGTGAAGGGATATGGCTGAAAAGGATGATTAAAGAACTAATCGGAGAAGAAAGCAAGCCAGTCCTACTAAAGTGCGATAATATGTCAGCAATTGCACTTGGAAAGAACCCCGTATTCCATAACAAAAGTAAACACATCGAAATAAAGAATCATTTCATCAGAGAGAAGATAGAAGCCCAGGAAGCGTCCATTGAGTTCTGCAACTCAGTGGAACAAGTCGCCGACATCTTCACCAAAGCGCTGCCTAGGGCACGCTTTCTCCAGTTGCGGGAAAAAGTGAAGCTCGACGCGCCGGCTCAAGAAGGGGTATTGGAAATGTGAACCGGCTGCTAAAGCTATATGGGAAATGAGAAAGTGTTAACTAAGGATTAGAAGTCTAAGAGTCATTACTTTGAGAATATAATCCACATTAAATGTATTAATTACTGCAGCTATTATAAAAACAATCCATGTAACCATTTCAAGATATGAACGAATCCAATGAAGCTTGTTGTTTTTCCCTACTTCCTCCCCTGTTTTACTTCCATCTACTGTAGAGAGAATAGAGATGTGTGTATATGATCTTCTATCACCTAATACTGTATGATTTGCTTACTGGTCGAATTTCTTTTCCTCTAGTCTTCGTAAACTAGACTTTAGAATAGCGCCTGAAGCGTCTCATATCTAGATTATAGATCTAGATACGAAAGATTTGAATGGCTGCATAACAGCCCAAAGCACACTACTAAGTGGGTGTCACACAGGAAATAAATGGGATGACTGGTTGAGGAATATGCAGAAATATTCTACTCCTGAACGACTTGCCTCTTTCTCTATGAAAAGAGCATATGAGGTGTCGCTCTACTGCACCTATACATGTTATGAAATAATAGATCTAATTGTTGTTCTGAAAGAAAAGAAGAGATATTTTAATCGTTGTGTAAGAAAAGGAGCGACTTTGTTTATGTACACATTTTTTAAATTGTTGTGCTGATGTTACTTTGCATATGCACCGTACATTCACAAAAAAGCACGAAGATACAAGGATAAGCAAAAAAAATAAAAATCTAATATAGAGAGAGAATGCACTGGCACTGATATGCTTTAAAATTTTATCTTGAGAATTTTCTCTTCATAAGTATTTGAATGGGTTCTATTTTATTGCACTTGCAGATATCAGTTAATGTTAATAAAACAATGAGTATTAAGATGCCTTTGCTTTAGATTTTTTTTTGAGATTTGAAAATCATCTTCTAAACTTCATTTTATTAAAATGCAGTTAATTAGTAAAATTTCCTATTTGTTGTATTCAGAGAATATCACCGTTTGTTCATATAAGAAATCTATATTTTGTTAAAACGTTGCAATAAGCTAATAATAAAAGAAAATGATTATTATTTTTTATCTATACCATCCTTTGGTTCATTTATGAATTTTCTTGATCATCATTCATGGTTCTTCAACATTTCATTTTTTTGTTTGTTTGCCTATTCGGAACCACAATAAATTTCTCCAAACCCGAAAATGCTGAAATATATACCTGTTGTGGCTCACTCGAGGCTCTAGGTAGACTGGACTAACTGAATCATCTTATGCTGAGCAGTCGAGCGCGCAAACAGACACAGAAATTAAGTCGGATGGCAAGACAATTTTTTAAATGTGGAAGACCTCGGAAAGGAAGCGGCGTGCGCGGGGGAGCGCAAAGAAGCGGCGTGCGTGGGGACGCGCAAGGAAGCAGCCCACGCAAGGAAGAGGCACCCCGGGGTCGCGTAAGGAAGCGGGGCGCGCTGGAGCATGCAAGATAATCTAGCACGCTTAGGGACGACGCGCTAAGTGAAATCCCTATGGAACACTCAAAGGCACTCGAAGATCTTGTAAGTGCTTGAAGGTATTCAAGGGTAGCTTCAAAGATCGAGGGGAGATCCGACGGAACTCCTATGCGCACTGGAAGAGAAGTGGAAGAGGGAAAGTTCGTAGGAGATTTCGGAAGAGGAAAAGAAAAAGATGGAAATAAATGAGGGTCAGGGTCCTATTTAGATATTTTAGGAGGGTCGACCCGTAATTCCCTGATAACTGCAGGACGGTCGAAAAAGAAAGTCCAAAACGGGGCATGCGGATCACAAATTTAATGGATATGACAACTTTGCCACACCTTTCTATTTGGAATCAATGGAAAGCACAACTAGCGGTCTGATGGGGGAAGGGAGGTCTGACGGGGGAGGGGCTGCCCGACGAGGAGGAGGCCGCCCAATTTGGGCGGCCTCGCCCCCTTACAGAGCATCGACAAGGGGGGAGGGTGGCCAAGGGGCCGCCCCCTTGGACAAGAAGAAGGTCACATAGATGGGGAGGTAAGTGGGCTGTCCGATTTTGGAGGCCTCACCCCCTTTGCGGGGAGACTGCGAGGGGAGGGAGGCCACAGGGCGCCCGTCCCCAGCGAAAAGGATGCCTCCCCGATAGTGCGGACAATGGGTCACCCGATCTAGGCATCCTCACCCCCTCTACGGGGAGACGGCAAGGGGAAAGGCGGCCAAGGGGCCCCCGTCCCTAGCGAATAGGAAGCCACCCTGATTGGGCGGCCCTCTGGCCTGATCTAGGCGGCCTCGCTCCCTTTATGGGGAGACGATGAGGGGACGGGCGGCCAACGGGTCACCCATCCCAGGAAGCACACCACCACCAGTCCACCGTGAAAAATGGATTTACGGAAGAGTAGTGGTATGCACGTCTCAACCCTCTCCCATCATTCTCTTCTAAGCTACAAACCGACGATGATGTTAAGCAAACGACCCGCATACCCCAACCAGGGTACACTATGAGCAGTAGTGGAAGTAGTACTAGCTGAAGACTAGTAGCCACATAATAGACCATACAAATGTATGAATAAATAAGACATGACAAAAATATCCACAACAACAACACAACAACCCCACCATCCAAGTCTAACACCTTCCTTACAATGACCATATATTATGGGTCCGACCGGGGCCCACAACATATAGACGTCACAGCTTAAGCATTATAAAGTGATATAAAAGCGCTACCCAACTCATAACTCAAGATATAAAACCGCAAAAACATACCAAAATAGACTAAAAGTTATTCACGAATACAAAGGAGTCTAAATTGGCCTTATGGCCTTACATCACCCAAATGTCCAAATCATCATCACATTTCTCAAAACAAGAATACAAAAATCCTACGCTACCTCGACATTCAAGCTGGAAACAAAGTAAGGAAACACAAAAAACTACCAAACAGGATATGCAACACTTCATGAGGCTTAGACCTTTTTGGCCGGCAAGCTAGCTTCAGCTTGCGATTCTTGCCCTGTAAAAATTTGATATAACATGGGTTAGCTAAGGCTAACCTCAACTGTGTAACTAACACCCCTCCTCCTGGTCATTCCTAGCGACCTCGGGTCACTCCATCACCCTGTAGGTCAATACTTCGTATACAAATATAAATAATCATAAGGGAGAAGTAGCATAGAAACAACAAGTGAGGGTGTCACAATCATCAAACACTTTTTTATGTTAAGCAAACGACCCGTATACCCCAACCAGGGTACACTATGAGCAGTAGTGGAAGTAGTACTAGCTGAAGACTAGTAGCCACATAGTAGACCATACAAATGTATGAATAAATAAGACATGACAAAAATATCCACAACAACCCCACCATCCAAGTCTAACACCTTCCCTACAATGACCATATATTATGGGTCCGACCGGGGCCCCACAACATATAGACGTCACAGCTTAAGCATTATAAAGTGATATAAAAGCGCTACCCAACTCATAACTCAAGATATAAAACCGCAAAACATACCAAAATAGACTAAAAGTTATTCACGAATACAAAGGAGTCTAAATTGGCCTTATGGCCTTACATCACCCAAATGTCCAAATCATCATCACATTTCTCAAAACAAGAATACAACAATCCTACGCTACCTCGACATTCAAGCTGGAAACAAAGTAAGGAAACACAAAAAACTACCAAACAGGATATGCAACACTTCATGAGGCTTAGACCATTTTGGCCGGCGAGCTAGCTTCAGCTTGCGATTCTTGCCCTGTAAAAATTTGATGTAACGTGGGCCAGCTAAGGCTAACCTCAACTGTGTAACTAACACCCCTCCTCCTGGTCATTCCTAGCGACCTCGGGTCACTCCATCACCCTGTAGGTCAACACTTTGTATACAAATATAAATAATCATAAGGGAGAAGTGGCATAGAAACAACAAGTGAGGGTGTCACAATCATCAAATACTTTTTTATGTTAAGCATTTGTTGGGTCCGACGTTCCTTCACTTGACCTGTGGCGCTCTTCTACTTATTTAAGAAATTAAGTAGCACCCTTTCCAACAGTTCGGGCTTTTGGTGCAGTTGGGTATGCGCTTGATCCTTCAATTGGTATCAGAGCAGGTTACGGGTTCAAGACCGGGGGAGCTCTATTAAATCCTGATTTTTCCCTTCTACCTGTGTGGGTCCGGCGGGTCAGCAACCGTGGACATGTGGTAACCCCACTCTGAGCCGTGCAACAGTGGACATGTGGTAACCCACCTCTGAGCCGTGTGGGCCATGTGGTAACCCACCTCTGAGCCATGTGGGCCTGTGGTAACTCCACCTCTGAGCCGACGGGTTGTGCTGGACGTCAGGGGGGGGGGATTGTTGGGTCCGGTGTTCCTTCACTTGACCCGTGGCTCTCTTCTACTTATTTAAGAAATTAAGTAGCACCCTTTCCAACAGTTCGACCTTTTGGTGCAGTTGGGTATGCGCTTGATCCTTCAGCATTAAAAAAACGGGGGTCTACCATGCAACATGTATGCAAACCTGATTTTCACCCAAGGCACCCTAAGTGTGTATGATTCTAACACATTAACACACATCATCACATCACATCAATCACATGGGTACTTCCAATTTCCCAATGGCTTTCAAGTCGCATATGGAACTCTTGTTTAGGCCCCACCCGCTCATGGGTCTCAACACCTAGGCTTTCCTGCAAGCTTAACGCTCTCGTCAATTCCACCAAAACATTTCAACCGATGCTAAGAACCCTTGCTTTGACTTTTCACACTCATGGGTCTCAATACCCAGGCTTTCCTGCAAGCTTAATGCTCTCGTCAGTTCCAAAAGCTTGGCGTTCCGTCAGTTTCACAAAGGGGGACTTTTCCTACAGGGACACCCTCCACATGTGACTTGTTATGTCTTGGTGCTAGCCAGCTGACCACAAAGACAAATACATGCCTTCACATATCATTCAACAATCATATCCTTTCCCGCCCTAAACACACCATTCGTTCCCTCACGAAAATAAGGGCATCACAATGTGCATTTGCCATAATAGGATTTCTAACATAATCCCTAACATCAACGTCAAGCAACATTACTGAATCTGACCAACCGATCGCGATTACTGCTTTGCCCATAATGCCTATCCACTAACTGATCATATTTCTAATACAAAATATGTCGGGGCTCAGACTCCCTCTCGACCCGGTGGTCCTTCTTAAACAAGGGCGACCCTAACCCCTCTCATATTGAGGAGAATCTGG